>VXBI01000944.1:0-29664 GCA_013397375.1 Toxostoma redivivum
ATGCCACTGCTTATTAAAACCTACAGCCATTTAGATTTAGACATCTGAGACATGAGAGAAATTGTGTGCTTGCTCTTCAAAATGTGTTAGAAACTCCCAAAAATAAAGATTATTTGCACCTTACTAGCTTCTCCCATTCTGTGCACATTCTGATGCCACTATAGGATACCAATTTATTTTTCTTAGGTAACTACAGTTTCTGTCAGCATCCAGGATAAGTGGTTAGTCTCTATTTCACTCCATACTGATTGAATACTGAGACATTTATATGTAGATGAAAATGATCTGCAGTAAATTAAACTCCAGAAATCTTGACCTGACACTCATCTAGAGAGAAACTACCAGGTACTGGCAGAAACCTGCCTCATCCCACAAGAAACTCTTTGTTAAATTGCAGAGATGAAATCTGCTTTGCTAAGGTAACACTCAACTATCTAATTCTCAAGGCAATTCCTTCTCCTGCCATCTCCTGCCTCACTCAGAAAGAGGGACTCAGGACTAGCAATGCCAAGCAGTTTCAGAGTTGTATGATAGCTCTGTCCTGCCACAAAATGGTAGTAAATCAAATGTGTGGACTTTCAAAAATATCCCAATGTCAACTTGCTCAGAGGGGAACCCACCAGGCAGTGTGACTAAAGACAGGGATAAATACATGAACACTCCACGTGCCAGACAGTAAGTTATATGCAGTAAGTTACACATTATCCTTTTACATGCAGGATAAAGCATTTCAGTAATTATGTTTTCCAGTTTATTGTCAGCAATCTTAACAGTGACACTCAGGATCTTATTTGTTGTTTTCACTATACAATATTTTGTGTTTATTGACACTGAAGCTCAGCTAACATCCAATTGCTCAACTATTCAACACATCAAATCCTTCTGCAATAGCATCAAATAAAAGCAATTGTAAGCTATTTAGATATTTTACAGTAATTTCTGTATATACTGAACAAACAGCTTTACTTATTCCTACCTTTCCCTTTCACATCTTTAAGTGAGCTGCTAGCCAGGCAACAAAATTTCCCTGACTCTTCCACAGAAGTCTTGTGAATTGCCTTTAGCAGGTGATCCAATTACAGTAGCTGAATTGAATTTCTAGGTGATAGATGATGATAGCCTTTTACTCTGGATGACAGTCCACACACACAAAGAAAAGAATGAATTTGAAAAATTACAGGGGTTTCTATGGTATTAACATGAGCACTGTGGCCAAATTTACAGAGAAGGGCTTGAAGAAAAATTACCAGGCATAGAAAAAAAAAAAAAAAAAAAAAAAAAAAAAAAAAAAAAAAACAAACCACATAAAACCAAAGTTAAACTAAGCCCCGTCCTCTAAGAGTTAAAACATAATTTCCAAGAAAGCATAAAAAGAACTAAATATATCCTAATGGACTGTGCAAAGTTTGGTGACTAAAATGCATTATTTTCTTTGCTTCTCACAGCTTGGCTTGAAAGGACTGGAACTTTTACTCATGCTCTGTATATATGAATGATGGGGTATGTTAGCCCAAAAATACTGTCTGCCCTGCAAAGATCATATTCAAGACCACTCGTTTTCTCCCCACTTTCCAGAGATACCCAAGGAGATACCTAATGACATCTGGCAGCCAGAACTCCTCAAACCAGTATCAAGAAGAGGATGAAATCACTACACAGAAAAGGGAAAACTGTGTATCAACTGAAAAAATTCAAAAGCATCACATTATCTAATGTATTCCAGACTAGAAGAGTCATCTGTAAGGCCATACCCACAGACCTCACATCTCTTGTATGAGAGAATGGAAGAGCTTCTATTCTACATGTCACATACATATACACATTTCTCCAACTTAAAGAAAGGGCAAATCTGAAAAAGGTCTTGTCATCCAATGAACTCAAATAAGACAGAACTTAAATCTATCTAATTTTCTTTGGACAAGAAGTCAACAATAATGTAATGCTTCCAAACTCAAATCAAAGAATATTTTTTCACTTAAGAATTAGAATGACATTGTTGAAGCACAATTTGGCAACAAGAGATGTCCACATTTAACCTAGAATTTTCCACAGTGTTCACTTCTCAGACTCCTGAGCTTTGAACCATATGGAAAGAGGCTGTGTGTGCTTAAGTCCACAAGATCTAATGCAATACAAAATAAACAGGGTTCTTGATGCAAATAAACACGACCAAATCCACCATCTCAGGCTCTGACAAAACTTAGACAGAACTGAAATAATATCATTCTAAGCAATCTTTATAGAACACAAAATGCTAAACTCTGTATGTCCTAGAGCAATGAAGAATATGTTTAGATCATACCACAATGGTAAAGGCTGAGACACAGATATTTGAAGACAGAGTACAATAATACAAAAACAAATAAATGGTTATATCAAGTTAGTGTTCAGTAATTTTTAAAAGGAAAAAAAAATTACAGGTCAAATATGCTCATTTCCAATAAAAAAAGGCAATGAAGTGCAATGAAACTTCTCTCAGTCCATTTAAAAATGAAGCTCACTAATCAAGAGAGAATGAAAAAACCTAAAGTACTATTATTCATCTTCCATTAAATTCTCCTTTTTGGGGAGCCCCTCAAAAACAATAATCATGGTTTAGTTTTCTAAAGATGTTTTTGCAGCTAATAGAACAGCACAAAGTTGCCTTGAACTAATCATCAGAGAACTTATTCATGTTAAATATTTTATTCTCTCTAATATTTAGTTGAAAATCAAAAGAATGCATTAAAAAGTATTCAACAAAATCACCTTTTATCAGTAGGCAGGGATGCCCATTAATTTAATAAATCTACTGATTAAGAAAATTTTCACTGAAGATAAGTGAAGACCTGCTGGGCGTCACAAGGATTATTGCCTTTTTTTATGTCACTGAATGCATCCAAATGTTGCTGAACTGCTTAACAGGGTGTGACACCAGACAATGCAAACACAGAGGAAAGCAAACTTAGTATATTGTGATTGCAGAAACTGTTTATTTACTTGCTTGTATGAGTTTGTGCTTTCGTAATTAGACTGACAAATGCAATTCTGCAACAAGAAATTGTAATTTCTGCCACTAATTTATCCAAGTAGATGTGAAACACTCCCAAATGTTGGTAATAAATATCACATAAATTCAGGCCAGAGACAAGAGGAAAGGGAGGATGTATCAAGACAAAACTTAGGTGGTAGAACTAAAAAGTTGAAACACTTTTTAAAGTACTTCAAGAAAAGCAGGTGGCAGGAAAGTTAAGGCAGTTACTAGGACCATCACATTTTGTTCCCTTCAGCTGCTGATGGAAGGACCTGCTCTAAGACAGTGAATGAGTCTCATGTGCCAGAATAACTGAGGAGCATTTCCCAGAGAAGCAGGCAGAGCACTCAGTGATAGAGACAGTGAACGGAGTTCTCACTAAGAGATGACAGCTCTGGTATTTCCTCATTATGTCATCTCTTCCCTACCCTCCCTCTTTTGGACGAGGACTGGCTTTCATGTAATTCACAAAGCCTGCTTGCTCTCAGGGTCTGGAGATCTCAATGAAATACAAGTCATAAACTGACAATACTGCAGGTAGTGCAAACACCACCCAAATGTATTCTGCAAACAGGCTAAAGGAAAGACAGTATTTTGTTCAAAAGCAGCTGACAATTTCACTTGAAAATTATATAACTTAAGATATACCATCTTTCAAAGTTTTAAGTAAGAGAAATGAAGCAGCTCAGAGGAAAGACCTCGGTGAGAAAAGCAAGCAACCCAGACTTTTCCAGGACCTTAAAAGGTATTTCTCAGATACTTGGACTTCTACCAGTGTAGTGTCTTTAAAACTTACCTTGGAACACCATCTTTTATAACAGATTCTGAGTTACGCATGTCTAATAGATCTGAAACTCACATCTCATTCTAACTGCTAGAAGATGAAAGCAGCTTTCAAGCAATTACTTAATACAGGTAATTTATCATAATATGCTTGGGGGTGCCTTGGAATGTTACCTTAATAAAGAGATGGTGTAGCACACCCAGATATATTATGATTGTGACACAATCTGAATGTGTCACAGTCTTCAGACTTCTAAGTCTAAGAGCATATGAAGCATTTGCCTGATGAAATTTAGAGATATATCTGAATAGCAGATATTATTTATAATAACAAATAGTAGATGAATCAAGAAGCATGCATGGGGAGTGTTTAATCTTTAGTACGCTATCTTAAAACTATAATATTGAAATCAATTGAAAACAAGCATTCATGGGATGCTTAGTTTAGAGAGCCTGCAAAATGAGCTGGTATAGTCTAGGTCTTTCAGAAACTGCTGCTGTTTTATGTCAGTACTGGGGAAAGGGAAAAACACGATTAGAAGCAAAAGTACACAAAAACTACAAGAAGGCAATAAAAGTATTGAAGTGTTACACAGTTATTATAAAAGTATTATAAAAGTAATCTTCTGACAAAAAAAGACTGTTAATCTTTACAAGCCAATACAGTGATACTCCCCAGTCTGTGGGTGTCTTTAATGAAAACATCCTTTTCTCCAGTTTGACCACATTCTGCATTCACCTTCATGACAAACACCTTTTTTCCTATCAGCTGAAATACGTGCAACAGATGAGCACTTCTGTATTAAATGCTGCATTTGATATTAGGAAAAATAACAATTTCTTTTCATCTCTGTGACCTTCAGTAAAACACTGAAGATATGTGAAAGCTCATACCTGAGGCCGCATCCTTGGGTTCCATCTGATGTAGTAGTTCACCCACAGTTCCAAATGGTTCAGACTGGCAACAGGATACAGAACATGGTTTTCATAGTTTACATAGAAGGGATTTGTGAATTCCTCTAACTGGCTGTTTATATAGGACCACAGAGACACAGTCTTTGTGCTCACCTCCTGATTGTAAAAAAAGTTAAAATAAAAAATTAATGACATGGGTAGCAAAATTTTAAATAACATGTTAATATCTACATATAAGTAATTTTGTCAGAATTTTACCTTATCTACTAGAAAATTACATGCAGGCTGAGAACACTTCCAGTAGCCTTAAAACTATAGCAAAACATCTGAACACTTATTTTGGTCCAAGGCAAACAGAGAAAGGAAATTTAAGCATATTATTTTCAGAGACACTAAAGTCTAACCGAGCAAAAGCAATCTGTAAAGCTCACAATTTACAGCAATATATACAGCTACTTAAATACATGGTTACACACAGACCAACTAAACTAAAAAGATAATTTTAACAACAATATCAGTGAAGAGATAGGGAGTTTGGAAGATCCAAAAAAAATAATTATTCAATTTTCACACTCATACTATCTACTCCTAACAAATAATTGATATGCTTTAAACTTACTACTTGTATCTTTACTTGCACTTCTGAAAGTTGTTTTATTCTAAATTTAATCAGCCTAATAATGGTTAGATCAAGGATTGAAAATCTGAACTTACATCAGATTCATCTTACAAATTTAAACTCCTTCAGTGTTGTAAAGCATGTGTTTCTACTACTGCTGTGTCTTATAGTGCATTTTTTTATTGAGAATTGCATCTGACGATTTATTTATGAAAAGAAAGCTGTCTGGAAACCCTGTATTTGCTGAGAATATGTTATTCAGCTCCATCTTGTGGTATTTACATGCAATTTTTCCCCTATAGAAGCAGTAGAGACAAGCCAAAAAAAAAAAAAAAGAAGAACTAAGTATAACAAGGAATTGTAAGTTGCTATAAAAAATGAGATAGTAAAAATAACAGTCACAAACAAGTAAGCAAAAGTGTACTTCGAATATTAACAAACTTTTAATTTTTCTTCACAAACATGTAATATTTCATTGAGTCCTAACTTCATTCATTTAGATAATTTTAATTTCTTTAGTCCTCAAACACAAGTTCCATCCAGTTATGTCCTACAGTAACCTACCAAGTCATCCATAGGAGTTCCTTCAGAAATATAATCTGATAATTACTATTATTTAAAATTTTGCATTTTGGTTAAAAATACCTGCAAGAGGACTTAGTAAAACCCTCAGCCCCCCAAACAGATGATAACTAAAGAAACCTAAGTGCCACCTCACTTAATAGCAGGGCATTCAGTATGTATTTCTCATACCATGAAATTTAATGTCTGCATTGTTTTTTAAGAATATGTGACAAATGTATTTAAAAACACAGTTCAAACATTCTTAGCTAGTTTTCTAAGCATTTTTATATAAAAACAGAAAACCAAGAATGTGTGTTATACTAATTATTTACCTCTTTTAATCTCTCTTTTTCACAGTTGCATAAGAAAGTTCCAAAGAGACAACTATAAAGGTGATCCAGAATGGTGATCAAAAATAACTCGTTGAATTCAAAGGCCGCAGGAAACTGATATTTTAAAAAAGGGTAAAATTACTTCAAGTATTATTTTAAACAGTGTAGAAAGGAAGAAAGACATAAGAAGTAACCAAATATTTCAGGTAAGATTTTTTTCCTATTTAGGGATTATTTGCAGGAAAAGTCAGCAATTTCAGTAACTCCTGCTTCAGTAACTCATTTCACCTACATACTTCTTTACAAATACTTCTCAGAGTTATACTTTACATTCATTATCCAAGTATACCAGAATACAAACATTAGCTGATGTGAAACTGGTGATACACAGCAATCCATTATAAGAAGCTCTAACAGTATTCTGTTCTACCCTAAAATCCTCTTAAACATATGCTTTACATCTCTTATTACAGAACAAGAAAACATCGGGGGGGAAGAAAAAAATACAGTAATGACATTTAAGAGTTTTATTTCTATTTCAACATGCAATGAATTGAATGATGACTACTACTACTGTGCTTAACATTTATTTAAAAATTTGTTTCACTTTCTACTCAAGTAAGTTACTTTTCTCCATTTCACCCTGAGTTTACCATCAATTATATACAATAAGCTTTTAATCCCTCTTCTTTTGTATGGGAAAGTAAACCCTGTATATCTGAAATTAAAGAACTCTTACTCCCCTGAGCACCATTAGGTATTTTATTCACAAGCTGAGGTTACCTGATATATTCTAAGACAAACAGTCAGAAATCTGAAAATGTTTGTCCTAATCTGTAGCGCTCTAAAAATTCATACAGGAAGAAATTACTGCAAACTACATGGGCTGCTGCCCATTCTGATGGAAGAAGTCCTTCTTCAATCAAATTTTATGGTAAGACTACATGTGGGAACTGCTTGATGTGCCAAAATAACTTTGTGTCCAGTATGACAAGGGTAGCAAATACAGACATGGAATTATAGACATTTAGAAGAATAAAAAATTGGGAAAACTTAAGGAAAACTTAAGAGGTAGCATTTCTCTCATTAACAATAAAGAGCACATAACAAGTGAATAATGTTCAAGACAAACTAAACAAACTTTGTGCAGTCCCTCTAAAAGAGTACATCTTCACAGAAGTCTAAGAGGCAAAGTTGTAGATTCATAAGGCAGAATTTCCTGCTACATGGAGAAATTTTAAGTCAGTATTTCAGATGTGCAGAAAGCAGAGAATTGGTTTCTGTGCTGTGCCACTAAAGAACACTTAATACCTTGGCAAGTGACTCCAGACCTACTTAAAATAAAGATGACTCCTACAGTTAGGAGGAATAACAGCAATTGGGACTGCAGGTGAACTAGCTGATCCAGAAATTCCTCTTCATTGTCAGCTGTGATTTATGAAGGGCAAATGTTTATTCATGTTGAAAGTAAAGAGCTGAATAACACACAATGGGTGTACTTGTATTAAAGCCAGAAAGATCTAAGTTTTAAACAATGTTATATAAAAAAAGATTGATCTAAGACAAATATTGTAAAAACATTCTCTTTCCAAGACTTCTCAAGCTAATACATACCAGCTTTTGACTGAACATTTTGAGTAAGGAGATTATCAGCATCATAACATAGAAAAATCAATGGGAGCCTTCTTATGACTCTGCACTGTTCACCAGCACAGTGTGCTCACACTGGGGCTTCCCTTGCAAACTGTGGGTTGTTTTCAACCACCTCACCATTTGTTTTCATAAGGCATAGAGGAAATTAAGATTATCAAAATCTCTTTTTCAGTCATGTTCATAAGTTATTACTTTTGAACTTCTTCTCTCTAGGAAATCATGCCAAAACTTAATTACAAAATGATGTTAAAAACACAGCTCTTACTTTAAGGAAGTATGAACAGAACTTGACAAGCAGGTGTGCTGAATCAAGTCAGGAAAAAATCCACTGTCTCAAATCTCAGCCTGCTGTGTCCAGCTCAAAGCAGCAATCAGATACAGAGAGCAAAAATAATTTGCAAAGCATCAAAATGATAAAGGGATTCTCTTTAACTGAAAGCATTTAATGAGCCTTGTCACAACAGGGTTCTGTGTTGCGACAGGTCCATTCTAATGGATGCCGACATGGCCATTATTCCAATCCAGTGAAGCATATTCAAAATTCCATACATCAGTGGTTGCACTCCAACTAGTTTATTAATAAGTGACAGCACTTTATTGAAACCTGGTCTTTGGATACAAGAGTTGTACTGTTGGAGTTGATGTATCAAGACTGTAGAGCTTCTATTACTGCTGCTGAAAAATCACTGACCTAAAAATGCCTTCCTCTGTAGCTCCAAGTCTATTAGTGTCTGCTTTAAGATTCAGGTGGAAAAATTCCTCAAATGGAAATTTACTTCTTCTCAAATCCATTAATTATGAGAAAACACACGGGTAATTAAAATCTCCCATTTGTTGCTGCTGGAGTTGTTGGGGGTTTTTGTAAAGTGGCATTTAAAAAAAGAAATTATCTTGTTTAAGTCCGATAATGACAAGTGGCATTTGATTCATAGACATGCAATGTACACTTGCTTTTTAATCAATGAACTCATTCTGTAATACAGTAACATTTAACATTGAAACACTTGGCAGAACAACTGTGCAATGGACAATAATGGTTAACTGAACATTAGAGGAACAGTGCACTGCTGAATCCAGTGAAAAATGCATCTACAGCAACAGCTGACACTCAGTAACAAACAGGATGAAATTTTCTGCTGACTTTAAATAGATTTTCCTCCTGTGAGGGCTCTATGCATGAAAGGTAGGAAGTTAAACTGCGGAGCTATATGCAAATTTTACAATTCTGTTTAATTTTTAACCAGGCATCAGTATTTCAACAGCTCACATGTGGCCTTTCCAACTTGACATCTGCTACCCAGTACCACAAGAATTTACTAACAGAGAATGGAAATCACTTCACCATGTGGTTTTTTATTAAAATCTGAGGTCAATGATGTCTCTCAAGTTCTCCATTATTATATTTGTGTGTCATGAAGACCATAAACCCAAGGGAAAATACAAGGCTGTCAAGGCCTAAATTTCATTGTCTGAAGATATCTGGAAATTTGTATCTTAGTAGGAAGTTAGAGACTCTCTCACTGTTTTAAGGTGATTGTTTTAACAATGTAACTCTTACACCCGAAAGGAGCCTATTTCCTTGCATTTAGCCCAAATCAGAGTCCTTCCATCCTCCTGCAGTCATTAAACTTACTTGAGCTTTGGAACATTTCACATATGTTTACCATCAATTCTAAAGCACAAAACTATCACTGTTTTATGAGCAAACGATCTACACAACAATAAAATAGAATCCTCTTTTTCAAAGGTCTGTGTCAAGGTAATCACAGTCTTCACATCTATTCTCTAAGTGTTCAAGTCAACTGAAAAATTAAAATATGGGGGCAAGAACTGTTCAAGAATAACTTAGTATATCTTTTTTCTTGTGCAACATTAATGATCTTTCAACATCTCTGCCATTCATGAATTTCAGAACAATTTCTGGATCCAGGTTTTGAACAGATGTGGTATTGGCAAAATGTTTCATAGATTCCCCCTCTGCCCCATCCCTTTCTCTTTTTTAAACTAGAGAGAACTAAACTGTTTATAGCGAGAAATAGGAGGCAATGAGGGACATCACAAAAACAGAAGAGGCTACTCTCAATTAAGGATCTCCCCAGAGGACTTTTGTTCCTACCAGGTGTTTAGAACTGCTCCTCTTTGCTATTGTTACTAGCTTTCCTCTGAAAGAGAGAGAGAATTTTTCGTATATTTTCTCCAGCCATACTGAACAGTGCATTAATGCTGAAATATAGATATATGGAAAGTCTACAAGACCCCCTGGACAAAGGCCCAGTGTAACAGCAGGGAACTTTCACAAAGCACCAAAGATGACTGTTTCGAATACAAGTTTTGGAAACTACATTGTAAGTTTTAAGAACCATGTTTAGAGCAAGAAGACTAAGGTAAGAGATCTGGAAGTGCTAGCATCATATGGAACCGGACTGTTACCCTCCTCCCTTCAAAACAAATCACATACTACAGAGACTTCAGTATAACAGCTTTTACTATAAAAGCACAGATCCATGTTAGGCTTCAAGAAGGTAAAAAAAAAGAAAGAAAGAAAGAAAAAGAAAAGATAGAGGGGAATGCAAAAACCAAAGGAGTCAAGCACCAAGAACTTCTACATCACTTGGAAATAAAGCCTTCATGTGGACAACCTATTTCAATAACCCCATGAAAGAATGGCAATATAAAAGCACAAAAAAAAGCTTAGGTTTTTGCTCATGGAGGCACAAATAAGGAAAAAGAAGACTAAATCCATTTGATAATTTAACATTTCAGAACAAAATTGAGAAGCTGAATATTTTGGTATCTTAAGAATCACTAATTTCAGAGATGTCCCCTGATCTAGAGTTAAAAGCAGTGATGGAAGTAAGAAAACTTACCAGAGAACATGCTTGTGTGGTACAAATGCTGCCCTGTATACATAATGATGAAAATGTTCACATTTGAGACGTATATAAAAAGAACTCGCTACTACCGTCAGTTCACAATCAGCTCAGATTTTTGCTGTTTCTTAAGGACAATATAAAGCCATATGAGTGAACATGCAACACAATTTATTTCATCAACAACTCTTATTTATATAAACAGCAAATCCTTTGTAAGTCTATTTTGAACTGAAAAAAATTGCTGGTATTTTGGTTTCAAGAAAAAATCTCTAGCTCCTTGTACTTCACTTTGAACAGAAGTTTTCCTCTGTGTACATAGTGCAGCCAACTTCAGGTAAACATGCTACTACTCTGTAAAGGAATGTGTTCTCCTACACAAATTATGTTTCCAAGGTAAAGACTGATACTTCATAGAAATACACTCTTCAGCATCTTACCTGCTTTGTCATTTGCCAAACACAGTCAATAAACTGCAGGAAGATGGGAGATCTGTCAGCATCCGCATGATCATCATCTCCATGTCCCACTCGCTGGAAGTCAGAGCACAATTCATTTCAGTCTAGAGTGTCTGCAGTACCATCCCAACACTGCAAAGCTCAGGAAGTCTTAATATGTTCCAGTAGTGAACAAGACAGGCAAGTCTTCCATAATGTTAACCTGTATTTTTCAACTACTAAAAATGCATCCCAATATTCCCTTATGGACATGCCTTCAGTGTTGAGCAGAACTGGAAAGCTCTACCAGTTTCTTCCCCATCTTCTACTGCACAACCACTGATTTCTACCAGTGGATGAAACCAGTAGAAATTTATTAAGACTGAACTGAACAAATGGTTATTTCATATCCATCTGTCATAACTACAAGCCACTTCTACTAAGCCACCTTAAGAATCAGAGCTCACAGAATGTCGCAACAATTTATTCTAATTCCCCATTAGCCCATGTGTTAAATAAACACTTCAGCTTTAAATCAGAGTAATAACTCCAGCCATTTTTACACTTTAGAAACCTTAACTGTTTTCCTTGCTTCTCCATTCATAAATTCCATTACATAAATTACAACCCCTCGTTCTCTTAAAAAAGCCACATGACTTTTTCTCACCATTGCATTCAAACCAGTTAATTAATTTTATTTATCACATAGAGGTTTCCTGTTAAAAAATGAACGGGTCAAGTTCTCTGACACATTCAGACCACTAAAAGGACACCAGAGACAATAACTAAAATGCAGCAGAATACTGTGAAAAAACGTGCTATTCAAAGTAAAAGCCCTGAAGGTGACAAACTGTACACTAAATTTTCCAGCTTACCATTGCAAATCGATGTCCAAAACTTATCCATTCTTTCTCTACAAGAACTTCAAAGCCCTTGATGGTTCTGTAATAGCTGTCCAGCATAAGCATGGCCAGTGCAGTGAGCTGTGCAGTTCGATCCCAGCCATCACTGCAGTGCACCACTACAGAGGTTTTACCAGATTCAATTTTATCTGCAATTCTTACTGCTCCAGAAAGAAGCATCTTAAACAAAAACGAAGAAACAAGCATATTAAATACTACCAAAACTCTACCAAGAAAAAAAAAAAGTTAAGATTTTATACTCTAAGTCATTATGTTTCAAAAATTCAGATTAAGTACATAATTATCCTGATGACAATGCTTTAAGAGATTTCCAAATAGTGGTATGCATATTCCCAGAGATACAAAGACTGTGTGTACTCTGTTGTCCAGGACAGAGTTCTTACCAGCTCTCCATTACTAGCAGCACATAACATAACAAACATAACATATGAATCTGGGAATCCCTTCTCTAAATAAATTTATATTCTGTATTATGATGAAAAGACACAAATACTGCAATCTATTCCAAAGGTTGAAGTTCTGAGGTTTTCAAAAGTTCATTTCACATTAATCACTCTTTCTTGCTCCATTTTCAGTTCAACTGAAACTACTGAGTTTAGAGAAAGACACTTAACACCCAGCTAATCTGTATCAAAACACAACACAAATCAACTCAGAAACCCCTGGCTGAGAGCAGTTCTGATTTGTTGCTGCATGAAGTATATACATTGTATTCAGGTTCTAAGTTGACTATCAATAGCCTGGATTCAGGAGCAATGCACAGGACAGAGACAGCACAGGACTGAAGTCACCTGTGTGAACTTGATTCTCTTCTCCCCACTCAAAACCCCATCTCTTTTGCTCCCTGATGCCACCCTCTAGTTTTTAAAAAACTTAACAGGAGAGAGATTATTTAAGACTTGTCTGTAACATGACCTATCATGGCACTGAAAAATATGTGGAGAAAAAAACCAACCACTAGAAATAGGACCACAGAAGAATTCCTGTTCTGCATTCCAACATCAGAAAACAGAATCTTGCAAAATATTTGCACTTTTCGCAAGCATGCAAAAACATTTTCTGGGAAGTAGGAAAGCCACCATCTGCTGGAGAAGCTGTGCACAAGACCAGGCTTCAAATCTATTTCAAGAACCATGTTTTAGAGAGAGTTTCCATTGATTCTAGCTCTTATTGAGCGTATTTTTTACAGTAGAACTGAAGGATGCCAGAGGGGAAATATCAAGAAACAATATAAAAAGTGTCTAAGGGAGAACAGAGTTTGTGGTCTGAACTAGTTAAATGCCAATTATTTAATTTAGAAAGCTCTAATGCATTAATATTAAAACAGTTTGGTCTTCAATAAAAGCAGAAAACTACTATATTTAACATACAGGTATGCAACAGCTTGCTTTAAAGAGAACACAGATGCCTGTGAAGGAAGACAGCTGGAAATAAACAACAGGTACAGAAAATGTGCAGAGAATGGGAGACAGAAAACACATTTACTATTAATTCAGCAAATATCTGTGGATTATGTGAAGAATTTCATTCCACTTTGGACAACAGTTTAGAAAACAGCTTCCTCTACAAATTTATTATTTTTTACAGATTTTTCAAAATTTGGTAACCAGCATAGTATTTCAGTTAGAGCTCCTAACGAATAACTAGCTTTGAACTGGCTTACAAAATGAGAATTGAAAAATAGCTAATAGTACAAGTTCTACCCTCAGGCAGAAAATATTCTGGGCGTGCAATAAGCACCAAGTGGCTCTGTTCATGTTGCTACTACTGTCATCATACACAGAGAGTTACTGGTGCCTTCACACTCCTAGACCATCTCTGAAACACTGTAGGTGCCAGGGATTGGAAGGTGAGTTTCCTGTAATGCATTGCATTAAACCAGCCACACTGGTTTGAGCCCAGAAAACAGCAGATGTGTTAAGAATAAAGCTGTGGATTGTTAGTGCTATTACAAGCCAAATCAAAAGGCAAAGAACTCTTGGAAAAAGTCTCAGATACTATCAACACTGTTAACACAATATTGGCAGCTTTTAAGAAATCAGCCTGCAGTTTCTCCTGTCAGTACCATTAAAGCAAAGTAGCATGTAAGGGACAGGTCAATGTAGAATGTCACACATGTCAACTCTTCAAAATAATTTAAATGAAATTTCCAATTGCTGCGCTATTGCCACCTGTCTGACAGTGGTATCACAGTTCATTTCTGACAATGCCTAATCCAGGAACCCCACCCGAGTCAGTGGCAATGAAAGGTAACCAGAGGCACAGAACAGATGGCTGTGAAAGGCCAGGCTGATAAGAAAAGGTTTCCAGATATTTAGATTCCCAAAGCTGTTTCAAATAGTTCAAACTCAAGAGAACAAGAAAACTAAACTGTTCCCAAAATATCATTAATTTTGACTCTTAATTTCGTGTTTGATCCCTCTAATGCCTCTGCTGTAGTTGTCAGCAGGCACTGTTTAACAGTCAAACTAATGAATGATCCCAAACATGTTTTGCATGAGTGACATTTGATCCAGCTGCTAATAAAACAAATTACACTCCATCCATATTATTCATAAACAGGGGATTGAATGTTAGTAATGAAATAATTTACTCGAAAATAATTTCAAAGGTTAGTGAAACTGACTGTCAAACTGAGTGTGGTAATGATTTATTTTAATATTCTGTTAAATAATAGGGTGGATGATAACTTGATAGATCACTGGCTACAAACAGCTCATGAAAATCTAGGTGCCCACCACAAGAACTGTAACATTGCACTGAAGGAGGGAAGGATGAGAAAGACTCTGGAATTCACAGTCAAGTCCTTTTGGCAGTGGCTCAAATATACTCTGAAGTTCCCAGTGCACTCTTCCAAATGAGGGATAACCCTGGACTGCCCACAAATATTCCTTCTCAAGAAAATAAAACACAGCTGTAATTATGATACTGTTATCGGGAATTAACTCACTATCTGACAGTACATAAAACTAGAAATACTACGTTATTATGGAATGCTTAAAATGCTGCATTCTAAGTGCAATTCTGTATTTAAAAATTATACTTTTTCACAAGATTATTCTGATTAAAGCAACATGCTTGAGTTTCAACATTATTTTAGCAATATTTTCAGAAGTGCAACTTTAAAACATGGTTTAAAAAAGTAATTGATTTTTCACATCAAAAGCATTTTACCCTTATATATTCCAGCCAGTGTGTGGAGTCCACGTTTGACAGCCACCGAGTCTCATCAATAGTAGGATAAACAATTTCTTTAAGCTTCCGCAGGGATTCTCTCATGACATGTATATTATGAATCTCCAGAAAGACTAGCTCTGCATTTGGGTAGGCACTTTCACTTTCATATCCTCCACCTTTAGCCTGTCATTCAAATAGTAAAAACAGACAATGAAGAACATGTATAGGACTTCAGTATAAGGCAGAGAGAGTTGTTTGACTCAAGTTTCAGGATTTTCTGAGAGAAGGGATTATTTTACTGCTCATAAAAACATATTTTTGGCTTTTGTTTTTTCTAAAAAAAACCTGGAGGTTTTTTTAGGTGAAAGAAATTCTAATTGTAACAGGCTACATTTGATAATACATCCTTCCCCTTTTTATCAATGAAAGCTTTGGTCTTCTGTGAGCTCTACTGGATAATTTCTCAGCTATATCTTCATGCTGCCTTTGATTCCTGCCAGCCTTTCCAAAATGCTACAAGCAACTTACCTTCCTTCCCCTGGCCTCTTTAGGCACCCTTTCTTATCTCTTTTCAACATCAGGTTCTCCACATCCTGATATCTGGCTCAAGCTTCAGCCTTGTAATAAAGCTGATGAACTAATGCCAGTTATGATAAAAACCTACCTTGTTTGTGTCTGCAACACTATTCTGCCTGGCATCAAAGATGATAAGTTTATGTGACTGAGCATTGGCATCCATAATTGTCTGCAAATATTTTTCATCTTCCTTGCAACGCTTATCATTTGGGCCAACTGACGGCTGGCTGCATCGTGTTATTGTTGCTTGACTCTCAGGATGAATCCAGGATAACACCTGGAATAAGAGAAAACTATTTAATTTACTACACTACTATAAAAGAGATCTAGACAATCACACTGCCTATTTGACATTATTTCCTGGCAAATCAACAAATGCAAGTTTAAGGACAGGCTGATACAAAAAGATATTGACAGCACACTAGCACTGACTGCTCACCCCAAATCTGAGCCTGAAATACAGAGTGATTCTAAACATCTTAGTTTTTATTTCTAACAGCAAATAAGCCTGTATTATTCTAATTGGGGGAAAAAAAAGTGCAATGGAGGAATAAAAACTGCTTCCATGTGGAAGACTATGGACCTCCACACTGCCTTGCTAAGCATGGAAACCAACATGATCTAACATATTTAAAGGGGTTCTAATGCTACCTTGTCTATTCTCAACCAAAGCACTACGGCTATGACATGTTCTACTCCAAATCAGAACACAAGCAAATACATATGCTAGAGCATCAGATACCACTGCGGCCTAGAAGTGCTAATCCAAACAAAAAACTTACTACATAGCACAGTAATTGTGCAATTAAACTCTCACTTGAGTTGCTCCCTTCAGTACTAATCCCATTGAGTGTAATTCTTCTTTCTTTGCCCCCCACCCCATCTCAGGAAGGAAGCCATCCCTTTTTATTTAAAAAACAAAGCCTAAAAGAACACTAATAATTTTTTTAAAGCTACAAATTTCTAAAACACTTATATCCTCTCATACAAATTTCACTTACAGGAACTCTCCCTTTTGCTCTAAATGCTGCCACTTTTGAGAGGTCATCGTCCTTTACACTGGTTGGCACAACAAGAACAGCAGGATATGTATCACAAAGCTCATAGGTGCTGTTAATTTTGGATATTTTCCAACTCTCATTGGGCAAGCCCTGCATGAAAACAAAACAATTTTGCACTCTTCCAGTAAGACCTTTACATATCTGAGTTTGGGACAATGAACAATTTTATGTGCTCCATACTTTAAAAAAAAAAAAAAAGCATGCCCACATTTCTTTTAAATAAGCTATAAACTTAGGTCTTCATACTGAATCATAAACCAATGGAAGTCTTTCCTACTAAACTGATGAGGAAAATAACCCTATAGAAAATGTAGATTTAAAATTACAAACTACAGTTACTCTTCTGTTTAGTGATGCTTATTCAAATCCAATTTTTTATAAAGCCTGTGGTAGAAACAAACAGCACTTGAAAAATGCGGATTTCAGAACTATGTTAAATTAGACCAATTTGCTCAAGTACTCAGCACCTATATCTCCACCAACTTTAGCAGGTGCTCAATGCACTCAAATTCAGGCCACATGCATTTTATTATCTAAACATGAGATATAAACAGTCAGTCTATGCAGCATGAGCTGAAAATAATGAGTTTTCTGTAACATTTTTTCCTTGTTTAAATGGCTATGGGGGAGATGGAGAAAAAGAAAATATACCAAGCATTCTGTAACTCACCTGCCTCTTATATTCTGCTATTGGATCATACACTTTCCAGCCATTAACAGCAAACTTTTCTCTATAGCTGAATGCAAAAAGAGGCTAAAAACAATAAAACAAAATCATAAATTACCACCTGACAGGCTGTATGCACAATAACTCCAAAACAGTCAACACTCCAGTATTTCAAACCTAATACTTCTAAAACTCTTGAGCAGCAGACATAATACCTTCAGTCATGGCTGGAAAACACTGAGCTAGAAAGAAGATAGTTTTTTTCCATTAAGTATGCCTTTTAAACTTAACAAACCCAAGACAGAGAACAGAAAATTGAAATTACTTGCCTCTGATCACATAACACATCAATGGCAATGCCAAGATGAGAAAATTGGTTTCCTACCTCCCAACCAGCTCCTTACCCACACAAGCAAATTAAATAGACTTCTGCAGCTAATAACAAGACTAATTGTACCTATTTGTTGTATTAGATAGAACTTCTAGATTGAATTATCTACTGCAGAAAATAACGGTCAATACATACATATTTTTAATCAGTAACATTAGGCAAACCTAGATCTCAAGGGTTATGTATAAATTAACTTCACCAATAGCAGGACACAGCAGTGTTTGATGAATTAATGCAAAAAGCACACAGGGTCAGAGTAGCCTGCCTGCTCTGCAACAGATTTTATGAATCAACACGTCAAAGTTTGTTATACAGCCCTTGTATTTCCTTTCTTCTCTCAAAAGAGGAGAGCCAGCGACAGCCTCCTCTCCATCTCAAGACTTACCAGCCCATTAGAGACAGGAAATGCACGTGTTACAAGGTTTTCAAAGATCTCCAGTTTGTTCTGCTCTTCCTGTTTATAGGCCAGCCGCAAGTTTCTCATATCCTGCCAAAAATAAGTTACAGTTTTATTCTATGATAAATTAAACAAAAAAAAAAAAAGAAAAAGCAGTTATAAGACATTCGATTGAATGAATGCATGCATATATGGAACACTAAGTCATTGACATAATTTAACCCCCAACAGAATAGAGTTCTGTAAGCATTCATATGAGAACTACGACTTTCATTAGAGATGCTTGATATAAAAATCACCACTTTTCCTTTCAATTCACTCTACAGACAAAAGGCATAAGTGTTTAAGACTGCAAGGAAGGAATCATGAAGGAATGAAGGAATTGAAATAAATGAAGAACGATTCAAATACAGAGAACTGATCAGACAGAAAAACAGCACATGGGCTGACAAATTCTTCTTACAAAAAAATGAAATGAAAATACTTTAATATTAGTAAATTGCTACCATGCCTTACCTTGCAAACTATTTCTATACCATATGAATTGTCTCCATGGCTCTGTACTCCAATTTTTTCAACTCTACTTATAACTCCAAGGGGAACATCAACAACAAAAGGTGGATCCTGAAATTTGTATATAAAACAAATGAGTTTTATTACATTAGGAGAAATACAAATTAATATTATTCATGTGTGTTTCATCAGAGCCAACAGTAATTCCTGTTTAGTAGACTGCTCTGAGACATCACACTTCACTGAATTTGTCACTTTCTGAATTCTACTTCAGCAACATTCCTACCTGAAACAACACAGATATATAGTGAAGTCTTACCCTCTCAACACTTTTGATAAACATTCTGAAGTCCGTCACTGTGAGCGTACCACTGATTGCTCCCATAAATGGACAGATATACATAACATCCTTAGCTGTAAAACAGATAATCAAAGCTTTGTTTTACTACTGTAGACATTTGTTCCATAATAATCTATTTTCATTTGAAACTCACAAGATTTTGGCAACTCCATAAGAATCTGATGCTTGACCTTGTTAGGAAAGTTGCTTCTTGCAGAGTTGTCTTTATCTCAACAAATTCCTCAGCCTCACTGCTGCTCAGCAGCTCCTGAGCACCCAGGGAGGGCTGTAGCAAGGGCAGGCAGGTCCCCAGCACCTGCAGGTGTGCAGGCAGCTCTTGTTCCTGCCCTGAGGTGCAGAGTACCCACACTTATCCCAAAAACAGAGCATCCAAAGGGCCAATTACTGATCCACATGAACCAATTTCCAAGTAATTCGGTTCTATGCCCATATCTTTGTTTTCACTTTTGTTGCTGGTCTTCTTTCCTAGCAAGTACTGACTGCTAACACAGAGCTTGCCATCACAAGCCAAAGTGAAATAAATCTCACTAGGAACTGGAAACTAAGTTTACCATGACTTCATCTTTTTTGCTATAAAAATTTTGAATCTATGACACATCCTTGGCACCCCCAAGCAGAAATACAATAACTATACCTCTATGGAACAAAAAAATCCTTAGGAAACGAAAAATTATCTATATGGAACAAGTCAGATCCTCTGGATTTGACTTCTCCTTCCTACACTTGGATTTAAAAGACAAAGAAAAGAAATCCATGTCTGATCAGCTAATCTTAAGTGGCATTAAATTAAATAACAAAAGTCAAAAGGAAGTAATATTCTGTTTTTAAATAAACTCGAAATTTAATAGGATTCAGTGGGGCACCCAGTAGTACACTTACCGATAACTTTGATTGATTCTCCAGGAAAAAGTGGAGCCTCTTCCATCTGTGCCAGTTTGTTTCCATCCCGAAGTGCCTGGCAAAAATCCAAAATTGTGAGTAAATCTCACTCTCCATCTGTACCACATCGATATATTTTGATGCAAAGTACTTTTACTACCAGATTACTGGAACATAAGAAGTGTCTTTTTTAAAACCACACAACTATACTAAACAGTACCACAGGAAAAGAAAAAAACAAAAAAACAACCAAACACAAAGCTTAGTATTATAAATGTAACACAGACATATATGTTAGGAACATATCAGCAACAAAGCATTTATGCAACAATTAGTTTCACATTCTAGCTATATATAGCATACAAAAATATGAATAATAAGATCAGCCCAAATTAGTAACTAATAATTTGTTAGTGTTTTGCTGAATGCAGGTACTGTTTGGGGTATTTTATCTATCTGAGAATATTTTAAAGCTCTTTTGGGTTTTTTTTTAATTCTAACACTGCTTATTTAATATTTGAGTATTTTCATCTGAGCCAATTATATGGCAGAAACTTTATTTATTTAACATTTTAACTTTGTGATTTTGATAGCAAGAAGCACCCCACAATACTTTATTTCAATCAATACTGAGAGTCCCACAGGTTATGGAATAGGTTATAGGAATTTTGGATCCAGATGGTCAGTTTAAGAATGAAGTAATAACAAAATACAGAACAATTAGCAATATTAAAATAAGAGTTAGTTTAATAAATTTTCGTTGAGGTAAATGGCTTCCTTGCTGAATGATAGATGATGGACTCTTTGGGTGCTTTTTAGGCAGCTAAGATTTACAATGTACTAAAGATTGTAATAAAGCATAAAACTCTTTGTGGTACTGTCAAGTACCAAGTAAGAAAGTGACTTGTCTCAGGTCAAAATGTTGAACTATTAGGGTTTCAATTTTTACATCCTGAATAAATATAATGTGCTAACTTGTTACAACCAACAACTAACCCCCCTCCCCTTGTATTGCCGCTCTGACCCACACAGAAATAATTGGTAGGATCTATCGGCTTCCAAAGAGACTACCCCAAGCTCTCACTAATAAATAATTTCTAAAAATATTTCAGCTGATCTCTGGCTTCGGATTTCCTTGGAAAATTTTTAAATTTTACATTCAGTACCCAATCACAAAAAATAATGTGCAGAGAAATAGCCAGAGCTTAGACACTTGAGTGTGAATGTGCTCTTTTAGACTGGGCTTATGTTCAGTATTATATTTTAGACTACATGACCTTATAAGAAAACACTGCTCGGCACATAACCAGTTACACACTAAATGCTTTCTACGGATTCTCTTGCGTGAAAAAAGTAAGATTTATTTGCACTGTATGAGTACTAATTTATAGTACCTTGCTACATAGTTAATGAATGAAAGACGAGTAAAACTTGCCACCTGATCAGGTTCTGCTTCAGAATGATAGCCATTGTGTCCATCCTGTATCTCCTGCTTTGCATGAGGCAGCAGTAGGGCAAGAGAGAGGTAACAGCAAAAAAATTGCAGACAACAGGTGAAAGGACAGAATCTTATCTTTTTTTGTTTCCCTTTTAGCATATACTTTAACTCCAATTTAACTTTCCAAAATCTTTCACTCCTGGCACACACTACTTTCCACAGAAGGGAATCCAAATTATCAGCACCATCCTTTGAATGTTACTTGGCACAACACAAAATGAAAAATTTACTCCCTTTTTCACAGAAGAGTCAGTGTTGGTAGATAAAAATATAAAAGTATGTACTGTTTTTTTAAGACAAATAACCTTACGATGAAGAAAATTAATTTCACATAAGCCACATGCTTATCAATATAAGAAATTGAGTACAACTTGCAATGCCAACATTATGGGAAAATTCATGCAATCTTTCACAGAAAAAAATAGGTCAACATCAAATAGAAGTACTTAGACACTTTAAAAAAGCTTTGCTGTGCAAAATATGTTGTAATTGAACTCTCAACCTTAAAGTTTTACATATCTTTCCAGCAACTTCTTTGTTGTTGTTTGAAACTTGACCAGTAACTTTACAGAATCAAAAATTACTACTCATAGCAAAATATGCAAACAATTCACATTTTCATGTTAATTTATTTTTGCATCAATTGGCAACAAATCTTGAACACTAATTAAATTTCTTGAATAAACATAAGGTCCTTTTGCACACCAGAGAGAAGCAAAAGTGTCATCAGGTCATTGAAGAAATTGTTTTAGTAAGTTCAGCCAAAAATGTTCTTCCGTCTTCTTTCTTTAACAACTAGAGAGAAGTTGTGCCCATGACAGTCTACTACTCCCAGTTCAAATGCAAAGAACTTCTCACTTGGTCAGACTGTAAAATCAGCCTCAGTCTAAATTTACAAATGTTTGTTAGAAGTCAATTTTTCTTTTTACAGTATTTCTACAGAACCTGCAAGAAACAGCTTAGAAGAAGGACTTCAAATATCTTCAGATAATTTGAACTCTACATGAGTTTAAAAAGTTATAAGCAATTAAAAAAATCTTTTCAAGTTATAAAGAACTATTAACATTTAGGTATGGGTAGAATTGTGTTATAGAGAAATTACTTAAATTTCAGATCATTATTATATTGTTTCTGAAATCAAAGATAAGTAAACATTGTGATCTCTGGAAGAAAACCAGCAGGACAATGAGCAATTGCACCAAAAAAGTTTAAATATATGAAAGACAAAGAAGCAGAGCAGACCATTCAAACATCAAAGCCTTTACACAGAACTGGGAACAACTGAACAAAACCAAGTTTTGTTACTCAACTCAGACCAATTCTTTGAAACACTATCTATTCAAAAGAAAAAAAAAAAAAAAAAGAGGACCAACTTGTGGATTTGTATGATTGGACAAAACACATCATTTTTAAATAGGTAAACAACAGATGAGAAAAAGAAATCATTGAGACTTCATCTCTTCATTTCAGACTGAACAAGAGGTCTTTGTTTGAATAAGTGTTGGACACATTTCATGAACAATGTCAGAACACCATCCAGATAATTTCTTACTCCATAAATGTTACTAAGAGAGAGGGGCAAGAAAACAAGGCATGCCCTTTTTCATCTTCAATGAACAATCAAGTCCTAGTCTCAAAATTATCATTATAAAGATGTAGGTCATTACACTAGTGCCTAACTTCAAACCTTACTTTCAATCCTATTACAGCTTGGTAACAACTAATTTAAAACAAGTACAAAAGCAAGCATGAATATGAAACTTATTTAAATACAATGGATACAGACATGCTTTAACCGCTGGTATTCTTTAGCATAGACATGTTAGAGCTGCTAATACAGTACTCTGCAGTCTGAAGCACGTAAACCTGAATTGCAAGCATCCATTTTGTCAAAATTAATGCAATAAAACTGAAGTTAGTATTGCACATCCACAACATAATTTTAAAATATTGCTCTCTTACATACTGACTTTTATTGCTCACGAAAACATTGCCATGTATATGAAGCATTTCTGTGGCAAAGAAGCTGTTGCACTGCACAGCAAAATGGTGTGACTGGTCCTTAAAACCCTTTGATGAGGTAAAGAACGTATGACACACCAAGATCTCACACAGCACAAGAGACGCACAGGTAGGAGGCTGTTCACTGCTAGCCAAAGGTAATCTTACCCGTATAACCGGCCTCCTGTACACCTGTTAGTTAAAATATAAAATGTTATCCAATGAAACACACAGATTTGATTTGTTAAAGATACTATATCTTATTTCTCTAGGCTTTCAAAAGAAATCTACTCCCAAACATCTTAATTATAGCTGGATTTTGAAAGAACAAAACAAAACTATGCAGAACTAGTAAATCTCATTTGTAGAATTGTTTTGGTCTAAAAAAAAAAATCTCAGCCACTTCAGTTTAGTGATGTAACAAATTCCAAGCTCTTTGGAAACATTCATTCCTAATCACCCTTTTATCCTGCTACACTGTGTTATTGTTAAAAGAAAGAGCCTCTTAATCCTTCTAGGTGGAAGACAATAAGCCTGCACTAACAACCAAGGAGGAGAGCCACCAGACCTTTCAGAAAGACAACTCTTCTCAGCTTCTGAAGGTGTTTGTAGTCACTAACTACAATCTGACCCATTTTCATTTGTATAGGCCTCTCATTCAAGAACACTCTGCAGGCACAGCATATGACAGAGGAGACATACAGAGCAGACTGAGATCACCTTGCTGTAGGGTTTAGCAAGCAAGAGATCCTCCAGTGCTCTCCAGTTCTGACCATTCCATTAGCTTCCCTTTTGCTTCCCGCCTCCCTGGTAAGCCACATTAAGAGTGAATAAGCTGTTTGATACAGGAATCAATATATTTATCTGGTTTTGCAAACACATTAATTTAATGAAAGGGATGAAATAAAAAAGGGATGAAAGAAAGAATAAAGCAGTTCCTGGTAAATCCAGCACACACTAACAGAACTGCCTGACCAGTTCCAGAAGCAAACACAAACATCCCACCTGACCTGAAGGTTCTGAGTTGTAAGATAGCCTCTAAATGCAGCAACTCGAGGTAACCAAAGGTAATGAAGATCCAGGAAAGAGAAAGATGTCTTAAAGGAAAACTGAGCTATCATATGGGCATTGTCTTTCACATGTGGATTCCACAGTAACAATAAACAAACCCAACCTGTTAGTGGTACTGAGTAAGCAACTATAAAAAATTCCATCATGTTATATACAAATATGGGATTTCAAATCACAGCAATGCAATGACATCAAATACAATTTATCCACAAAAATTATTAATTTAAACTATCAGGCTAAATTCCTTTGCTTTCACTTCTCAGAGATAGATAATGAACTAGAATTTTAATTAGGCCTTAAAAGATTTATTCCTGTTAAATAATATCTGAGATGAGTTTGGTATAGAGATGGAAGTTATTCAAAACTAAACAGTGCTTTTCATTCCAGAGGAATACGTTGTACTCAGAGATAATCTGAACACCAAGCTTACACATGAGGATTTTACTAAAATTAAATCCTTGGCACATACAACATCAACAGATGTAAGGCAAGGTTTCCCCCAGTGTTTTATCAAAAATGTTGGCCTTGACCTGGAGTAAGCATTTGCAATTCAGCTGCTGTAGTATGGGAGAGCTACTCTTCACAAACTGCTGACTGTGCCAAATATGTAAAACTCTGTCGAGGTTGAACTTTATTTAAATACACTATACAGTCAAAAACATTTTGTGGCCTCATTTCAGGCTGAATCTGACCTGCTGTCATTCAATCTAAAATACACTGTTTCCAGACAACTTACTTTGTAATCACAGAGCACATGTGAATTAAAATCTAGTTAAAACAAAGCAAGAAAAAGAGATAAAAATCTTTCTTTGGCCATTCCCTATGAAGACAATAAAACGGTTACAAACCTAGGAAGAAAAACAGATCTAGACAGCACAAGTTGAGTTTCTTAAAGGGAATTGAAACATGGGTAACTTTCGTCACATTGCGAGAGGAGAAAAACTGCCCATGCTCCATTATTGACAGCTGAGTTGAGTGGCTGCATGAAGTGTTCCCAGTGAGCGTGAAAGAACAGGGGCACAAAGCACAATGGAACTCAGGGAAACCTACTGTGCAGCCATTACCTCAGTGATAAAAATGCTGAGAGGGAATGAAAGAGTTGACTTGTTTGTTTGTTTAATATTAAATTCTGTGTCTCTGGAGAAACCCCATAAAAATGATACTCAACTATTGTCCCTTGCAAGCAACGAAGACATTCATTTATTTTTTGTGAACTGTGAGGAGCTCAATTCTGTCCTCTGAATGACATACACTAGAAACTATTTCAACCTGTAACTATAATCTACTTTACCAATTAATTTATACAATAATGAAAAGACAACCCATTTTTGATGTTTTATTCAAGACACTGACTTTTAAAATTTCCTTTTACTTCTCTGTTAATTTTTATTCCGTAGAGTTCAATAGCACTATTCTAAATATGGAGGAAAACAGGAAGCAAATTCAAAAGACTCCTACACTTAAGGAGATGTTTCTAGTTCTGAAACATTCGGTGATCACTCAAGTACTTACCACCTTCCCAATCTTCCACACTTGTACCTTAAAACAAATCAATGCATTCCTCAAGTCACTTACCCTGTAGTCTCTGGACACACTCTCTGATGGGACAGACCCTGAAATCTGACTCGAAATGGTTGCAGCTATCAGCTGTTTACACCATTCCACGTGGGATCCAGTCGGGCTACAAAACCAGAAGTTTCAAAATATTTAGCAGTAATTCCAGATGTGCATTTTGAACAGCACAGCAACTGACAAGATTCAGAAAGCAACACTCTAAGTGATCACTAACATCATAAAACTTAGTTTGCTTTGTGGGCAGAATAACTATTTTATTGAACAAATTAGGAAAAATAATTTTACTAGATCACGTCACAGACACAGAGTTGTCAGGAGGTTAAAAGCAAGGTTAGGGTCCTAGGAACTTTGAAAAATGTTCTGTTCCTTATCCAGTGTAATTTTTACCATTCACACACTTTTTTCTTAAAGCCATCCCTGGAATGAGTTTGGCCAAGGAGTAGGAAACTCCTTATATCTTATTAATATGTCCTGATTATTTTGTAAATCCTCAGAATTAAATTACTTAATGCTAGTATTAAAAAACATAAACTATGCTAATGTTGTATTATATATTAAATGTTGAAAATACACGTTTTCTAAAGGGTAACTTCTAGTTAGCTGCATTTTTTTTCCAGTTCATGAAATAAACCCTGGATAATTTTCAGGGTGGGCTTTCCTGTGCCACAGCACTGAATTGTACAGCATAGGGTGTTTACAAGAACTCTAAAGCATTTGAAGCGCACTGAGAGGAGTGTCGAATTTGTCTTTACAAATGAACTGTGGATCTGCTTGTAGATAGGACTAGCACTGAGAGATAAAAGAAACAATGGGATGGATTCCACTGATTGATGAATGGAAAAGCTATTTGCCTTTACAAACAAACTGTAGGGCTACTGACAAATGAATTTGGACATCAAAAGATGAAAGAAGCAACAGGGAAAACCTATGAATTATATAAGAATTAAAAATTAAAAGGGAAGGTTATACATTAGAGGGGGATTTTAGGTATCAGGCGTTCCGGGAAGTCTGTACCTCTCAAGTACCTCAGCCAATGGGGAAAGAGAAAGGGAAATGTGGCCGGGAAAACAGGATAAAAAGGAGGCCTCGTCCTCCAAAAATTTGAGAGATCCCAGGGGAATGTCCCATGGCCTCTCCCTTTATTCGAATAAAGTAAAAAGGACTCCTCTGTCTCCTTTTTGGACATAAACCTCTGGTGTTTGTGGATTAATTTTCCTGACAGCACTAAACCCCAATTGATGCAATTTGAGAACAGTCCCCTGAACTATTGCTGGTAACAAGTAATGCAGTACTGAGAGGAAGAAACAATGACAATCTAAATTATCTAGGTTTGCTTCAACACACACCGGTATCCAAGGAAAACTGGAAATGACAACTGTTCCCTGAGTGTTACCACAGCCTCAGCTGGTATCTTAGATAACTGCCACTTTCCTTCAAACCATTCAGCTGTGCTCTTCTACAGATTGAATGCTTATTCAGAATTCAAATACAGAAAGAAAATGTTAATTTTTTTTTGTAGTTAATTAATAAACGAGCTTTGGATTCTGTGACACTGAAGTGAATATATTTACTTATAACCAGCACCCAGCAGGTGCACCACACCTGGGACATTAAGAGGGGAGGGTAACAGCCTTAGATGACCAATTACCATTGAACAAGAGGTCTTTCCTTATATTAACTCTGCCACTATAGCTAGATATAAGGCACAGATCCATGCAACATCACCACACCTGAAATGGAAGATCTTTCAAAACTTTTCTGATAAATTTTAATAGCTTTCTCCCCATCTGCACATTCTACACAGGGCTAGATCTCACAAAGTTGTTTTGCAACTAAAACACATCTATGACAGTCCTGCTTGAACAACAAAGATAACTCTCAGGTCAGTGCTGAACTCGAACCCAAATTTACTTAGAGAACTCTTCATTTTAGTTCTGCAAAAGAGCCCAACACCTAATTCCTACAGTAATCCTTTTCTTACCTCATTCATTTTTCTTTCTCTCACATTCCTTTAATTTCCAGTGTAGCTTTATAGGACTTGCCTAAGTTTGTTTTCAAATAACCACTCGTTAATTAAGAAAAGGATTAATTTTTCTATGGCTTACCTTCACAAGGAATCACTACATCAACAGAGCTAACAGCAGCAAGAAAATGCATATGAATGCAGGACCATCCCCTGAGACCAGTATAGGGGATATGTCAGTGTTCCACAGAACACTGATCACACCAATGTGCCTTCTTCCCGTGCACCAGGAAGGCACACACCAGTACTGACTGCTTTTGCATTCTATCTCATCTGCAGTCACTCACATTAGCCTGGCCTGGTACAACCATACTGGCAAACAAGTAAACTCTATGACAAATGGACATATAACTGGCCCAGGGAAGAGCAAGATCAGAAGAAGGGAAGATTAAAATTAGGATAAGAAAGTGCATTAATAAGCAATATAAAGGTGTATGTTTTGGTGACAGAAAACGGACATTTCATTTCCATCCTCACCAGAATGATGTAAGCCCCTAGGTTTCTACTAACAGAAAAACGAGAGAATACAGAGACTGGATTCTAGCACTGATTTTAATTTTTTTTTTATTTAGTTTTCATCAGGGCGAGATTTCCATTCCTTTCTACTCCTTGTTCAATGATTTTTAAGCTCAGTTCTGAAGTCCGCCTTCAGCTGGAAACTTCTGAGTGAAGGAATGACTCTGCCAGCGGCTGCCGGAGATGTGGCACCGTTCTGGTGGGACCCTGCGGACCCACCGCACACACTTACAAGACACATCAGGGACACACCGCACACACAGACAGCACTCCGGGACACACCGCACACCGAGGGGGCACAGCGGTGCCTGGGGACAGTCCCACCTCTGCAGATTAAATATACGCACGGAAAAAAACCCAAACCAATCAGGAAGACTCAAAACCCGCGCACCGTCTCAGCCCAAGTAGGCAGGACGCTGCCCCAACCCTCGGGCCAAAGCCCCGCGGCCGCCTCAGCCTCGGCCAAGCAGGCGGCGCCACTGCCGGCACACAGCAAACGGAGTAGGAAACTTTGACAACAGCCGGTTCCCGCCGCAACCATCCACCGCTGCACAGCAGCCGCCCCCAGACTGCAGCTTCTCGGGCTGGAGGGGTCCGGGGAGGCCGCCCCGAGGCCGGGGAACCGCGCTGGGCCGAGGGGCACCCGCTGCCTCCCCCGCCCGGCCCCGCGAGGCGCGCAGGCCGCGGCACGTCCTCTCCCGCCGCCCGCTCCGGCAGGAGCCGTCCCGCTCACCTGTCCAGGGTCTCGGCGCTGGGCTGCCGTGACCCCCCGCCCGCCGCCGTGGCGCCGCCCGCCCGCACGGCTCGCCGGCTCACACCACCGCCCTCCACCGCCCGCCCTCCCGCCGC
>VXBI01000944.1:29692-46983 GCA_013397375.1 Toxostoma redivivum
TCCGGCCGCGCCACCGGGATGGCGGGCAGATTCCCGCCTCTCCGCGGCGCCCCGGGCCCGGCCGCCTCAGCCCAACCCGCTGGGTCCCCAGCAGCGCCAACGGCTGTCACCTGGCGGCGGCGCTTTCCCAGAGGCCTCCGCGCCGTGAAAGTGGGCGGGCAGCAGGGCCCACTCCTGCCCACCGCCCATTCCGGCCCCAGCACGGAGACACGGCACACGCCGGGCCCGCCAGGAAAAGGGCTGTTGGAGGCAGAGTGTTCAGCACCTACATCTTTATTTTCCCCTCCGGCAGACGGATGATGTTCACTGCTCTCCCCCCGACCCAAGGCCTGACACATAGGGTCCGGCTCCAGAGCAGTCCCGCGGTATCCAAGGAGAGCGGCCGACACGGTTAGTGAAGGAAGCGGTAGTATTGAGGAGATTCTGCGCCTTTACAGATCAAGTTTTATCATGAATGACAGAATGCTCGCTGCGACAGAACACCTGAACTCAATGCCGAGCTTAACAATAAATCAGAAAGAGGCAGCACACAAGTAATGTCTTGGGTACAGCCGTAACAGTGATGCTGGGGGGAAGGGTAAGGCATGAGCAAATAAAGAAGGCATTCAACAAATAAGTAACAGAAACCCAGCACAAAACCTAGCTTATTCTCCTCATGTCCATGGAAGGAAGAATACAAAAAACCTAAACTAGCATTCCTATGGGATATTGGGCATTCATTGCTGGTGATGTTGACACCCCAGCTCTGCTTTTTCACCCTCCTAGAAAAGGCACTCAACACCTGCAAGTCTCATCTTCACGACCTCTGAAGTTTCCCCAGGTGTGCTTCTGGCAGGGAACGAGCTACAGTGTGCAAAGAGAACAGGAGATCTGTGCAGACCGAATAGCCTACAGCACCCAGTTATGGGGGAAGGAGAGAGATATTCTGTTAGCATTGGTAAGTTTGTATACCTCCATTGACAAATAGTATTTTCCAGAACATACTGGATTAAAATCACCCTTATCTTGGTCTCATATGTAAAAACAATTAAAACACTTATTTGCTGACTTGAAAAATTCCAAGCCTGCATAGAGCTATGTAAGAGCTTCAAAGACAAATTCAGCTGAAGAGTAATACAAACAAAGTAATATGTAATGAAGTGCAGAGATCCTTTCCATTGTATTACACTGTCCCAAATGTAATAGGTTATCATGTAGTATTTACACATTAAAAACTATTAGATTTTCAGAACTTTTTCACACTGCTCAGAGACATCACCAATATGTTAAACTCAAATACAGAAACTTTAAATATTCTAATAAAAATAGCATTTTTTAATAAACCACAAGTAAGTAGAAGGCAAATATACCACAGTATGCATAGCTTTCAACATGTAAAAAACAACTGAGTATCCTTCATTTATGTGATGTAATGAATCTTACCGTAACAAGTCATGACTGGGGGACAACATTGTTATTTTGGATACACGTACTGGAGAGCATAGATGGGAGAATGAAATTTAGAGGACAAAAGTCATAATTCTGCATATTTAGAATACACATGTTATATGCTCTAAACTTCCCTGAAAATACAGTGCAACTCAGTGCATATACTGAATTAAATCCAGAGGCGGTATATTTTTATTCCTTTGAAAAAATATTGTTTTAAATATTCAATGTCCTCTAAACTTTGAGTTATTTTATGGAACTATACCTTTAAATTTAGTTTTCATATGCAAAATATTTACATTCTATAAACTTGCAGAATTTCTCATAAACTATATTATATATACTCACACAAAATTTAATTTATATATAATCCCTGTTATATCTTGCAGATCAAAACTCACCACATGTACAATAATTTACAATGACAGAAGCCTCAAGCATCAAAATATTTTCTTTAAAATAACCATATTAGAGTCCTTTACAGATTCTGATTTGCAGTATTTCCTGGATTGCCTGAATAACATTAAACTTCTCAGAATATGCAAAATTTTAATTAAATATCAAGAGCAAAGTTTGTGCTGTGGTAAGAAATGCTTGCAACTATTTAAAAAATACCTGAAAGGAACACATTAAAGATTTACAAAAAGCATCTGAAAGGTAGGCTTGAAACTAGAGCTCACTTGAATGTTCAGTGTAAGTGCACACACTATATGCAAATCTAGGATAACAAAGCCCCTTAAAATACTTTAGAATAAATATACTAAACAGGAGTTAAATTAAACAATAAAGTATGAATGTACAAGTCTTCAAAATTGTTTGTTACTGAGAATTTTTGTCTACTTTGGTATAAAAGATCCTTTAAACAGGCACATTTCTTTTTAGAAGACAAACAGAAGCTTTAATACTATGGCTATTCCTGGATATTTAAGCAATGTCTCTGTGGTTCTGTTTCTAATTATATAAACCTTCTTTTGGAGACATTTAATTCTGTATTAATCCAAAGAACCAATACTGCCCACAGTGATAATTTGTACTGTACTTTGGTGCTGAACAGCTAGCCCAAACAGAACTTCTCAGTACAACTTTCATTTGTTTGGTTTTTTTTTAATAAAATCAATTTACAATAAAAAAGTATCTTTTGATATCTACTGAACTATTTGAATTTTTTATTTAGAAGCATATCAGTGAAATGCCCTCCATATTTCTGTTTATTTAAAAGAAGGAAAACTTTGAATTCTCGGGTAATCAAAATTTCAACACTTCTCTCTGACATCTTGCAATAGAATTTATTTTTCTCCCATGAACTCCATGAATGTATTCCTAACAGGAATACAAACATAACTAATTTATAAAATATGAGTATTCCTATTGCCATTATTGTGTTTATTCATGACATGCAAGACTAAGCATGAATTTCTTTACAGAAACATAACCTAAAATGTAATAAATTAAAACATTCTCACAAAAACAATAAATCAATTTAATTTCAATTGTACCAGACCTACCAAAATAACTCTTAAAGCCCTCCATAGCTATGAGTTGATTCATGTTACCAGTCCACAGGTTGTGAAAGGCACGTAATCAAAGAGCTGGGTTTGCTTTGAAGTCCTCCTCAAATTAAGATAGCCTAAAATAATTTGTGTTAGGACAGTCTAGTCTAAGGCATTAGAATATTCCTCTTTATGCGATAGGTCTATGTTAAGCACCACTTGCTACTACAGTATAGAAAGAAGCCAGTGTTTTCTTCAAAAATGTGTTTGTACTTGGGACACCATTTGTGAGGGAGATGTTGATGAGGCTGATGAATTGGATATCTTAGAATTATTTGTGATCTGAAGCTCTTCAAGTCTCCTGATATAATCATCACGCAATGCAAGGAGCTCCATGTAACGCTGCTCCACGGGGTTTGGCTGCTAGGAAGAGATCCATGTTAGTCTTAGCACTTCACTCCAACTACTTATACACAGGCTACTAGAGTATCCGGGGCTTCCTGGCAGGTGTAGCAAGTCATAGCTATACAGAAATACTCATTGCTGTAACCTGAGAGCCTCTGCCTTCCAACTGTCTCCCCCAAAGTCAATCTTTGCACAAAATTGTTTGTCCTAACTCAGTAAAATCAGCCACCATTTCCTGAAACACATGGATTTTATTTTCTTGTTATCTAATATTGTGTGCAAGATAGTTACTCATATACCTTGACTAAAGCTTTTTTCTTGACTTACAAAAGGTTTTAAGGTCCAGAAGCCAAATGTCTCAGCATCTTCCCTAAAACAGTGTTTAGCAGATTATTTTAGCTACACTGATCAGATTAAAATCTAAGTCTTCAGCATAAATAACTTCTCTCACTGATGAAATTTACTTGAGTTTTTAATAGTAAATTTGCAACCTAGTCTAAATAAACAAATTAAATAAATTTTATTAGTGAATTCTCTAAGTAAACTTGCACGTGTTTAAAATCAACTGCTCTGGTTTCAGGAGATTCCTCAGAAAGAGCCTTTTAACTGTTTCCACTTTAAGTTTAACTTCCTTTTCAGATTAATGAGACAAATGGAAAAGGACTATTAAAAATGTCCAAAGCAGAGAGCAAACCTAAAGTTACCTTGAGCTGAATATACCTTCTAGAAGTTGTTGCTGTTTCACAGTTAACTGCCTGTAATTCAAAGCTATCAGCAGTAGAGTTTCAGCAGCATATGGTTACACCTCACCAGTTCAAAACCAGTTCAACCAGCACTCTGAGATACACCACTCACTATGTACCCATATGAGGCTCATGATGAATGTTGAGGCAACTGTGGAAGTTGGATCAATGCTGAATGTAGGTACTAAGATGACTAATAGTTTTGCTAGCAGAACATACTTCTAAGAAATTGTACTAAGAAAGGTCATAAAAGTAGTTCAGGCCACATGTTCATTATTCAGTTGTTTAAGTGAGAGGAAGTATCAATTTCACGTGCAGAAAAAAAATAGTTGCGTTTTGTGTACAAAAATGGTGAAAATGAGGGACCAGTAGTAGCAGCATGGAATACTATCACTTGGGTTTGCATTTCTAAGGAGAAACTGCTGCCAAAAAGCTCTCCCTAATAATGGCAAACTGCATTTGTAAGTAGATCTACAGCTAATTTGCATGTCTTATAATCCTTCACTTTCTAAATAAATCTTTATGTTCACCTTTTGCAAAACACCCTCATCTTTCACAACAAGCAACGAAAGCTTTAAAACCAGAACTTCCAATTCCAATAAGGCAACGTACTTGTAAAGGCCATAGCAAACTACAAGTCTTTCCTGAAGCCTCTAAAGCGCTGTAAATAATACAGGAGATCAGCTGTGGAAAAGGAAGTGTATTGCTTGAAAACTACTGACTCATTCCAAGGGCTGGACTGTGAAGATAGCTTCTGTCAAACAAATTGCGCCTCTATCTTCTCCTACTCAAATCTCCACAAGCTGTTAAAAATGACAAAAAAGTCTCTGTACACAATCTTTATGTGCTACATGGCTGAGATCTCCAGCAAGACTGTAACAAACACTGAGTGTCCATATGGATTAAAACCACAGAACTGAACTATGTTGTAGTATCCTTTTAGAGAACTGCCTGGAAAATTATTCCAGGCCCGAGCCTTTCAGCTCTGTTCTCTAAACCATTTCTCAGGGTGATAAGCTGTTTTACAGCTGAAGGCCAAGAAGCCTTTCCCAGGAAAGATAAATTAGTCAAAACACAGAAGAATTAATAATAAAGATAAAGACACCTGTTTGCTGTTAACAGACCCTGGGAATAGGGTGTCTTCTCTCTGAACCAATCATCTTTATTCTGTTCTCATTGTTGCGAGTCATGCTACTTAAGCAGTGAGTTTTCTGAATAAACTTCATCTTCTTCTTGCCTTCTCTTTCATCTCAAGAATGACCGTGTGACTATGTCTCTTTAACTCCGCCGCAACTAAAGGGTTAACACCCTAACACCGCAGTCACACTATGTGTCGTTTGATAAACGCTTTTCTGGACTTCCAATCTGATCCACTTGTATAATTTTTGGTAACAGCTTTCATCCACAGTATAAACACTGCTGAGTCATCAGTGCTACATAAAAAAATTAAATCTTGCCATCAATACAAATAGCTTTGAAAGAGAAAGGACTCAATAGGTCATTTCATTTGTAAATCATTTCATACCCTCTCTCAGCAAAAGGAGAAAAACCAAGCAAATGCAACTGTTTTTGTGCTGCTAATGCCCCAACTACTGGGATCAGCAAGCCCCACTTCTAAGCATTGTCATTCAGGATTTAGTAGTATCAAATGGCCTTAGACATGTGTCCAAGAAAAAGGGCTAGAAAGAGCTCAAGGATGACTTGCTACTAAACAGGAAAATAAGTTCAATGAGCTGAGAGAGAACTAAACAATTACTTTCACTTTTTTTCTCCATCTTTACAAATATAACATTAAAAACCTGAACGGGTTACAAGTACTGCTCTACAAGTCAGTTATGACACAAAATCCTTATTTCCAATGTCTAACAGCATTTTTTGTATGTTATAGAGAATTTACTTACTTGTTGCCGAATCCTTGGGTTCCACCTGATGTAGTAATTGACCCACAGCTCTAAATGCCTCATGCTGGCTACTGGATAGAGTGCTCGATTTACCTCTTTACTATAAAAAGGATTGGTGTATTTAGATTTTTCACTGTTTATCAAAGACCATAATGATAACGTTTTCTCAGTCACTTTCTAAAATGAAATAAAAATAAGAACATAATATAATATGAACATAATATAATCAAGAAATCCATCATAGAAGCCATTGTTACATTCTAAAATTTGGTTTACTTAGAAGCATGATACATTACTGTATTAGAAAGATTCCAAACCCAGTGCTTGACACATATTTTAATGACTGCATGGCACTACTGTATAAGAAAAAAGCAGGTTCAAAATCATTGTCTGCAAGGACTATAACCAGATACAATCCAACCAAAAATTTTGCAATCACCTAGAGTAAAGACAGCAATGCAATAACACAATCAGTGGATTGACTAACCTCTTTTTCTCTGAGAAACTCGCTGTTATACAAGAAAGTGCCAAACCGGCAGCTGTACAAGTGATCCAGGATTGTAATCAGGAACTGCTCGTTGAATTCAAAGGCCGTAGGAAACTAAAACCAGGAAAGACAAACTCATTGTTGACATAGAAAACACAGGCACATGCTCTGGTTAAAAGGCAGAAGGTAGAGTTTAGACGTGTGGATATATCTACAAATAATTTTAAGGTAATACTTTCATATACTTCATATCAGACTTAGTGTTCCAATGACACATGGTGTTCAACTTTCTGAAACTAGCCATTGAAAAAATCTCAAAATGTTCTACCTACCTTTAATTTATAAAAAGAATAAAATATGGAATGGTTACACACACACTTTTACTAGCAAGACAGAATAAGACAATGCACTCTTACAGTGCAGCACCAAACAGGAAAATAATCCTTAACCCTAAACGGGCTAAGTTTACTGCTTTGTTTCATTACTTACTGACATTACAATGTTTAAATCACAACAGCACTCAGAAGCTCCCTAGCTTCCTTTTTAAGCATTGACAAAACAACATATGCCCCTGCAGTTCAAGGGACAGCTTCATAAAACAGTCAAACAAAACAGCAGACCCCATTAAGCTGGGTGCACTTCCTGTAAAAGCTTTCTGCTGGGTATGGAATATCCCTCAGTATGTATCTGAGAATCCTGTATCCCGGAACACCAGCCATGTCTGTACAGCCAGTGCCATGTCTGTACAGCCAGTGCCATGTCCAGCCTGTATATCACTTTCACAAAAGTAAATACACTCTTTTTAACTACAAGTCAGAGCAGACGGGTATGCCGTCCTCTTCATATACTTTTTTCAAAAAATAAAGATGTAGGGTTTTAATTCAGTAATCTCTTCACACGGTTACCTTCTGAAGAACAACATAACATACCTGTTTAGACATCTGCCACACACAATCAATAAACTGGAGAAAGATGGGTGATCTGTCTGCATCAGCATGATTTTTATCACCGTGGCCTATTCTCTGAAATGAAGCAAAGCAGCCTCCTGGTAACTGAAACATGCTATTTTATGGCAACAGACATGGTTTCTTATGTTGTACTAGAGCATTAATTCTTTTGCAACAATGCAACCCACTGTTGTAATTTCAAAATTAGTTACTGCATCAAGGAGGAGAGATTAAGATACAGAGAAATACTGCAAAGCTGTTACAAAGATGTCTGAAAAAGATTCCAAACTGATAACTGGTCCTGTTATATAAACCTGCTGACAAGCAGAACTGTTGAAGCATCAACAGTCATGAACAGTTATCAACTTAACAAATAATCAAGACATATTCCGAACTATATTTACATGGTAAGTCTGTCTTCCTTTTTGTTTTAAGCCACTGCAGGACCTAGATCATCTAATTATCCACACAATCTTCTCTTTCTCCTCCACTCTTGAACCTTAACATTCACCCTGAGATAGTAGGCAAACATGAACAAGATCAAAGAAAGGTCATGTTCCTGACACAAAATTCACAGATTGTTAAAAGTTTGGGTGAGCCCCTTACTGTGAGGTGCCCAAAGTAACAATCAAAGGAATTTGCCCCATAGACAAAAAGTAATTTCCTAAAAGCTGTTTGCTTCCTTTTTGCATTTGATAGCTGAGAACAGGTAAGAGATTCAGGGAAAAAGAATTTCTATTCATTCCATAATTTTGTTTGGTGTACTTGCTGGAGGAGACAAAAGAAAAGCAGGTATGTTTACCTAAGTTGTTGTCTATCTGCCTGTAAGATAGCAAACTTAATGCCTCAAGGACATGAAAAATCCTAAGAGCAGTACATTACTCTCTACAATGGCTTGCAACATAGTTTAAAATAACAGAACTGAATGGGAGGAAATAGAGGGAGACGAGGGATTGCAGCTGAACCAGTCAACAGTAACAAATGACTAGAAAAGGGCTTTAACAAAGCAAACCAAACTGGCTTTCTTGCTCTTCAGTTTTCATGTTTTGAAATACTTTTTATCCATTAAGAGTCATATATGTGTTTAGTAAGGAGTGAAAGTCTGTCCACTTCCACTATAGTTAGCAGTTTCAGAATGTCTGACTATCTTCCATCTATAATTATGTCTCATATTTGAATGCATAATTAGAATTAAATTCCACATAAGCAAATTTATCATCTGGAGAGTGCACTAAATTCAGCATACATAGAAAAGTTGCAGTAGGGAATTCCTTTTCAACAAGGAAATGTATTGCTCACCTCATTTGATATAAAATATGGAGAGGAACTATTAAGTAGTCTACTATTTGGTTATTTGATATTAATAATCCAAATTGTAACCCCGGTATCATAAAACACATGATGCTTGTGCCAAGCCAGACAATATAAGTAACTCTCTACTCTTCAACTCCCTACTAAGGGGAAAATGAAACAACAACGTTTTCAGAGATGAAGTTCAGGAACTGCACTAACTGCAATAAGTGTCTAGTTCTCACTCTTCAAAGTCACAATTCTATCAAATAACTATCAAGCTAAAACAGAGTATGAATGATCAAAATATTTTATGCTTGCATTATAATTTTACCATAGAATAGTTAAGGTCAGGAAAGACATTTGAGTCTTTCAGCTGGACCATTGGAGACCAACTGTTAACCCAGCACTGACAAGTCCACCACTAAGGCATGTCCACAAGCAACACATCACATATCTTTTAAATCTCTCCAGGGATGGTGACTCCACCAACTTCTACAGAACACTCCAGAAAAGACTAACCTTCACTATAAGCTAAATAACCCATCAAATAAAAATCTACAATACTCTCAAGAAGGAGTGGCTTCAGCCATTTCCAAAGATTACTACTTGACTGAGCGAATCATCTGGAAGGGATGCCAAGTCCTGCCTCACTATTTGGAAAAAACCATCTGTTGAAGGAGAACAAAATCTTTGATTACCCAACTAAAATGAATGGTTTAACAAGAGGAAACAGATTATTTGAACTTATTAATAATGATGAGCACACAAATCTCACTTTTTAAGCTCTGTATTAAATCATAACACACATTTGACTACAAGTCTCCTAGTTATATCATCTAATTTTATCTGCATCGTGACTCTAACTTTTTAAAGTACAGAATAAAATATGAGAATAAAAAGTCAAGCCACTGGCTTCACATTTTCCAGTGGCTGTACCAAGACAGAATACTTAAAGATTTATAAAACATATCACTGCTAAAAGACCACCAGTAAGTACACAAAAAACTAGACTACATCAGCTATCACCCCCAACACCCAAATAGAAATGCCCTAAGCCTCCTAACCACCTTTAGAAAGTCAGACCAAAAACTGCCAGCCTACAAGAGCATGTAAATGGTGAGGTGATTTATGCTGAGTAGCTATACGTGAATTTCCAAATGACTGCAACACTCATACATTTGCAAAGGTAAAATGGTCATGAAACACACATATAGGTATATTTTTTCCATTTCTTGATTTTTTCCCAGATTTCCTATTTTTCAAATTTTAGTAATATTAACATGTTTAGAATATTCCATTAGGGGCAAAATACCCATGCAAGTAGCTTCTACTGAAGCTGTAGAAACTTCTTACTTGAGAATTACAAGGTTCAGCACCAACAAGCAACATTGTTGTAATGTTTATAGTAAGTAACAGCACAGTCACCCCGGCAACCTAATCGGCTCCTCCAAGTCCCTCACATAGATTTCCCGGTTAAATGGTTAGTGGCCACATTTATAAAAAGTTCCACTAAGACTTTGAAAAGTTTTCTAACACAAATGGGATGAATAGGGACCCTTCCAACTCAGAATATTCTGTAAATTTTCTGTGAAAATTATTCACAAACCTATGAAATCTTAAGGACTTGCTATGGAAGCAACCACTTAACCTTCTGAGCTTCTAACCTTCTGCCCAGAAGACAACTGAACAGAAGTAGAGCCAGCATTACCAGTGACAGCCTCTTGGGAGCTATTACGACAGGTTTAGAATATTAGAATCAGCATGCAAAATCTCACTTAGAAGACACTGGCCAGACTCATTCATCTGCTTCTTGTGACAGTCAAAATAGCCCAAAGAAAGACTGATGGAGAACCTCATGTCCCAGCTTTATCTGATCTTCAGCTGAAGAATTTGAAGACACAATTTTTCTGCCTCCTTGTTTTCTCTGCTCAATAACCACAGTGACCCTAGCAATTCTATGCTTTTAAAAGGATGCAAAGGACAAAATATGAGTTCTCAGAGAAAGAATAGCAAAAAAAATATTAATCAAACAGGTCCAAACTCAAAGTTCTGTTCAGTTTACCTGGAAATATTTTAAATCTAAATTCAAAAATAATGAAAGGAATTATCAAACCCTGATGTGAAGTGAGCAATTTAACACTTTTCATAAAGTTAATACCGCACAGTCTTTGCAATTATCTTCTAATTCTTACCGATGCAAACTTGTGTCCAAAGCTTATCCACTCTTTTTGCACCAGAACTTCAAAGCCTTCAACGGTTCTGTAGTAGCTGTCCAGCATGAGCATGGCCAGGGAAGTGAGCTGAGCTGTGCGGTCCCAGCCGTCACTGCAGTGAACCAGCACCGAGCTCCGGCCCGATGACACCTTGTCTGCCACCTTAATGGCTCCTGTCAGAACCAGCTGGCAAGGAGCAACACACACCAAACAAACAACACTGTTTATTTCCGGTCAAATTATAATACTAAGTTAATTTCTTTGCATCTGAATTAATGCTGTTTCCATTAAAAGACCTGAAAAGAGCAGTGGAGTTAACTGGAAAAGAATTTTCCAGTAGATCAAGTGAATTTCTTGCATAAAAATAGAGAAACAGATTGGTTCACTAATCCCTTAGTAAGATCAAATTAATTTTACAGCAAATGCTTAAAAAACAGGGCAGAAAACAGTAGACTTGATAAACCAAAGTACATAAGCTTCTTTTTCAAAGAAAGAGGGGATTTACCATAGGATATAATCCCTTAAAATTCAGTGCTATTTCATTTGACTCCTTTCTTTGAACTAAATTACTGAATTATCTCAGTTGTTGGAAAAATGAGCTTGCACCCTTTTAATATACTTATTTTCCAAACATTAAATTAAGATGAAAATTTTATTAAGTAGGATTCATTACATAATACTCTAATTACTTTAATACAGCTGTACTTGAGGCAAAAGATTCAAAGGTTGACTAGCAAGAACTATGGTGAATTATCAGCTTAAGTATTTTATTTGTGCTACCAGATCAAAATTACAAAAGTTACATACAAATTTACAAAATTTATTTACAAAATCATAATTCACAAAATAAAGTCACATACACACTGACAACTAAAATATTTACTAATATGTCACAATGACAGTCAATTGCAGGCCTATATTGCGAGAAACCAAAAAAAAAAATCAGTTCTCATGTAAAGCCAATCAGACTAAGAAAGCGTTCTTCTGCCAAACACTCTTAACTTGAGTCAGGCAACAAACATTCAATTTCACCTACTGTTGCTTAGTAATGAGTCTCACAACATACCCTAAGATTAGTTGGCAAGAAAAAGCCAACATTCAGGGATTTAGTTAAGTAGTTTGATGTATTCCAAAGCTTAGCAAAGAAAGCAAGTATGATATGACAGACTTGGACAAACATTTTTCAAACAATCAAGGAAAAGTTACCTTTATATGTTCTAACCAATGGGTTGATTCCAGACTTGACAACCAGTGTGATTCTTCCACATTAGGATAAACAATGTCCTTCAGCTTCTTCAAAGATTCCCGCATGACATGAATATTATGAATGTCCAAGAAGAAAAGTTCTGCATTGGGATATGCATCTTCACCTTCATATCCTCCCCCAGTTGCCTAACAAACAAGAGATCGGAAATTAACTTTAGTCATATATACAATCTTCAACAGAGCAAGAATGAATGTCATTTGATATAGAAAGACAAAAGTGATAAAATGTTTGGCTAAATTAATTTAAATTTAAGAGTTCAGTTAAGAATAAGATACCTTTAATTTAAAAATTATGTTCAAGAACTTTAGATTCTGTCTTTAATGTTATTGCTAATTTACTTCTTAAAGTATACTTTAACTTTTCTAAAACTGAATTTTAGTGCTGAAGACTAAATATATATTTAGATTGTTAAGATATTAAAGAGTCATATAAGTAAAAAGTCTGTTCTGCTACCGCTCTTTCAAAGCATTTCAACACCACCACTGCAGAGGATATGCCTGGTCACAAAAAGAAGCAGAAAACCCACACATACAATGGCACAATGCCACTGATAAAGACTTTCCAAAGACAAGCATGAAATAATTTGGTTTGGAAAAGACTTTGGAAAATCCAACCATTAAAACTCCAGCAGTGCCAAGCCCACCTCTAAACCATGCTCCCAAGTGTCACATCTTTTAAATACTTCCAGAGACAGTGATTTAACCACTACCCTGGACAGCCTTTCCACAAACAAAATTTTCCTGGTATCTAGTTTTAACCTCCCCTGGTGCAACTTGAGGCTGTTTCCTCTTGCCCCATCACTTATTACTCGGGAGAAAAGACCGATGCCCACCTGGCTACAACCTCCTTTCAGGCAGTTGTATTAAGTGACAAGGACCCCTGAGCCTCCTTTTCTCCAGACTAAACATCACTAGTACCATCAAGCTCAGAGAGCTGCAAAATTGCAGCATTTCCTGCAGACAGCAAAAACATGCCATAAATTTGGATAAATAAATTTTGCCTTTATATGACATTGCAGCCACCAGCTATACATCAGACAAGAGCCTAAAGCACTGTGTAGCTTTTCCCCATGAGTGCCACCTACACTGCTGTACAGTAGCACAGTATCTCTATTCTGTGCTCTCTGCCTCTTTTCTCAGATGTAGGGTTGTTATCAGAACTGCCAGGCTATGCAGTAAAAGAAGCAATGAGTGTATTTTTCTGTTTCCTTTGAATATTATGAAGTCTTCACGAGGAATGATTGTAATTTCAGCATCAGGGCTGCTGTAACTCCTGACTGTGTCCTGACCTATGTACAAGGAACACAGCAACGCGTGAGTAGCACAGCACAAGATTTTGCTTAGACAAATCTTCACAGCTGTTCACAGAATATTTTCAGTACTGGTCAACACTGATTTGCATTTCTTATGTCATTCTCCCACAGATCCTGAAATGTACCCTACTGCTCTGATTGAGCATTTCATATTTAGACATATGAAGAGTTAAAACATAGACATATGAAGTTTTATCTAGAAGACATTACCTTAAATTTTTCCATAGTTCTTGGACAAACTCAATTTTTTTACCCCATTTGTTTCAAAGACATAACTGACAATCTTTTCACAAGGCAAACAGAAAGATTACATGTTTTGTTCATTCATAAAAATTCAGTGTGCAGAGGATAATGGGATCTGTACAGTCAAATGCAAGCAATTGAAGCAGACCCTCAAAATACAAGCCATCAGGTTAAAACAGCCCGTAGGATAGAGTCTCTGAAAGAATGTGTGCTATACACACCAACATAGTAACAAAGCTTAACAAACTACATTCTGTATTATAGAGAAGAAGACTGTACAGGTACAAATACGTGCACCTAACTTGCACAGACCAAGCTACCAGTATTATTGTCCCCTTTGAATTATTATTGTTATTCTTGAAAGCAACTTAAAAAATGTTACACATAAACCTCTAAGATGCAAACACATTTTACCATTTCATATTTCTTTCAGCACCAACACTGAAGAGGACTCATTTCACTAAACTGGTGTTTCTTTTGTTCCACAAAACTATTCGGAAGCTAGAATGCCTTCTCTTCAAATAAGCACTTATCATTTCACTCAGGTCTCAAACCCTCTTGTGCTCAACTCTCATGCTCTTTGCTGTGCAGACACACACCTACACCAGTAAGTACTGAAAAGCACATTCCCTTCATTTGTGTTTGAAGGTCCATGACTAAGGGACTATCCCCAGGTGTGGCACATTCTCCTATGACAAAAGCATTAAACTTGTCTCCCGCACCACCACTCCCTAACATGGTCTTTGCATCTAAAGATGGAGCATCATGTCTACTGCACTCCATGCCAAAAACAACACTGACACAGTGTACTGGCATTATGTGAGCTTGCCTAAATAATCTAATCCTCAACAGAGCTGAGGGGGAAGCAGAGGAGAAATCAATCTACAGGCACACCTTTTCTTCCTGAAAGGTTAGAGGAGATGATTTTTCAAGATCTGTTCCAGATCTGATCCCATTCAGGTTTTGATCATAGATAACAAAGAAACAGTCACCTTACCCAATGAAAACACCGTTTCTGTACTTACCAACTACAAGCGCCTGGGGAAGAACAGTAGGTACCAAGGTATCCAAGATCATACCCATGCTGCTGTTTAGAGTGCAACAACCCAAATTGACTTATTTATCACTTTCTCTTTATTTGCTGGATGCGATGATAGGTCTGAAGTAGTCCATGTAATGGTTAGGAAGACCCAAACAAAGGACATCTGTCAATGGGGTTGGCTTTATGCACACATCCTTTCTAGGATGGAATTTTCCCAGAGGATCTGAAGGTTGCACAGAGGTGGCCTGTCATCCCAACAGGGGACATACTCTGCAGTCCAGCCTACAGTTACCTCCTAGTGCAGAGTGGAGTCATGCCCAACTTCAGTTCTGTGCTAAGATCTGTGTTTGTCTGAGAACACACACGGAGAAGTCTATCTGGAAATCCACATATGGTCCTGAAACTCTGCTTAGGGACCTACTTTATACACTTATGTCCTTCCACGGCCTTGAGCCTCAGTAGTTGATTATGTGGATTTATCTGTATTAAGATTGCTACTATTCCCCAAAACCTCCTCACAGAAAACTTCAAAGTAAGTCTCCTCCTCATTCCCTTCAAAAATAAGACATTAGAAGTATCTGTTTACCTTGTTTGCAACTGCATTGACATTAGGCCTGGCATCATAGATGGTCAGTTTGGAGATCTGCCTGTTGGCCTCCCTGATGATATCAAGGTATCTTTCATCGTCTTTATTCCGCTTGCCACTCATTCCAACCAGGGGCTGACTGCAGCGCATGATTACAGCTTGGGTCTCTGGATGAATCCATGAGAGAACCTGGTCACATGCGAAACACACAGCAGAAGATACTCATTTTAGTCAAATACCATAACTTAAAACTTAAAGCTATATTCAACAAAATACGAAGTATGAAAATTAACACCTTTCTTTTTATTTCTTCAAAATACAATCCCTTGGCATCTCAACTGCTTCTAGTCTCATAAAGCTTAATAATTATATTCAAAAGATTTCTCTTACATATTTAATGCTTACTGAAATCACAGTAACCTATATAATCCAAAGTATTTTAATATTTTCCTACAAGTCTTAAATTACACAAGTCTTTTCCTAAAAGTCTTAAATAATCCTGAAAAGTATATTAGTAACAAACACAGCAATCTCTGCTGAAACTAAAAAAACAACTCAGGAGAATGAACTCATTCATTATAGAAATGGTGACTAAGATGCTCCAATTCTACAAGAACAACTTTTCCCTTTTTTTGGATAAGGAAGGGAAGTTGAACCTTTCTGCAGTATCTTGAATGTTTTCTCTTCTCTTTAAAGCACATTTTGTTCCTCAGCCCTCTCTAAAAAGAAGAGGCACTGGAGAGAAGCACATGCTGTCTGTGCTGTTCTGAGCCAGAGAGGACTTGCCACAAAAGATAGAGAGCTGCCCAGGCAACAGATGCAGTGCCAGAGATTAAAGATAAGCAAGAAACCCAAGAAGTAGGCAAAAAATGCAAATTCATTGTTGAAAAATATTAAGAAACAGTATTCTCACCCACTCTGTAAGTTGTGGGTTACAGAGTGAAAGAAGATCAGAGTTCAAGCAAAAAAACCCCCAAAAATCCAATCCTCAGAAGGTGTTCATTCCTGAGATCAGAAACAAGATCTGCCAGTGGGGGTGGGGGGAAGGTGGTGAGGATGGAGTGGCTAGTTCTAGACAAGAATTAAATTACTATTTTAATAAAATTACTATTACCAAGGGAATTACTCTCACTGTACAGGCATACACCAAAAGGCCTGTCATGAATTTCGAGGTGACAGGGATGACACCACTAGGTTATTAGAACTATATGCACAGGCTATACATTACACATACTCTATACATATTATATATTATACAGATATGTGTGTGTATATATAGAAAATTTATAATTATAGACCTAGTCTGTCAGTAAATCCCAGATCTAATAAATATTTGTCATAATGAGCTGCATGTCTGTTTGAAACTGAGATTCAAGGCAGCTTTCTGATACTGTTTAAGAATCCAGCACATCTTCCAAGTTTGCAAGGGAAATACCAGCTAATACAAGTATTGGGATAGAAATTAGTATTTTCTATAGTGCTGTAAAGAGCTGATACACAAAAATTCTCTTACCTCATAGATTTTTTATTACAGAAAAGCAAGAAGTCAAATGGGTTTCTCTTATTTTACAGATTAAAAAGCTTAAGAATTCACTAAAGTGACTATGCATGAGGTCTTACTTTAGGACTGATCAGTGGAACTTATGTTTAATGTCATGTGGTTTAGTTGCAGGACAACAATTGTGACTACTTTTTATGGACATTCAGCAATAGTAACTACTGCATATGGCAGTGTAAGGCTCATTCCTCATCAAGGGAAACTGCACTGCTGGTCATTGTTACTGGGCAAGTCAAGTTAAAATCAATGAAGCTGTCATGGGTGATTGTTATGGGGGAAAAACGGAAATGTGGTTTGACCAAGACCAGTTTCAAGGCAGCAAAAACCACCAGACAATCAAAACTATTTTGCCATAACCATTAAAAAAAAAAAAAAA
>VXBI01000944.1:47032-67736 GCA_013397375.1 Toxostoma redivivum
TAGCATTCTCTGCATTGTATTCAGCAAGAAGTGGTTTGGATGCAACTTAGAACTAGCTACACCATCAGGCAAGTTCCATCACCTAATACTCACTGGGATTCTATTTCGGGACCTAAAGGCAGCAACTTTCTTGAGATCATCATCTGTTGCATTGTATGGCACGACCAAGAGCGATGGGTAGGTGTCACACAGCCCATAATGCTCATTAATGAAAGTTACTCGCCACCGTTCATTAGGCAGACCCTAAAATGTAACATGAAGTTATTCAATGTATTTTGGCCAAATAAGTAATAATTCCACTCCCAAGTTTTACATGATATTATGGCCACATGGCAACAATTTAACTAAGTACTATTTCAAAGCAATAGAAGCACAAAAAATTACAAGACCACACAAACCAGCTCATTGCAGATGTATTCACCGCCTTAAACAGCTGAAGAGCTGTCTCATACCCTTATGCACAAAATTCTAGCCTTAGTAAGTTTCAAAACAATGACTGAAACTCTGAGATGTATTTCTTTAACTGTGGGATTGAGGAAAAAAAATTAACTTCTCTCCTTCCCTGAAGCTTTGCTTTTCCACCTTTCCTGGTGAAGAGAGATTGTGAGGAAGTCTCACTACAACCTATGTTCCCTGTAGCCTGATACTACCATCACGTTGAAAGTAAGATTCAGGGTAACTTTCTTATTGAGAAAGAACAACTCCAAGTTGCACTTAGCCCAATAAGGCATTTCCAGGAGACATACTCATAAGTCCTCCACACATGCACAGTGGAGTTTGTGTGGGTGTTTGTATTTTACCTTTTTTGGGCCTCAAGCTTCTAAACCATGAACCATAAAAACTATGGAGGCTAAAAAAATTAAGGAAGCTCTCATTCTTTGCTATTTAATTTTTTTAATATCTTACTTTAATTATCTAACAGACATTTTAAAATGAAGTATCATCCTCTTTCATTGATATTTTCCCAAGATCACATAAAGAGCAAGGAAGAATACTGATAGAGATTCATAATTTCTGTAAAGCAATGCTGTTTTCTAAAACAAGCTGCTTTTTTCTCCCCACTTCATTTTGGGAAGAAGAACAAATGAATCTATGTTTAGGACACTATAGTTACATACTTGGCATGTTCTCCCCACCCGTGCTCACTTAGCAGTGGCACATTGAAAGAGGCATCAGTAACTTCCTCCAAAGAGCAAAGACCACCTTCCTGTGGCATTCTTGGCTTTTTTAAAGGCTCAAGTGTTTTATTTCTTGTCTTTACTTTTCTTCATGTTGAAATTTCATCCTCTCCCAACAGCTGATAAAAGAAGTATACAAACAGTAATTCCTCTATGCAAGTTGAAGATGTGAAAGCACCAGACAATGGCAACTGTAAGTAACTCACCTGTCTCCTGTATTCAGACATCGGGTTGTAAACCATCCACCCATTTTCAGAAAACTTTTCCTCATTTACAAAAGCAAAAAAAAGCTGTAAGATATCAAAGAAGCTTATTACACCAAACTCTGACTGCAAATGGCAAATATGAGGGCTCATCATCAGTTATACCCTAATGCTCGCTACAAAATAGGACTGCTCCATGCCAGCCCCACTCTCTCAATTTACATCTGGTATGTGCAAGACTATGAAGCAGAACAAGTTAAAAAAATACAGATCTGATAATGAAAAGAATGAAAATATGACAACAGTTATGAGGTAACAAAAAGAATAGAAATTATAAAAGTTAACTGGTTAAATTTTTTCTTTTTTACGGTCAGGAGGTTGAAATGTTTTAGAATGGTTTATTTCACATCTTTCACGTTATCATTAAATAAACTACTGTCTTCTCAACAAATCTGTCCAATAGGCACAGCTTCAATTAAAACATACAACATCAGATGCTAAATTCAAAGTGGAAAAAGGTTTTAATTGCTATTCATTGCCATCACGAAGCAGCTGCCTTTCTGCATCCCCTCCCCAACTGATACTATGAGAAATCCCAATTACTGTAAAGCTCTATGAAAGTGAAAAAGTTGCCATTGAAAATGAAATTGTTAGCAGCTTACATTACTTTTGTTGCTTGCTCTCACAATTCATTTATACAGCACAGCAGCCTTATTGAGCATTCCAGTAAGTTCCTCATATCTTTTATCTTCCTTCTCCTTCCAACAAATTCCAAGTGGGCTCTATTACCTAACTAACCCCCTTCTCATCCCTTGGTTTGTTTCTATAGTTCTGGATGAAAGCAAAAGTAATGTTTATGTTAAGAATCTTCCTCATTGAGAAAACTGATTTTGGTGGCCTACAAACTCTTCAGATACCAGAAGAAGCATGAAACAAAATGATTTCAAATAAAAAAAAACAAAAACAAACAAAAAACCCCCCACCAAAACAAACAAACAAAAAAACACACAGAAGAGAATGTGCTATCCTGAGCTAACTGAGTGACAGCATACAGAGCAGAAACACTCCAGAGCCCATCATAGCTCATCTGTAAAAAAACAGCTGAAAGTCTCCTAGCTATCCAAAAACATTAAAAGGAGAAACTGAATGCTAAACTGAATATCCCACACACGCAGAAAACCCAGTAAGCAAGAAAAAAACCACCCCCATGGAAGAGGCTCCAGGCAATTCTGCTCAGCCCAATACATTACACTGCTTTTAACACTGAACAGCTCATATCAAAACACAAAATTGAATTCCCCACAAAAGAAAGAGTTTTTTCCTCATGTAGTTCAAGTAAACAAATACTTCCAAAGGATGTTACTGCTCACTCAAAATAATTTACCTCACTAGTTTTACAAACCAGAAGTCTAAATTAAATCACTATTTTAGAGCAAGTGCGCTCATTGGCAAATTTGCAGAAGTAAACAGTGCATTCCCTGGTTTTGTTTTCTGAATGTCTTTACCATTTTTAAAAGGGTAGACCTTCAGTGCAAGTAAGCATTACAAATTCTTCTAAGTAAACTACTATTAAGTGGTATAGAGGGAGAGATGAAGAGGTGGATAGCTACTCTACCAGAAAAAAAAAACCTACTCCATTAAAAGTAGATGCAAGTATAAAAAGTTACTAAAAAACCTGAAAAAGGTTGTTTAATTGCAAACAAGGAATACAGCAAAATGGGAATAACACTATCTGAAGCAGTAGATGCAACTGATTTGCTGAACTATTAATAAACAGCTACACACAAGAACCATCCCCTTCTCACAAAGAAAATTGTTATATCCCGAAGAGCAACTATGCTAAAAATTCACCAAGGACCCAGAAGTAAAGGAGAATCTTAGAACAGTAGGAAACAGAAACACTGGAATCCTAACAGGTCACTTAAAAGATGTCTTGAAGGCAGGAGTAAGTCTTTTATTTAAGCTCCTACTTCTTGCAAGTTTCCACATGAGAAACAGTGCACTGTGACAGCTGTTACATAGAACAGTCTTTTATTGACAAAAATTAAAAAAGGTGCTGTTTCAAACTAAAAATAAATGGCAGCTATGCTGCTCATGTCACTCACAAAACAAATCCACAAGACATCGGAAGTTTTCATCCTTTAAAAACCATTAAAACATTGAACTTATTATGCATGAGGGGATGGATTGAATCCTTTCTGAAAGAACAACATCCTACTATTTACAGCATGATTCACTTAAAATGCTTGGCTACAGCAGCTTTACCACATTTGCTACAAAAGCTTACAGTCACAGAGCCCTTAACTATTTAAGCGGACAATTATGCTTCATCAGTTTTGTTGACATTTCAGGTAGTACAAATTCCTTCTATGTTGCTCAATAGAAAGAAATTTATCAGTAGAATAGATCAACCAGCAAAAACCTCAAATCTAACGAATCACAGAACACTACAATGAATGTAAAGGCATATGGAACAAGATTTGGACTCAGATTTTTATGTGCACAATTCAGAAAAAACTCCTGCATTATATTACACAAGAATAGTATTTAAAAATTACCAATCTCTAAAATCCTGAAGATTAAAAATTATTTTTCTTCTGCAAACATTGACTAAATTACAGCAAAAGATTCATACACACACATTTGGGTGTGCACATTGTGTACAGACTGCACAGCTAATCAGGTGACTACTGAAATTCTTACTCACTGTACCAAAATATTAAAGATCTGAATTCTGTTCCTACCACCTCCAATAGCTTCTCAGATAAGACTGAAACACTCTGTGAAGATGGCCGAGTTTTAGTCCAGCCTAACTGCTGGAGTCTGGGATACAGTAACATCCCCACTCTACCTTAGGCCCACTTCTCCCAACAAAATACACAATTATTGCTGTGTTATGTTGTCATTAAAATAGCAGGAGACACATAAATGCAATACAATTATTATAATACAATTCATATAGGTGTATTTAATTTCTAACTACAGTTTACCTTACTTGACTGTAACAAGCAACCCACATCTATAACCATTTTATTGCAAGAATCATATACTTAACAAAAAAATAGATGCTTGGATATAGTTACATTTTATGACCTGTGTCAGTACAAGCCTTATTTTAATACATTTGGACATTACTTCTTTTTGTTTGAAACAAAATGTGATAGTGCAGCAGGCAAATGGAATAGAAATAAACAGGAAGGAGAAATGCCATTCACAATATAACATGCATAGGTTCTCTTTATCACTTGATGTAATATTTAAGAGGTGCTGTCTTAGTAGAATTACACGGCTTAGCTTTTTGTGGATACAGGTTCCTTCATATTAGAGCCCCTCATACACACATACTTGCATGTGGGGATGAAAGCAGCAAGGTCACACCATTGCCCGCAGGCATTGAGTACACATCAGCTGGGTGTGCATTCATAGCCTTCAGATGCAGAAGGTCGGAGAAGAACCATATGAGCACCTCTCAGAATTGCATGGTGCCACAAGGTGGAAAAGCCCTGTCAGCCTCTCTCAGTGCACCATTATTCACACAGGAAAGTCTTTCAAATACCAGAATAAATAGAGGTTGGCCAGTTCTCTGCCTTCTTCATACACCTTCCATTCAAATCTAGCACATCCCTACTAGATACTCCTTCTTCCCAAACAATACTTTAGGTACGCAGAGTCTCCACCCTGACCCCCACTCATTTTTTCATTCCCTCCACACACAAAATTTCATTCCTTTCTACCATTGTTAATCCTGCCTCTCCAACAAAAAGCTCTTCTCTGCATCTCCTGATGCACACAGTCTATATTCCCAGGAATTAAATCAACTGCAGCTTCATCAGATGTGTCCAGATTTGAGTGGAAATTTTAAAAAAATATAAAACCTATGCAAGAGATATTCAAGTTCAGAAGAATATTGCAGTAAAATAGAAGTGTGTTTCATTGATTTTTTGAGATCATTAATAAGTTTTTCAAAACCAAGAACATATAATCAAAAAGCAGAACTATGGTTTGCACAGATGCACCTGAGACAATGCCACATTAGTTTGGTTGGATACTAAGGATACGTTTCAGGCAGACTACCTGCTCAACACATCAGTGTTTCAGGCAGCAAGCCTGAGCTGGCATCCCTCCTTCTCAGCACTGAGACTGGCTGGGTGAAAGCTACTTAAATAAAACACAGATTTACCTTAAGTTATACTGATTATTTATCTCACATCTTGAGTGCAAGGTAGGACAATCTGCAGTCACTTCTAATGCACTGATCATATTTGTGTTCTAAGTTTGATGGAGATTAATACTACATATCTGATGAAAGTCCATCTACTCTGATTAGTCTATCAACTAATTAAAAATCAGTTTCAAATTCTTTTCAGCTACCACAGGAAACAGAAAGAAGAAATCAAAGAAAACATTAAACGAGTAAGAAATCAAGAAAGTGTAGTAAATCACTTCTCAGAACACTTTTTGGGTGCAAAGTTTGTGACTTTTCAATACCTACAGTTGGCAAAACCAAGCAAGACTCATCATCCATCAGCTAAGATTTTTTCTAAAACCAAATTAAAGCCCCTGCACAAAATGGAAGCAGGGATTTCATTACTGATCCACAGTCTAAAAGCAGATGACTACTGCTTTACTTGAACCAGAAGACTACTATAGTTAAAAAAAAAATCTTTCAGATCTTGTAACATTTTTGGTAAACTACTTTTTGCTTCACTGTGCAAATGACTGTTTACTTCCTTGTCGGTGTTAACTCACAATTTCAATACAATCTCTATTTTTAAGCCTCCTACAGACAGAGTGCTTGTCTTTAACATTCAATTTCTCCTTCCCATCTAGTACACAAAAATAACATGCAATACACCGGTTGTTCAAAACACAAAACAGTTCTGTGAGGTAAAGGAGAAAGCATCTACAATCTGACTACTACAGTTTAGCAAGCAGTCTATTTAGCAGTATAACTGCAATGTAAATATATAAACATCAGTATAAATACAATAGCTACATATTTACTCTTTATGGAATCATAGCACATGTTGTACATGAATATATAGTGTAGGCACCATTTATTAAATATTTGACCAATCTTTATGCATTGCAAAAGAAGAAAGCAGCAAAACTAGAACAAGAAGGTGCCACACACCTGTGAAGAAAATCAATTGCATTTTCTATTTCTAACTCACTGATGTATGCTTTTTACATATTATAAATTACTAAGTTTTTATTCACTGTAAAGGCTGCCAGTTTCTCAGTGTATTTGAAAATAAATATATCATTATCCTTGCCATTATTAATGGCATTTAGTATGCCATTACTACAACCTAGCCAGTTACATCTTATCTGTTCACCTAAAAACAAAAGTCAGACATTGTAGTGCTGGTATACTGCCCTCTGCTCCTTTGTGAACATGGTCACCTCACACCACTGCTGCCCTGGCTCTGATGTGTCATGGGGAATGAAGTCTGAAGTCAAGGCGTATTTTACAAATTCAGGTGCTCTGTCAGACAGGCCCCTTCACCAGCCTTGCTCCATCTAAAGCCATCTTTGCAGATTCAACAGCAACACTGGCATGAGCTGACCCTCAGACATTTTAAATGACCAGGATAAGCAGTAACATCAGGAGCAGTTCAAGTCAGCCAGCATAGCCACCAGTCTCATCAAAATGGGCATTCCCACAGACCTACTGAGGTTAGGAATAAACACGGATTGTGCAGATACCATGGTGCTGAACAATCTTATAAAAATGATGATGTGTCATTTCATGGTAAGATCAGGAACTGAAACAGCTGCAACGTAGAAACTAAACTACAGAGACCAAATATATCTTATCTTTTGCAGTGTACTAAAACATCTCATTTGGGGGGGTTGGCTATTTCAGTTTTATTTTTTCAAACATTAAAAAAAAAACACTTTCAGCAACAATTATCTTTCAATTAGCACAAGTTTGCAAATGCAACACAGGATTAGCAACAGCAGGTGCTTGCTCCCCATCAACTATGTTGTCAGTCAGATGAGCTATCACATTTTACTTTATGTTACTGATTCAAGGATATCTGAACCCAACCTACACTCAAACTGGAGACTAACAAAAACTAACTTCTGGAAGAAAGCACCAAGGACAATGCTGAGGCACAGACGAACAATTGTGAACAGGCCTGTGATTTATTACAGGCTTTCAAATACTGCTGTTGGGATGGTGATGGAGACAAATCTTGAAAACAATAATTACACTCCATTCATAAATCATCTTTTGCGCTTTATTTTTCAATCCATTAGTATGAGAATGGTATAGCATGAAGAAAACAGAAGTAAGGCATCTCTACTAGCTCCTGTTTAGGATGACCTCTTAGGATATAGTATCACTGCAGCTGAAAATCATTCATATAAAAATCTGATAGAAAATGCAAAAATACAGATAAAAATCAGAACAGTAAAGCTACAGAACTTAATTGTCCTGATGATATCTTCTTTCCATTGCAAAGCTGCACAAACATCAGTGCTACTGAACCAGCTAAACATCAAGGAGGCAGCTCTGCAAGATGGTCGGAGCAAAACTAACATTTTACCATTGCTAAAAACAAGACATATCCCTCTTTTTACTCCTGCCTTCTACCTGTTCCACTCCCATGTCCACTCTTGCACTGGTTCTGATGCATACTGATTTCAAACCAGGTCTCCCCAAATTATTCAAAGCAGCACAAGACTAACCAGAATATTTTGTGCTGGATAAGTGAGTTACGCTGGCCTAGTGTTTATCAAATACCAGTTTGCTATTAGAAGAATAATCAACCACATGACTGAAAGGTAGAGAGGAGACCAGAGAAGAACAAGAGCTCAGCATTTGAGTATCAGAGGCCTTCCATCTCCACCCAGCTGTCAAGGGGAACTACAGCACATTCTTTGTAGAATATCACCCTGAGTGAGCTGGCTACATGACCAGAGTGTTAAAAAACTCTCCAAGGGGAAGGCAGGCATGCACAGTCCCAACATACTGTCACATTCACACAGTGAAACCTTGCTCTAAACCAGAGACTGAAAGGAGCAGTGCCATGATCCCTCCTGATTCACATCCACCCAGAGATGCTTTGACCCCACTCTCACTTTGGACTAACGAGACAAAAAATAACTCAGAGTAAAGCTTTTATTTTTATCTCCTTGTTAACTTTAGTTCCTTTAGTTCCATATCTGGTTTATCATGCAGCCTCAAACTCAATGCAGTAAAAAAGTAGGGCAGGAATGGAAAACCAGGCAGAAACACTCACCTTTGGCAGGATCAGTTTAAACTACTTGCCAAAATACAATGAAAGCACACTAAAAAAATCACACACTTGCTTATTAGCTCATGTTAAAGTTAAGGGCTCATCTACACTGTGACATTAGAAAATAAGGGCAGCTGCAACCTTCAGATGTAATACAGGCTCACTTTATTTCCCTCCAAAGTAATACTAATTTCTAACAGGTATACCCTGCTTCAGACATAGTTATGAGAAAAATTAGAGCCACTCTCCCACCACACTATCTCCCCAACTTCTTTGCTTTACTGAATCCAAGGGCCAAAGTACTATTGCCCCAACCAAGACTTTTGTTATTAAGCTCAACTTCTGTCGGCAAGTGGCCCTCACACAAGCCATATAATGATAAGCATTATTAGGTTAAACAGGTCCAGCAAATAAAGCAGGAAGTGGACAATTCCACACATTACTCACTGCCATCACTATACAGGATCTCTGGGTCTTTTTGGATAACGAACCTAATATAAGTCCACATCTCATCACCAAGGTATTCACCCCCATATAGTTGGATTATCCCATAAGGCACTCTCCTAAGTCAGAATTTCTTTTGCCCATATTCACTACATACAATCCTCAAAAAAATCCCAACTCTTCAGCATGATAATGTGGATGAGATTGCATGGGCATGATGGAACTTAAAATACAGGAAATATTCAACAATATGCTTGACTGTGCCCTGGATAACCCAATCTACAACCCTCTTGCAACAGAACCCCATGATGTATAGAAGACAGTTTTGACCTGAACCTCTCCATAACTTGGTATTTCCACATACAGCTTCTTCTTTTCCATCATACTTTCATGATTCACATATCCTGTCATGCTTTCAATCATTCTCTATTTTAAAATGGATAAAATGGCAACAGTAGAATTAGATATATTCACTTCTTTAACAACCATCTTCTTTGTGATTACAACTCCTCACACCTACCTAAATGTAAAAATCTCTCTCATTTCTGAAGGCCTGTTCATTAACAATACAAAATAATCTAAGCAAAAGCATTTATTTTCCCTTATGCTTTCACTCCACAGTTTGTACATAGAAAAATTTTAAAGAATTAAATGTTTATAGAGTCCAGCTCATTGACTGACACATACATGGCTGGAAAGAAGTAAGATTCTTGCTGTAGCCTTGTATACTCAACAATTCTTTGAACAAAGTTCTTAATATTCAGAGCAGAACCTTCCAATACTTTGTGAACAGTGCTCTTGTACAAGTATCCTAAATTAAAGCCCACCAATGAAGGGTAAATTGCGTATTACAATGGACAATATAAAGCTTTTTTTTTTATTTACTAAAAAGATGTCAAATGACTCACACTAAGGACAGTACACAGATTACAAAAAAAGGGAAGATAATGATTAGCTTGCATCATTGTTGCTCAATTCCTTCCATAAGATGCTTTTTTTAGCTGAAACAAATCTGTGCAAATTCATAATAACATTCCGGCTATATTTTTCATTAGTCTGATCAATAAAAAAAGTGTTGCCTTACCATATCTTCTTCTCCTGAAGTAAAACCTTAGTGATTTATACTTAATACTGCCTTGGAGACTGCTTGATTAATTAATGTTTTCAATAAATCAAGTAAGGCATGTATTCCCTATATTCCCATATTAGGGAGGATAACTTGCAGTTTCGAAGCAATGTAATCTGTATGAAGCACAGGTGCTCACAGTAATGTATCTGGAGTACATCCCTAATTTTACAAAACATATAGATATAAGATTTTATTTAGATAAAAGCTGCTGTTTAGTTTATGCTGACACCAGATTCTGCGGTTATAATTTTTAAGCAGCCATGATATAGCCATTACTAGGTCAAATAGGTGAAGTTAATTGGCAAGAACTCTGCATTAATACAATTCAGCAATAGAAACTATGTAACTTACCAAGTTATGTGACTGAGGAAAAGCATATTTTGTGAGAACTTCAAATATATCTCTTCTACTGTGCCCTTCTTGTTTTAATGCAAACCGTAAATTCCTCATATCCTAAAACAAAACCATTATCTGTTAGGTGAACCAAAGTTGTAAGATGCTTCTCTCTGTACAAGTGCTATATTATATACTAAACATGATGTAGAATCTCCTTGTAACACACCTCAAACTCTTGTGAATGTTCAGTTTTATTTCTCATCCCATAAAATAGAAGATAGTGTAAGAATTGTACAAACAAAGTAGTACCATGCTCTGTGTGCTGCAAACAGCACTCTGGCATGAAGCCACCAGAAATGGCTCTATTTGATTCACTAAAAAAGTCTCACGAGCTATTGTAAGTTTGCAGGATAGAATTACTCTGTTTTCAAAAGAAAGATATGCCAATAGTTTGCATAGAATATATTATTCCTATGTTCTCACCACTGGTGTCAAAAAAAGTAATCTGCACATCAACTGCTAAGAATCATATCTGCACACACTCAATAATGAATCTAGTACAGGACCCTGAATTATCCACTGGAAGCTCCCCTATGACCATAGTTTTCCATGGTGACAATTTTTTGTAAGACCATAGATATTTTTTACATAAACATTTCATTGGCTTTATAGTTTACAAAGACCCTGTTTGAGGCATTCTTCAAAATATCAGAATTATTAAAAATATTCCTTTTACAACAAATGAAATAAAAAAGTGGAGCAGGAATAATGCCCTAAAATACAAGTGATGTGCAAAACCTTGTCAATTAGTGATTTGGAAAGCAAGACCATCCCTCTCCTGGTGTGCCAAGAAGACAGTTAAACAGCCCTTTATACAAAAGGTATTGCCCTGTCCAGTTTCAAAAAGCTCTTTTGAAATTAATCCATAAGCATGTACATTTCCTTTTCTGTAAACAGTGAGAAAAAAAGCCCTCTAGATTTAATTTTCTACTGAATTATTGGAAAATCTTACTTTACACGTTATATCTAATCCATAAGAGTTCTCTCCTCTGCTTGAAGCTCCTCCCATTTTTTCAATCTTTGAAATTACGCCCAATGGAACATTCAATATCACAACTGGATCCTGCAAGAAAAGTTTGAGTAAGGAAAAGATTAATGTTAAAAGAAGACTCAAGCAAAATGTTCTCATGCATTCCAGAATAGAAAGCAGACATGCAATACATAAAGAAAACAAAAGCATGTTTCTGCCTTTGAGTGTCCTTTGCCAGCATGTTAGGAAGTCTGTACAGTCACTCTACAGCCTTTAGCATCATCCAGTTTAACGCTACAAAAATATTTCATGCCTTGTTCAGCACGCAGGGAAAACAGTCGCAACACCCTAAGAGATGCCTTCTGCTACATACAGACTGCCCCTGCTTACTAATACTGCTTTATTGATATACAGCATAAAGCAGAAGTAAATTAAAAAAAAACATTACTAGGACAATTAGCTACAGCCAGAAAGACCTCAGTTCAATAGTCCCAAATCCTTAGTTAAAAAAAAAAAAAAAGACATATTATGAAAGAGATCATAAGTACATTTTACTCTCCTCCACATCACTGCTTATCAAACACATTACCACTCCCTCCACCCACATTGATCAAAGTCTTTTACTTTTTAACAGCAAGGACAATCAAAGACTAGGTTTACTGACAGCCATTTTTAAGAACCATTGCACATCATTAGTTGCTGCCCTTGATCTATCACAGATTAAGTGTAAAGGGAACAGCTACAAAAAGAACTCTGACAGACAAAAGATAAAGGTATCAGTTCAGTGTAAATGATTAAATTGCAATTTTACTAGGCAAAAAAAATCATACTTTTACAACACATTTACCTTCAAAGAACTTATATTTTTATACAGATTTCTCAGTGGCACAAAGGCAATTACTATTTAGTCATTACATAATTAAGATATGGTTATTACAGACTATTTCAAGCAAAAAGCCTCCCACGCAATTCCACAAGTATATGCGTGCCAAAACTAAAATAGATGAACTGGCCAAAAAAGAAATCAAAGGCAGTGGGGGTGAACGGAAGAGAGTTTAAAGCCAACTCATCCCATGAAGCAATTGTGGCACATTACTCACATTTTCCACACTTCTTAGGTACAGCCTGTAGTTCGTGATGTACACTCTTCCTTTAACAGGGCCATTAAATGGACACATATAAATAACATCCTTGTCTGTAAGAAACGTAGTATTTCTTAAAAGATTGTGAAAAGACAAAATGAGAGCTAAGGACAGTATTGCTTAAGCAGAAGTAAAAGAAAATGAGAGCTGTACTCAGAGGTGAACAAATTTTGAAAGTAATACATCTGAGTTTTATCTACTTAAATTATTAAGAAAATGTGAATGACTTTTATACTAAACTTGTCCAAGTGAAGTGCACAGATTTCAGTAGCCTTCCTTTGTTATATTTGTGTTTCTTCCTCAGCACTACACAGGAGAGGGCAGGACATAGAACAGGACTACTGCTATTACTGCACCATAATCTATTCACCATCCCAGAACAAATATATTCTTTATACTATTACACCATTCTGTGAACAATTCTCTACTGAAGTAGTAGTTCAAGTTGTAGAGTGTTCAGGGAACTCATTATGCTGCAGAGAAATATTACATCTCAATGTGAGGCAATCAAACAGAGCAGGACGATCAGTAGTGTTTCAGCAAAGACAGTAACAGAACAAATATTAACACATACCACTCAAAGAGATTTCAGTGAAGCAATGCAAGCAGAATCACAGAACTGTTAAGGCTAGAAAAGATATCTCAAGATCATTGAGTCCAACCATGATGTTAAAAGACTTTTATTTATTTCTTCCTATCAGCTAATTTCTTTAGCCCAATCTATTATTATCTGCCTTCCACAAAAAGTGCCCTATTCCAATAGGGCATAAACTTAGCATAGACAATTTGCATAAGGACAACATTGTACATCCATCTTAGTCCCACACCCTCTCCCTCACACCTTCTTCATTAAAAATAAAACTACTTCCTCTGAATCACCACTTTGCTTTCAACTGAGCCAATCTTCTTTACAAATCCACCCAACAAATCTGGGCATAGGGGAGGAGAAGATGCACAAGACAGAGTCCAACAAAGATTTCCATTTCAGGAAGAGCCTCCATCAAGAAAAGAAAACTACACAGTACATTAGTCTCCCTCATGTTATAGCATTTCTGTATGTAAAGGCCAAAAAGAGCAGAGGAGCCCTGTTCATGCCTTCTTGCGTCAAGGAAGTATAAAATGGTACTATGCGAATTCACATTCAAGCTTAGATTCCACATGACTCTACAATGTATCAAAGCATAGAGGGCAGAACATAGAATTCTGGATTTCAGAAAGCTTGGAGGAGCTCTCGTCCATCACATCGCTCTACAATGTATCAAAGCATAGAGGGCAGAACATAGAATTCTGGATTTCAGAAAGCTTGGAGGAGCTCTCGTCCATCACATCGCTCTACAATGTATCAAAGCATAGAGGGCAGAACATAGAATTCTGGATTTCAGAAAGCTTGGAGGAGCTCTCGTCCATCACATCGCTCTACAATGTATCAAAGCATAGAGGGCAGAACATAGAATTCTGGATTTCAGAAAGCTTGGAGGAGCTCTCGTCCATCACATCGCTCTACAATGTATCAAAGCATAGAGGGCAGAACATAGAATTCTGGATTTCAGAAAGCTTGGAGGAGCTCTCGTCCATCACATCGCTCTACAATGTATCAAAGCATAGAGGGCAGAACATAGAATTCTGGATTTCAGAAAGCTTGGAGGAGCTCTCGTCCATCACATCGCTCTACAATGTATCAAAGCATAGAGGGCAGAACATAGAATTCTGGATTTCAGAAAGCTTGGAGGAGCTCTCGTCCATCACATCGCTCTACAATGTATCAAAGCATAGAGGGCAGAACATAGAATTCTGGATTTCAGAAAGCTTGGAGGAGCTCTCATTCATGTAAGTAGCATTCAACATGTGCTACTTAATCTGTAGATACAATTAGGACACAACTTGCAATTTCTTTCTATGGGAAGATCTGCCAAATGTAGAAACCAAGACTTTAAACAATTAGAATTGTGATAAGTGATAAAAAAGAACCTTTCACAATTTCTTTGAAAAATTCATGACATTTCAGCATGACTTACCTTTGTTCCCAGCCCAAACCAGTCCAAATTACAAAACAATTCAGTAAGATACAGTAAGTGTCTGCCAGACTGCTGAACATCACTGCATCAGGCAGCTATCGAGCTTCCTACCTGTAACCCTGGTCTCTCCTGGCAGACGAGGTATTTCTTCATTTTGTTCCCAGTTAGTTCCATCTTTCAGAGTCTAAAGAAGAGCAGCACAACAGCACATCACAGTTTATTTACAATTTCAAGTTCCAGAGTAAAAATAAAAATAACCAAACTTAAAGGTAATTCCTGTATGGGAAAGAACAGGTCTTGCCAAAGTAGGAATTAGCAGATTGAACCAAATCCACACACCATTATCTTAAAATGCAACTATGAAACCTTTAAAGGTAGAACAGGTCTGAAACATAAGCAGGTTTTAATCTTTCTCCTAAAAGAACAGACAGCTATTTGTATTAAATTAGAATTAAACCTCCATACTCCGAGTTCTCTAGAAGCTGTGTGCATTTAATTTTCCAAGTACACTGGGCTTGGAAGAACAAATCAATTGAAATTACTTAAGCAATGTACTCACAACTATCACACACAATCTATTCATTTCTGACTTTCCCAAATTCAGTAGTTTGTGTGGTTTTTTGCACCTTGGTTACATTTGCAGCTGCACAACATTAGAAAGCAGAGGGGCATGACATTTAGATTGTTTTAATGTATTTTTCACTCTAGATAAACATCTTAAAACTGAGCCAGACAAACGTAACAATGTATAACTTAGCAATTGCAAAACAGAATCTAAGACAACAAAGTGCCAAAAATTTTCAAGAATGCCACAGAGTATTTCAAGTTAGAAAGCAAGGATAAGAGTAAGTACATTAGAACTGATTTTAAGGAGACTCTCATAAGCTATAACAGAGAATACTTTGCCCATCCATTCAAAAAGATATTTAAATCATTTTAGTTAACTGCATTACAATTTTGGCAATAAAAATAAATATATACATTCAAGAAGCCATTTAAATACTTATTTTTCTAACCAAATATGCAAGACAATGCTCTCTGGGAACTCTGATGTAGAAAAACAAAAACATGAAAAAAGTTACACTTACCCGTTTACTTGAGGAGTTCTCCAAGGAGTTTGAATTATATTTAGGTGTTGACGATGAAGCCATGCCCGGTATCTGACAAGTAAACACAAATTGGAGATTTAAACTTCCTCCTGAGCTACAAGACTATTTCCTGGAGAGATTTTACACTTTTGAGGTCTACAGGTAGACATCAAGAACTTAAAAGATGTTTTGCAAGCTACTAGTAATTAAAAAAATTACACAATCCCTCATAATTGAAGGTTACTATTCAAAAACATCCAAATCTAACAAGAAATTCATTACTAGCTTTGCAATTGGGTCTTATTATATATTATAAGGAACATTCTGACTCAAGCTCTAGAATGGAACTCAGATGTTGGAATACAAGTATTAGTTCAGTAAACAGACATTAGAGTGCTTATTTTAAATCACTGTATACACATATTATGAAATGCATTCTTCTTGGAGTATTATTGCACACCTCTTGAAGTCACAAACGTGTCAATACACTCATATGGTCCAAGTTTAAAAAAACGTAACAAGAAAAAGCAGGACTTCCATTTCTCTGTTTAAAAACAATCCCCCATTTCCTAACTGAAGCTTCAGTTAGTACACCAAAACAATGAGTTTCCAGCCTTCTGGTCTAAACAACCTTCATGTATTTAAAGGAAAAGGATTTTCTTTATTTTTTAAATGTCATTAACTAAGGACAGAATCTTGTGTAATAGAGGATTCACCATCTTATTTTCCCAATATTGCACAAGGGATTTCCAAAACTAACACTGGGAAAACACTTCCCTTTCACTACTCACACACCCTTCATCAACCAATCTGACATCTCACAGCAGTCTTGAAGAGATTGTTTGTTTGTTTGTGGGGGGGAGGGGGGAAAGACCATTACAGACTACACAATCTTTGTTTCTATTGCACAAATCTGTAGTCTTTAAAAAGCACTGTCTCTCCCCTCTCAACACTGGAAAGTTTGGCCAGATCTCTGTACCATGAAAAGCAGCCCGTGCTCCTGTGTAACAGTGGGCTGGCAGTGTCGCTGCAACAGTAGTGTGACAGCGACACATTAAACTGCAAGAAGAAAAACACTCTGACATCACTTTAACAGTATACGAATGTGTCTGTTCAGGAATAAAGTGGAAAAATCACACCCTAAAGCTCTACAGGGTTGTTACCCAAGTTCTTCACTCTCAATAAGAACACAGGAAACTTGACATTGTATTTAAAACTGCAATATTCAGTGATATAGTTTATCAGTAAAAAAATCACATACCACCACAAGAAAAAAAATTTAAAAATTAAAAAGAAACATACATTCAGTTGGAAAATTGAAGAAAAAAACAAAAGCTTTTGAATGCCACAGAGCCTGTGTGACTCTGCATACAGAGGGTACTACCTCTCTTCTGGGTGTCCAGCTATCTTAACTTTCTCCAAACACTGAAACAGGGGCCCTGAACTACTTTTAGTGCAACACCAAGAACTTCAATGAAAAGCTATTAGCAATCAAAGTTAAATCACTACCCTTTCAAACTACCCTTCACAGAAATATTGTTGCAACACTGGAGTCTAACATTTTGACCATAGAGTATTAAGAGAAGCTATTTTCACAATTTTTCCTTCCTTGCAGTATCTTACATACTAAACTTAAGGTAGATTCAAATTTTGCTATATTGCTACGCCAACTTGTCAACATCCAATACTTGTTCAGATAAGATTCTTCAATTTACAGAAGTTTAAGATTTTATAAAGGTAAAAGGCATATTTACTCAGAAGGCTGTTTTAAAAAAATTTCCATATTCCAAAGTGCAATTTGTTTTTATATTTTATGTTAGAAATGCCAGGTGAGACAAAGGCACAGCAGCTCCAGTTTTTTTACGTCAGCAGAGATTAAGTAACTGGAGCTCACATAAATTTAAACTAAGGCTGCACCAACCACAAGAGACAAGAGAGCACAAACAACCCCTAGAAAAGTGACTTTTAAAGGATGTGACAACCCTGAATATGGAAATTAAAATGGACATTATGACTGCAGCAGGTACCATCACACCTGAGCTGGCTGTTGATCGTGCAACCACAGCTACTCTAGCAGTGAAGCCACATGAAGAGCTCAGCAGAGGCCACAGGAGCCCATTCCAGGACCCTGGATGCTCACCTCAGAGCCTGCCCACCGCCAAAGCTCAGACAAACAAAAGCTTGTCTGGAGACTCCTTATGTCTTCCAATTGCAGTGCACTCCTGCTGCTCACATAGGGAACAGCACCAAGTGTTTCAAAAGCCTTCTGTCTGTTTCTTTGCTTTCTATATTATTTCCTTCCCTTACTGCACATTCACTAAGTTTGGGCTGAACTGTAGCATCACATGAGGTGAGCTAAGATTCTGAAATAATCCAGAACACTGACTATAATACACACTGAGATGTGGAAAAGTTAAAAGAAATAGGCAGAGATCCAGGTTCTCAGAAAAAATTCTCTTTGAGGAACCTGACATTATAGCAGGACAGAGCTTCCCTCCATGCTACCACCCCATCAGGCCACTTCAAGCAAACAAGATGTGTGTGTTCTTGCAGCAGATGTTTATGTCTCTGTGTATGGAAGCCTACTTTGTGTAAGATTCCCCCAACTCTACCAGAGACCCATTTCTTTAAATATACTGTACAGTGGGAATAAATTAATTATCTGACTTCTGTTTCTATAGAAAATTTCACTCTAGAATTACAATCAACTACTCTGTGTCATTTCCAACACTTCAATGATGCAAATTAGACTTATTCAGAGCTAATCAAGTTGAATAAATATATAATGAAGATAAGGTGTTATCTGTCACAGTGTTTTTTAAATCCATCAAACATTTTCACTAAATTAATGTGAGTTAATTTCATCAGTATGCAAATGGAAGAATACTTCTAATGCTAAAAATACTTGCTTTGAAATCGAGTGACAGCTAAAAATCCCAAATACTTATTGGGATACTTATATTTAAGCATAAGCATATTTATAACCACCTGCATTTCTGTAAGTAAACAAAGTCCTAGTAATTAATTATAGAGTACTCTTCAGACAGCATTTAGAACAGTGTCCACTTTTGGACCCGAGTACAAGACAGGCATTGATAAATTCCAACGAGTTCAGCTGAGACTCCCCTAAATGAACAGAACATGGAGCACCTGCCCTCTCACAGTGAGAGGCTGAAGGAGCTGCGAATTGTTCAGCCTGAAGAAGAGACAGCTTCAGTGGGACCTCACAGCTGCTCACTGCTATCTTTCGGGTAATTGCTGAGAAGGCAGAGCCAGGGTCTTCAAAATGGTGAGTGACAAGATACAACAGAAATCAAAACAAACTAGATTCCAGCTTGATCTCAGGGAATAAAAGAATACGCCCCTTTGACAGCATAGGGTTAAAATGTTTCTAAAATCGGGAGAACTGCATACAATAGGTTCAGGGGGATGGAAAAGAAGATTGGGTCTGGTAGGCCTGGGAAAGAGAACCAGGCCCTGAGAACAAATATTGAGCTTTGTTTCTTTCTAGATCATGTGAAGCTACTACACCTGCATAATCATCATATGATAAATGATATAATTGTTAAATGTAACGATTGTTTGGAAATTGAATATAATTATTGTTTAATCATAATAAGAATCATGAGAAACGATGTAATTGTAACAAGAATCATGAGAAAGAATATTTGGGGGGCCTAATGAAAATTACAAGAATACATGCTTGGATAAGATCAATATATATATAGTATACAATAGAACAATATGGGTTTAATAATTAATACATAGTTATATAACGAAAAGGGTATAAAAACATGTTCATCTTGGATCCATGTCAGATTTGGGTCTGATTCCCAGAGCTCTTCAATAAAGCACCTGCATATAATCATTCCGTGATTATGTGTTTTCAACGCTATCACCTTCTTTTGCACTGTAACACAGTCAGGCTGTGAAAACAGGAAGTTGAAGTCTTCATACTCAGAGATTTCTAAGACCCAGCTGGATAGAACTTTGGGCAACTGGGTCTGATCCTGCTTTGAGCAAGGGGCTGAACTGGAGGCCTCCTGAAGTTCCTATCAACCTGGATTATGCTTCTGTGATCTTCAGACAATAGACAAGATTAAGTTCTCAGTAGAAATACCCATCAAACAAGGACACACCCTCAAGGAAGTGGACTTCTCTATATCAAGAGAAAATATTTATTTTAAAAATANAGTCCTAGTAATTAATTATAGAGTACTCTTCAGACAGCATTTAGAACAGTGTCCACTTTTGGACCCGAGTACAAGACAGGCATTGATAAATTCCAACGAGTTCAGCTGAGACTCCCCTAAATGAACAGAACATGGAGCACCTGCCCTCTCACAGTGAGAGGCTGAAGGAGCTGCGAATTGTTCAGCCTGAAGAAGAGACAGCTTCAGTGGGACCTCACAGCTGCTCACTGCTATCTTTCGGGTAATTGCTGAGAAGGCAGAGCCAGGGTCTTCAAAATGGTGAGTGACAAGATACAACAGAAATCAAAACAAACTAGATTCCAGCTTGATCTCAGGGAATAAAAGAATACGCCCCTTTGACAGCATAGGGTTAAAATGTTTCTAAAATCGGGAGAACTGCATACAATAGGTTCAGGGGGATNGGAGGCCTCCTGAAGTTCCTATCAACCTGGATTATGCTTCTGTGATCTTCAGACAATAGACAAGATTAAGTTCTCAGTAGAAATACCCATCAAACAAGGACACACCCTCAAGGAAGTGGACTTCTCTATATCAAGAGAAAATATTTATTTTAAAAATATTACTTCTTAATCTATCTAGTTGTAGAAGCAGCTTCTGGCAGCCACCCAAAGTCATACTGCCATGAACAATTAAAAAAAAAAAAAAAAAAAAAACCAAACCCCCCCCCAGCTTTAA
>VXBI01000992.1:0-40240 GCA_013397375.1 Toxostoma redivivum
CAGGGCTGGGATGCAGGGCTGGGGCGGTGCAGTGCTTTGGGGACACCCAGGAGCCACCGTCTGTGGTACCCACCGCGGCATCCCTGGGCGCCACTCATCCCTGCTGCATCCCGAGCTCCGAACGGGAGCTTCCCTCCCACCACTGCCAGGGAAGAACGTCACACACATGTGCTTACCCCCGCACACGAGTGCGTGTGGGATGGGATGGGTTGGGATAATGGGATGATGGGATGGGATGTGTCCCTAGGCTCCCCGCAGCCAGAGTCAGTCCGTGCGAGGAGGCAGGAGCATGATGAGCTCTGCTGCTCCCGTGGTCATTGCCCGGGGCTGAGCTGCCTCAGGCTGCTGCCCTCCCTTTCCCTTCCCATCCCTTCCCTGCCCATCCCAGAGCGCTGCCGTGGGAAGGGAGCGCTCCAGGAGGATGCTGCTCTTTGCGTCACCGGGGACCGGGAGGGTGTGACACGGGGCTGTGGGGATGTGCTGCTGGCCATGGGGACAGGGAGGGTGTGTGACAACTGTTGGCAGGTCAGATTTCCTTCCAGCACTGAGGGCTGCCCCAGGCGTGTGGCTGGAGTGGATGACAGCTGAGGAGCTGGAGCAGAGAGCCCTGGCTCTGAGCTGGGATGGATGAGCTCTGAGCTGGGATGGATGAGCTCAGCCTGTGCCTGACACTGCGTGCAGCCGCATTTCCTGTCCCAGGGCACTGACTGCAGCCTGACCGCCCTGGGAGACACACCGAGGGGCCACACTCGTCCCCACAGGGTCCCCCAGCCAGGGCTGGCATTCCCAGAAACACTGTCCCACAGCAGAGTCGGGGGGAATTGTCCTTTCCCATGGCTCTGCAATGCACGGCGTGACTTCACAGGGTGTGACCACAGGAGGGACCAGGAAGAGCCAGTCACCCTCCTGCAATACAGGTCATTCACCCCTCACAGGGAAATTTCTGAGCCCCTGGGTGCATCCCCAGGCTGAGCCAGCCCCGCTGTGCTCTGCATGCACAAGGCACAGCTCAAATCCTAAAGGCAGAGCAGCTTTGGGTTGCTGTGGCTGCTCCTTGGTGAGCCTGCCCTTCTCTGAAAGGATGCTCTGGACACGTTAGCACGTTCCTCTGGAGCCTCCCTTAGCTCTGCTTCATGCAGTTCACACAACCAAACATGCAATCCAGACCGTGCTCTCACTTGTCTCTTACTTATGTGTGCACCTACAACATAATTTTGTCGTTTCTAAGGGCTTGGAATTCCTAATCATCCTCAGACACTGCTGGGAGTCATATTTTTCTTTGCTTCAACCCCAAGGTTTTGGGTTGCCTACTTGTCCTGTTACTGCCCAGAAAAAATTATTTCAATTTGTGTCAAAGGAAGAATTTTGTTCAGCCCAAATGGATGGGTTTTTTTCCTCTCCCAGTTTGGATTTGCTAATGAAAGAAGTGCTGTTTTTTGGTGGTATTTTTGTTTTTTTTGTTTTTTGTTTTGTTTTTAGTTTGATTGGTTGGTTGGATTTTTTTGCTTTGGTTTGTTTTTTCTGTCTGGCTATTGTTCTTTTTTCATGGCCATCAGACCACAGAAAAACCTATTATTTGAGTAACTTGCCTTCCAACTTCCCAAATCTCTGTCTCCTCATCCATTTTGATTAACAGCCCCTTAAACATTTCCTGCTAATCACTAAGACAGTTTGAATAACACTGCACCACAAACCAGCCAACATATGGCTGTTCACTGATGCTTTCTCAACACAAAAACCACTTTGAAATGTCTCATTTAGCCACTTTTAGTGCATTTAATATGGATTTTTTGACACTTTAAGCCAAATATTGATAGCACATCATATTCATTTATAAATCTATTTCACCACCATAACTTCCTCATGAAAAAACCATTAAGCTCATTAGAAAAGGTCTCTTTTTCCATTAGATCATGGTATCAATGACATCACCACCTTTTCCAATGTGCACAGTACTGTCTGTACTAACAGTGCTCCTGCACTCTTCAACAGGTTAACAGCTCTGTGGCTGGGCAGCTCACCCCTTCTTAGGGAGCCACTTTAACCATGAGGAATAATCATGAAGACTTGTTAAGGCTGGAGAAGATCTCCAAGATCAGTGAGTCCAACCTTTCACTGAGCACCTCCATCCCAACTAAACCATAGCACTGAGTGCCACATCCAGGGATGGTCACTTTACCACTGCCCTGGGCAGTTTTGATGCTCAGCCACCTTTTCAGTGAAGAAATTCTCCCTGGTGTCCAGACTGAGCCTCCCTGCTGGAGGTTCATGTCCTTCATTTCGAGGCCATTTCCTCTCTTTGATCCTGTCCCTGGTTGCCCAGCAGAAGAGGCCAGCCCCTGCCTAATTCCAATCTCCTTTCAAGCAGTGACAAGGTCACCTCTGAGCCTCTTTTTTTTCCAGGCTGGACAACCCCAGCTCCCTCAGCTGCTCCTTGTGCTCTCCAGAGCCTTCAGCACCTTTTTGTCCTTCTCTGGACCTGCTGCAGCACCTCAGTGTCTTTCTGTAGTGAGGGGCCCAGAGCTGGAAACACTGGTGTGAGCTCAGCAGTGCCCAGTACAGGGGAACAACCAGGGAACAATCCCTCCCCTGTCATGCTGCCACACTGCTCTTGATCCTGGCCAGGATGCCCTTGGCCTTCTTGCCCTCCTGGGCACAGCTGGTTCGTGCTCACCCACTCTTGACCAGCACCTCCAGTATTGCTTTATTTTAAAATGAATGGAAAAGAACCACTCTTTGTCCTGAGAGCTCTCTGGCCTATTCCTCCAAGGATCTCAGTGCTAGCCAGCTGCTCTTAGCTGACACAGGACTGTGGATCATCCCCAGGGCTGTGCAAGGAGACACTCGCTGTCTTTGCAATGGACACTGAGCTGTTTATTTAAATATACAGTGCTGTGTTCCCTCCTGCTCTTCAGGAGCTGCTTGCACTGACTGCTCCAGGCTTACTGGGAGATGCCCTGTGGAGCCAGGAGCTTGGATGGGAGTCTGGGACTGCTCAGAGGGACCCTGTGGTGCCCATCCATCAGCAGCATGCTCACAGCCAGGGGCTGGCACACACCTCTCACTCGTGGGCTGACTGCTTCACCCTAAGGTGTAGAGGAGGAATAAAGGGAGGCAGGAAGAGAGCTGCTGCGTCAGAAATTAGGATGTCTTTATGTACAGTGTGCAACAAAACCACTTCTCGTGCCTTCTGCACCCTGGCAACCCAGCTGTGTAGCGGCTCCTGCTCTCCAGCTTTGAAAAGCCCAACCCTCCAATGTGAGTGAGCTAACTTCTGCCTAGACAAGCCCTGCAGGATGACAAGTTGCAAGCTACAAAACTAAATCTTTCATCACTGCAGATGCAGTGGGATCTGCTGTCTTAACCTCGAGTGGACCTTTCTGGCTCCCTCCCCTCTTATCTCTGCAGTGGCAGCTTAGCAGGATTAGAGGTGCCATACCACAAGGCCCATGCCAGGGAACAAAAGCTGGAGTTTTATTGATTCTGCAAAGCCCAGGGGAGGTTTTGTCAGTGAGGTCGTGGCTCTGTGTCCCAGGCACAGTTTAGATGCTGAGTTCTCTGAGCCAGCTCACAAAAGGCAGCAGCAAGCATCTGTCAGAGCCTGTCCCAGGGGTATGCCTGTTATTTAGAAGGTGACATCTGACAAGCCTGTGAATGGAGTGCAAGCAAGAATCACGATTTCAGGCTAAGGAAACACAAAAGCAAGGACAAGGGGCTGCAGCAGACAGACAGCATCCTTTCAAAGGCACTGCATGATGCCAGCTGCTGCACACAATGGCTGGGCTGACTTGAGAAGGAAAAGGTCTCCATGTGGCTTAGCCTGAGGGGCAATTCTACAAGGTGCCAGGTATCCAAAGGCTCTGACGTGCAGCCAGTTTAAACCTCACAAACAGGGAGCAGAGGAAACGCTGACAGCAGTTGATCCTTGCCTGGAGTTTCTTGACCTCTGTCTTGGAAGTGACTCAGACAAATGAAATTGTAAGTGGGAAACATCCAGTGTAGCAAAAATGTGGAATTGCTACCCCGGGAAAATGTGAATTGCTGCAGACTTGTTACACAGGACTGCATACCCTGTATCACAGACATGAAGAGGCTTCTAGAAAACAGCTGTTTGCTGAGCCTTGTTTTGTCAGGACACCTTGCTATTTAAAATTTATGTTGCAGGAGTGCTGAAAATCCAAGCAGACCTGAGTTTCATTGAGCCACAGAGGAAGATTTTAAGAGAAGATAAAGAGCTGTGAGCAAAATCTATGGCACATGATACACTGCTGTGCCCTACAGCTGATGCTCAGAGGAACATTTAATGCCTTATCATTTGGAAATTTCTGCTTTTTCAAAAAAAAAAGAAAAAAAAAAAGAGGAAATAATTGTTTCATGTTGGTACATTTCATCCTTCTGAACTTCTCAGCAGGATGCAAGAGGCTGAGATTTTAGTGTCTCTTCTGAAACCAGTCTTTCTGGTACTCCAGATGCAGGCTGGATGCTAAAGACTGCAATTACTGGCTCAGCAGGTGACCCTCCAATAAGCTGCTATCCCAAGGCACATTCATGCTTCACTCTTTCAGATAGAAATCAGTTTTAACACTAAAGGAAAAAATATGGACTTCTACATATGTTCTGAATCAAGCCTCCAGTATATCCATAACTGGCTCATCTGACACAGGACCACTTGGCTCACCCAGGAATCTGACCAACACCTACTGCAGCAATCCTGAACAGTCATCCATAGAGGACTTGCAGTCCTAAGGGTGTAATGTAAAAAATCAAAGGAGATACTCCACTGGATAACCTTATAAATGGAGCCACAAAGGTACATGATGGACCTGGACTTCCTCAGATGGAGTATGTTCAGCTCCAGGAGTCTGTCTCTGGTCACTGGAGAGACAGGCCAGCTCTAAAGACATGCATCACACTGAAAGGAGTAGCAATGCTTAGTATGGTCATGGTTTAAATTTACTGCCATCATGCACAAAGATTTTTATACTCCATAAGTACAGAGTGTTTATCTTACTTGTTCATCATAAGAAATTGCAGTTTGTGACAAACTGTGTTTCCCCATTTTGTGAAATAGTGCTGCAGTCCCAGCTAAACCACCTACCAAAATCTAACATGAGATTGCCACTCAGCCTAATTTCCCTAATGGACTTGTCCCACCTGGAAAGGATTGCCAGATGCAGACCCTGCGTGGTTACACAGCACTAGATGACCTTCAAAACATGCCCAACATCCCATCAGGAAGCAAATCCTGCCTGGGCATTGCTTGTGCTGTCCCTGTGTCACTGGGACAGCTGCACAGCACAGCCACACTGCTCTGTGCATTCACTGTGCTCCAAGGGACAGGGGACATCCTGCCCCTGTGCTGCCACCAGCTGCACTTCTCCTATCCTGTGAGCACCTTCACAACACCTTGGGAATGCTGTGGAGGGAGGCCAGGCTCAGAAATGGGCTGGAGACACTGGCTGGGAATGAATGGGAAAGGCTGGGGTCGTGAGAGCTGGAGAGGGAAAGAATCACCAGTGATGGACAGCAGGGCAGGAAGGTCTGCGAGGACAGGCCCCCAGCATGAGCATGGGAAGGGGGAGGACACATCCCACAGCGTCTGGACAATCCTTGGGAACACTGTCCAGCAGCCAAGGATCTCCAGGGACATCCAGCTGTCTCTGGAGGGAGCATCTGCACGTGCTGAGGGGCCTTGCTGACCTGCAAGGAGGTCACGAGAGCTGAAAGCAGCCCCAGTGCTTTAGGACAGTGCAGTAGGATCTCCAGGAGAACTGTGCCACACATGGGCTCCAGAATGATTCTTCAGCTCAGCAACACCCAACCATCTTCACTGTCACCTTGTGCTTGAGATGCATCATGGAGAATCACTTACATTCTGAGTAGGAGCAGCTAAAAATAGTCCTAATATAACAAGGATGAGAGATGAATTTCAAAATGGAGCAAGAAAACCCAGAAGCCCCTCACTGTCATTATATCCTCCCACAGCTTTCAGACATGCTTTGAACAGCAAATGCTCTTGCTGTTTGCTAGGCAAAGAAGCAAATTGCTTGTGACAGTGGCAGATGCCTGAAAGCCTTCATATTGGAGTGATTTCTTTTTGCCCTCTCTTCCTTCAACACACCTTGTTGCTCTCCCTCTTTTAACCCTGTTCCCTTCAACCAAAAAGCACGGGGCTGAGCTGCCAGCAGCAATGCAGAGCTTCTGGTAAGCCATCACATCCAACCTTCAGAACAGAATGGGCATCTGTCATTTTCTAAGTCAGCATCAACAGGGCAACTCTCCCTGTCCTTTTTCAGGGTGCTGCAATTCCTGCCACGTGCAGCGGGTCTGTCCCTTCTGACTTGGGCTTGTGCATCCACAGCTCCATCCCTGAATAAGCACCACGGATCTGTGAAATCTCCAAGAACTTGTTGGTGAGAGACAAGGGGCAGGAGTGGAAACAGCCAAGAGCTCAGGCTGCCGTCACACCCTGATCCCTGGTGCTCACAGTCCTCCAGAGGGTGCAAAGGGCACCCCTGCCTGCAGGGGGACACACACACTGAGAAAATCAGCTTGCACCTCACCAGATTAGCTGCCCAGAGACCTCTCAAAAGCTGCAGGAGCTCTGAGTTTAAGCCTTATCTTAAGAAAAAAGGCTTTGGTGGACCCTTTGAACAGAGTGCCTCCTGCCCTGGTGCTCTCACCTGTCCCACAGCAATGCTGGCTCTCCCCACACTCTGCACAGCTCCTGAGCAATCCCTGCCCTGCTGTGAATTTAATGCAGAGGAAGTGGCTCATTTAAACTCTCTGAATTGCTCCAGGGGCTCAGGGGGTGCTTCCCCCTCCTGTTCTCTAGACTAGGGCACCAGGGAAGCTACCTTGAAATCAGAGCTGTAATTAGAGTGACAGGCAGCTGATGCAAAACAGGCTCCAAAGGCAGTTTGGAAAAGATAAATTGGGTAGAAAGAGGCCTGGCTCACCCCTCCCACAGCCACAATAAAGTGCTTGATGTGTCCCTTCCCTGCACTTGATCACGTTCCTGCTGCCTGTGTTCCGTATTATGTAACTGATTGACTTTGCAGGATGTGAGAACAGCTCGTCTCCTCGCCCTGCTCCCTGATGTGTGCTGAGAGTGTTGGACTGGGAGGATGGAGCAGAAATCCAAACAAGCCCTGGAGCCTCCTGCCTTCCCTGCTAATGGCTGGTGCTCAGATCCTGGGGCTGCAGTGCTCTGGAGGCACCACCCCGAGCATGTTTCTGTTCTGCTGCATCCTCCCAGTGAGTGCTGGGATACTCTCTGTACCCAGAAAAAGCTGTGCTCGGACAGGACTTTCCTCTTTGAGGGTTAGTAGCACCTCTGGAAGCATGTTCTGATCTTTGAGGTGTGAAGGAAGGCAGCAGGAGGCACAGAGCCCAGTTGCCCTGCCAGCTGCATCCTCATCACACAAAGTTAAAGTCCCAGGGCTGTGGCCAAGGGCAGCACCTGCTCCAGAAGTGCCCTCTCCCCTAAAGCAGGATCCAGGCCTTTCTCAGGAGGGATCACACTGCTCCCACTCAAGACTCCACTGTCCTGGAGCCAGCACACCCCACTGCAGCATCTTCAGCCACATCCCCAGGGATGGTCCTCAAAAGCACTTCCCACCTTGAGCTCACACCAGCAGGGAACAGGGTCTGTCAGCAGATGCCACCCACGTTGTGCACTCTCATGTCCAAGGTCCATCACTGGGGTCTTGCTGAGCTGCTCAGAGTTGCTTTGCTGCATGAAACCTGGTGCTGGTAAGTGTGGGTTTGCTGCTGTGTTTTTCCTAAATCCAGCTGTGGGTTGCTGTTGGATCCCAGAAACCTGGGAGTTTTGAGCTTTCTGTGCTTTCTGGCACTGACCCCTGCAGAACACTGCTTTTGACTTGAGGCCTTGGAGAAGGCTCCAAATTTGAGTGATGGAGTTAAAATCACGGGTGTGCAGTTAAATAGAAGTGTGTGATTTCACATGGTGAAGGGTTTGGAATTTGAGGTTTTTAGACTATAGTAATAGGTATGGGACAAGATGGAGGAATTTAGGTGTTGTCTCTTTTCTGTCTTCTTCCTTCTTCATGATTTCAGGCAGTAGTTTTTGGTTGGACAGTTAGTGCTGCACTGTGTGTCACAGGGGTTTGGTTATTGGGTCAAAATATAAATAATATAGGTATTAATTCTCTATTGGACTGTTTAGTTTTAAAAGAACTTGTAGCTACCTAGGTTCACGTCCATTTTTCTCACTTTTAGCTGGTAGCTGGAAGTGTCGCAGGACTCTCTGTACTTTAGATGAGATTTAATAAACAACCAAACCCAAACACGAGAAAATTCATCTCCTTTGTGTTTTTTAATCCTGGCTCTGAGTGAAGACAGAAGAAGCTTCAGACAAGCCACTAATTAAGTGGTGCAAATACCACCTTTACAGGTTGCCTTTACTTACAGCTCCTGGACAATAGTGGCTGAACCCCACTGTGCTTTTTAAATTCTCCAGCATATGCATACCTGGTCCAAACCCCATCAGGGCAGTTCAGGGGGCAGGCTGGACTCTGTCAGCAGCAGAGACCAAAGAAGGCTCCAATTTTGAGAAATTATCTCTAAAATCCTGCTTGTCTTTGTTGTGTATGAGTCACACAAGGTAATATGCAGTACATACAGGAAGGGGAATGGGGACAGCTCTAAAAGCAGGATTTTCTTCCCCCACTGCAATTTCCCTCTCATATATTGTCTGAAGTTGTCCATGAGAGGGCAGGGGCAGGATATTCTGCCCTCAGCCCTAGACCAACAGAACCTTGTAGCAAATAAATCCATCTAACAGTGTTTGCTTGGTATCACAAGACAACAGTAACAGACCTGGAACCCTAAACCAGGTATTATTATATAAGGACATGGAAATTATTCCCAGCCAAAACACCATCAGATTTTTATCCAGCTATTCTAATGCATTTTCAGTGAACCTGTGCCAGTACTGGTGCAGAAAGATGAGTATCTCAAACAGCCTCCACTGATGAACTAACTGGCCTAATTATCCAGGGTTTGCAGTTCAGTGAAGCAAATATTTTGTTTAGCAGCAAGTACATTAGATCAAAGCTCCAGGGGCTTGTCTGGAGACACTCCCACCCTTCCCTATCAGTCCAGAACTCCCAAATATGCAGCCATGGAAAGGCAGTGCTGAACCTGGCATGTGCAGAGCTTAGGAGCAGTTTAACTACAGACTGGAAATGGGGAGAAGCATGGAGATTGAGAACATGAGCATGGAGATTAGAATATGGGCATGGAGATTAGAACATGAGCATGGAGATTTAGAATATGAGCATGGAGATTTAGAATATGAGCATGGAGATTAGAACAGCAGCATGGAGATTTAGAATATGAGCAATTCTGCAGGGAATGAGGGGAGGGAGAGCAGAGTGTGCCACACACACAGACAGGCTGCAGAAGGATGAATGGATGAGACATAGGAGCTTTCAATCACCCACATGGCTAAGCAGGCAAAATTTTTTCCCAGAGGTAAAAGGCCACCAGGCTGGGACTGTGCTGCCAGGACAGTGTGCAGAGAGGGAGCCTTGAACTGTACACACTGCTCTTCCTGCCACCAACAGCACAGGCTAAACTCTTCAGATTTGAGACTTATCTGCTTCTCCTGGCCTGGACACGTTTGCTTTCCTGGTGGCCCCTCAGGAAAAGCAGCGGTGTGTGGATTGCTGCAAGCTCCATGCCATTCTCTGGGCAGGATGTGGGGTCTGTGCTGTGATCTGACCAGAGTGCAGGTCTTCTGGCCATGCCATAAACACATTCCTCAGTTTTACAACCAGGAATGGCATCCTAGAAACCCAGTTCTGGGAGCAGTGCTTTGCCATATCAGTACAGGTCATTCTTTTAATCCTCACCCTGTTGTTTTTTTCCCCATTCTTTGCATGCACTGGAATTCAGGCTTCACTTCAACCTCAGTATTCCTGTTACAAATCTCTCACACACCTACACGTGGGATAATCACTGTGCTCTGCCTCCTTCAGACATTGAGTGAGAGGCTGGAAGATGGGTATTGCTCTTCAAGGAGGCTGCAGACCGACTGGCAGGGGTCCAGATTGCAGACCTACAAGGTCAGATGGAAGAATGAGAGTTTGTTCAGTCTAGAAGTGGGCAGTGACCAAAGGGACAGAGGGTAAGGATACATGAAGTACCTAAATATCACAGCCATAAAAGGCTGCACTTACAGAGAGGAAGATGATAAACTGTTAGTGTGTCCATACTGGGTGAGGACAAGAAGTGTTTGTCCTCAATTACACCAAGTAAGGATTGGATTAGGCAGCAGACAAGATTCTCCTGGCTGTATGATCATGAAGTACTAGATTGGATCACCTGGACAAGGGCTTATAACATCACTTTGAAGAGCTCCCACTAAAAACATAATTTATCTGCCTCTGCTTTGGAGCTTGGTGAAGCTCTAGAGGGCCTTTCTGCATTCCTTCAGAGAGGGTGTGTGGGGAGCTGGTAAAACAGGAGCCCAAAGTTCAGCTTTGATCTCCAGGTTTGTGGAGATTTGTGCCTGAGTGCTGGGAGCATGGTGTGTCCTGATCCTATTGATCCCACCTGGCAGCCTCAGGGACAAACACCCAGCCCCTGCTGAGCAGCAGGGACCCTGGCCCTGTACAGTCCTGAACCTTCCCACTCTTCCCAAGCTTTGTCACCCTTTCCCCACTGTCATAGGCCAAACTGGGCTGCATCATCAAAATGGTTCTTTTTTTTTTTTTTTTTTTTTTTTTTTTTTTTTTTTTTTTTTTTTTTAATAGCTAAATGGATTTCCACCTACTCTGCAACCCCAGGGGGAAAAGGAAGTTGAATTTCTGGCTGGAGACCGCAGTTCACAGTGACCAGTCCCGAGGGAAAAGATGATATCAGTGTTTCTGAGTTTCCAGTTAATTGTGTTTACTGAAGAATACATAGCATTAGAGTGCCTTGAGCTTTGGCCAAGTCTGTAAAAGTAAATAAAGACAATTCCAGCCTAATGTTAGAAAACTGATCCTTGGATTATTTCTGAGCTCACTTCTTCCAAGAGCTGGAATAAACCCCGATGTGTATGATGTGAAATAAGGAGCACTGGGCTCATACCTTATTTTACTGACCCTTTCCAGCCTCTGCTCCCCCTGGTCAGCCCTGCCAGCCAGGTCCTGCTGGCTCCTTCTGTGCTTTGTGAGCGCACCTTGCACATTTTGCTCACAGCAACCCTAACGTGGCCATTTCTGCCCAGCACACCCCATTAGCCAACAGCTCTCTCCTCAGCCTTTAATGACCCTAACCACAAAGCCATTTGTCATGCTACATCTTCTCTCCCAGCGAGTAAAAGTCAATTAGTGTTTTCAGCTTTGCTCTGGAACAGCCTGGCTCCCTCCTGCTTCTTTATGCTGCCAGGAAACCATCTACAATAATGACTTCCTTGGATGTCTAGGGCTGTGTTGCAGTGAATTACAAGCTCTCTAAACCTCTCTCCCTGTGTACCAAACACCTTACACAGAAGCCATGTTTTGCTGCCAGAAATTCCACCATGAATTGGGTTTTGAACCTGTCATATGGCTGCTTTTAAAATTTTAATCTTTATGCTCAAGAAAAGAAATACCATTTTGGCTTCCAGACCTTATTTCCTACTTCAAACATGTAAATCTCAATCCTGGCTTAGTAGAGGAATAAACTCTTGAAGAATAAATGCTCCAGAAGATCTGCAGAGCCCTAGCACGTGGGAGTCCCATGGGTGTCAGTGAGCTCTGGTCACTGCTGTCACCCCAGGGCCACCCCTGGTGACACACAGTCCCTGTGAGTGACTGCCTGCAGCCCACAGGGGCTTCACTCAAGGGCCTTTGCAGAGGCAAATCAGCCCCAAACACAAGCTCAGAGCCTCTTGTGTTTGTCAGTGTTAGGATGTAATAAGGCATTAAAACTTGGCTGGCACATGATAATTATATTAGAGCTGTGAGTGTTTTAAAGTTAAAAGAGAGTAATGTTCCTAAAATGAAAAATTCAAAACTGATGTTTTCTGTCATGTTGATATTTTGATTCAAAGGAATAGCCATTAATCAGAGCTAATTTAAATGAAATAAGATTTTTAAAATTAAATTATTTAATTGCCTGGCCATTTTTAATTAAAAAAAGCAGTTCAATTATTAAATAAAATCAGATGTGCTTAGGTTCATTGCTGGTCAGCAATGAGTTTACACATCTGCTTAAATTTCACAGAACCACGGGATTATTTGGGTTGGAAAGTTTGTCATACCAGGCTCTCGTGAGCAGCAGATCCTCAGCAGGTCAGTGGCACCCCTGAGCTCCTGGACTGAAATCTCCTGCCCCACTAACATGTCAGCATCCTCCCTTCCACATGGTGGAAGAACTGGGAATGTCCTTCTATTTGTGAATAGAATAGAATAGAATAGAATAGAATAGAATCAATAGAATAGAATAGAATAGAATAGAATAGAATAGAATAGAATATGTAAACTCCTCCTTGGGCAGTTTGTAGTGCATCACCTGCCTCAGAGAGCTCACACAATAATTCCTGCTCTGTGCTGATGGACAGGCAGGGATGTGGGCTGGCTTTGAGTCCTTCTGGCAGCTCGTGGGGCAAGCTGCATGCAGTGCCAGGCTCCTGGTGCTGTGCTGAGTGTGCTCCCTGGCATCCACACCTCCTGGCTGGATGGGGCTTGCCCTGGGACTCAGCACCTGGGCACAGAGCAAAGCCTGAGTCACTTTTGGGGAGAGCAGCCAGGTTGGGATGGGGCCCAGCACGTGTGCAGGGAAGGGTTCAGGAGGGTTTTGCTCATCTGTGATTCAGCCTGGAAAGCAGCTGGCAAAAGTCACCGGGCCTGGCTTCAGGCCCAGCTCACACAATTAGAAAAGTATTAGCTGAACTTAATAGGAAAATCAACATTAAGCAGATAGGAGCTGGTACAGTTGTTAAAGACTATGTAGTGTTTTTTCCTGGCACAAGCCCAGGCTAATGGAGGGCTTCCAGCACCCAGAGCAGCCTCCAAATGAAGGCTTAATTGGCCTCTGAAGCCACTCATATAATTACAAACACTTTTAATGAAGCATGAAAAATACAAGAGCCTGGGACTGGGACATGGAGGGAAGAAATTACCTCATTAATCTCAGAAAACAAAACAAAGCTGCTTTACCTTTTTCCTTCCATTGCCTGGAAGAGCAGGTTCCTGTCAGGTGCTAATTTCCAGGGCAGGGCTAAGCCTGAGGAGAAATCTAACACAAGACAAAACTCCTGCTTTCTCCTGGCTGTGGAGGACACCCCGGGTGTGGGGTGGACACTGGGATGGACTTTGAGTGCCCACTGCTGGTGTGCACAGCACAGCCCTGCCTGCAGCAGCACAGCTGGCTTGCCTGAGGATTTATTTTTGATTCTGCTGTCACTTCAGCTCAATTCCCCCTGATTTCAGTTCAGCAGCTGCTCCCTGGAGCACAAGCCTGTGCCCATCCCTCAGGCACAGCAGCACCTGCAGCACCTGGCTCAGCCAGAGCCACATTCCCTGCCAGAGCAGGGAGCTGCAGCCCTGGAACGTGTCCCAGAGCACACTGGTGGAGAGTCCAAGGTACAGCTCCTCTGTTGCTATGCTGCCTTGAGGCAAGGATTCATGGGGTTTGTGCTGATTGTTGGTCTGTGATTTTCTGGTTCGCTGGGGGCGATTTGTTGGCTGGATTTTGTTTTCAGGAAGACTCTCAAGTCTTCCTGACAGAGTAACAGGTCTGGAAGGGAATCAGAACCCAGCTGGTCCAACACTCACAAAGAGCAAGGAGAGAGAGGACATCCTGTATCCTTTCTATAAGTCAGGAGGCATCCCACCAAAAGGAAACTTCAATCAGGAATGTTAGAAGGATCCAGAGGCAGTTCAGCTTCAATCAAGAAGGCTTCCTCCCTGTATAGATGAGCAAAACAGCTGTAGCAGCACCACACCCAGCCCTGCCCAATTAGCCATGCCATCATCCTGGTTAATTAGCCTACTCAGAGCTTTGCAAGGCCACAGCAATATTGCTCATTCTTTCAGTGTCACCTCAGATCACACTGCAGACTTCACCTTATGTTTTATCCCACTGTTTATCACTAAGGCCAGGGTCAGGAGCTGTGTGTCCATCACCCACACCTCTGCTAATGCAGAGAGAGGAGAAATTCAGGAGAAAAATTCCAGTGGTCTCGTAGGGAAAGGGAAGGAATGGCAGAGGGACTGCCAGAAGGGCAGCAGTCAGCTCTGTGCCTGCTGTAGGGTAGATAAACACCCCTGGGCATCACTTTGTGAGGTTTTCACCACACACCTTGTGGGATTTGAAGGCTCATGGCCCTACACACACCTTGGCCTTCCCTCTTGGACCCTGCATCCCTCTCTTTGGAGAGTTCTGGTGCTCATTTCTCATGTGCCAACACACCCCACACAGTGTCCATACAAAGCCACTGAGTCACTCATGAGAGAGAGGAAATTTCCATCCTCTCCAAGAAACTGATTTTGGCTGGGTTTACTCAGCCTCCTGTCACTGCCGTGGCATTCATCTGCAATCACACTTTGAGAGTTGGACACTGGTCACTGGACCACAATTTTTTTCATATGACTAACACAGTTTGCCAGCAAATTCTGCCCAAGAATTCTAGCTCTGCACAGGCCACACTGTGTCGAGAAATGCTGCAGGATAATCTCACACGTAGCATGTGTGATCTTAGGGAGCACTGGCCAATACAGGAGGTATTCAAGCAAAGGGAGAGCATCCTCTCCCACCCAGGAATATGGTGATTAACAGCTGCAGCTTCCCTGGCACAGCACAGTCAGCCCCAAAGCAATTTGCTTTGCTGGGTTTTACTTTAACAGCTGAAATGCTTACATTTGATCCAATCACACCTGGCTGGAGCAAGACCTGTCATGACTTAACTGCCCTCAAGTGATGGTAAGCAGAAAGTGCAGATAAATAAGGCACCTGCAGAGGAACACGTTTTGCAGCAGCCTGAGTGAGACTTCAGAGAGGCTCACTTGTGCACAGGAGGCTTTCCTTTACATGTCCTGGGCACGGGGGGGATTTTGCTTTGAACTATCTGCTCTGGCTCTGCCCCAGGGTCTTGCTGGGGTTCCCTGTGTGCAGCTCTGCTCAGATAACCATCACACCAGCTAAATGAGTGCAGCATGGCGAGCACTGAGGCAAAGCAGAGCCAGATGATCCTTCAGCAGCCAGACAAGGACCCCAGCTCCCTGGTTTTTACAGCTGAGATGACGTGGGCTCCTGCACGCACACCAGATAAGGACTGCAGGTGCAGACACCAGGGGAACAGTTGTGGCTTTGGCCACGTCTGCACAGCCCTGCCACAAAAGCAACAGGAGCAGAAATAAACATCAGCACAAAGATTTGTCACTAATGGGTCTGTCACTGGAAGAGGGTGACCAGGAGGGCAATGTGTGGTCACTCAGCTATAGGTACTGCAGATCCATCAGAAGTGAGCAGGTGATGAGACCATGCAGGTCCTCCTCAGCAGGAACAGAAGGGTTCTGTGATACAGATCATCTTTGAACTGAGAGTTGATGCTCTGAGTTTGCAGAGTCATGAGGGACAATCCCCAAGCAGCTGACAAGGATCCTCACATTGTGGCACATGTCTGGGATGAGCTGGTGTGAGCCAGGCACCAAAACTGCAGGTACCAGGGAATTCTGAGAGGAGCTTGGAGCAAGGTGGGTCCAGCCTCTCATCCCAGGCTATTTGTGATAGCACCAGAGAATAAAGCTTTAAGCTGTGCCAGGGGAGGTTTAGATTGGATATTAGCAACAATTTCTGCACAGAAAAGGTGACTGGGATGGGCTGCCCTGGAGGTGCTGCAGTCACTGTCCCTGGAGGTGTTTAAGGACTGGACACAGCCCTCAGTGCCATGGCCTGGGTGACAAGAGGCTGTTGGGTCAGGGTTGGACTGGCTGATCTCAGAGCTCTTCTCCAGCCAAACTGATTCTGTGATTCTGTGTGACCCAGCAGGGGTGTGCTGGAGGTGTGGGATGGACACATGGGGTACCAGAGCTGCTCCTTTGCTGGCTGCCTGTCTGACCCTGCTCCCAGAGAGCTCTAAACCCTGGGGATTTGCCTTGCCAGGGCAGGCTGTGGCTAAACCACCTCCAGAGAAGAAATGGAGCATGTTAATGGAAGGGAGGAGGGTGGGAGGGCTGGAAGGAGCTATGCTCAGGGTGAACCAGGAGCTGTGCCCTCCATGGTCCAGCCTGTGCCCTGTGCTGGAAACCAGGCTCTGTGTTTCCTGGAAAACCCCACACAACTAACTCCTTTCAGCAGGGGAGCACCTGGGAAGAATATTTCCAGAAGATTGGGTGTAGCAGTGATTATTTCCCAGCCCTTAAGAGCTGCTCTGTGCACTGCTGCTGAAGGAAGCCCCAGGGGATGGGAGGCACCAGCGGCAGAGGGATGCTCACAGCTCTGCTGGGTTTCTCTGGACAACACGAGGGATGCTGGCTCCAGGTAGAGGCGTTCACGTCCCCTTTTTGCGAGGAGAAAGGACATGCCAGGACTTTTCCAACAGAGGGAGCACCGGGACAGCCGTGGCTGCTGTCAGCCAGCACCTGAAGTGCCTTATTTTGGCACTGGCAGAACTGGGTGCCCAGATGTCCTTCCTCTGGGCAACGTGTACCTACACTGGCAGGGTGAGGCTGGAATTTGATAATCAGAAAGCAAACGTTTTAAACTTGGAGACCATTCTGGCTTGGAAAAGACAACAACTTACTTAGCCTCAGTGAAAATCTCTGAGTTAGGATTTGAAAGGCACTTGTGGATAGAGTCAAGCAATCTCTCCTGATCTGCAGACGTTCTCTAGGAATTACAAAACCTGCCCTGTGGTCACTGCAGACTGGGATGGAAATTGTTTCATGCATGCCACGAGGACACATTTCAGATCAAGGTTCTGTCCTCAGGCAATCTGGGCTGATTGGCAACAGACAAAGTGCAACATTTGTATTAGATTTGGTGACCACAGCAATATCAAACTTATTAAAGTTTCATGTTTATCAAATTGATGGCATAAACTGATAAATGATCACCTGCTTTCACACAACAGAGGGACTAGAATAGCTCCCTTCCTAGTGTGCACACTGAAACTGCAAATACCATCTTTCCTCTGTTTTGAGGAAGTATTTTTGGCAAGCTTTGCAGAACTTATTTTTGTGGTTCCACTTATTCTAGCTGTGGCAGAAAAACCCAGAGGACAAAGGCAGGAGCAGCAGATCGGGCCTGATGAGAATCTGGTGTGAAAACCAGAGGTCACCAAGGACAGCTTGTGCAAAAGCTAAGAAGTGTATCATCAAACCCACCATCAAATATTCATGAAGCAGGCTGTGACTCAGGCTAAAAGCCTGAAAAATTCCAGGAATGGATAGTGCCCAAGTGGCAAGGTCCTCTGTCATGGTCATGACAGCACGGGGTGACAGTGAGGAATCCATAAAATCCATCCTGCTGTCCAGAGTGCAGAATGAAGGATGGGTTCAGTTGTTTCTGCTGCTGCTGCTCACATCTGCTGGGTCCCAAAACATCTCAGATAAAGATCACAGAGCCTCCAACACAACAGCACGAATGAATCAGACAAGATTTCCTGCAGGGCTGGAATGAAACACTCCCACAAGGACTTCACTGGAGCTAAATCTCTGCTGTGCCTGAAGCTCCCTGAAGGCTCTCTAGGACTCACAGCCTCTCACTGTCTTGGATACCAGCAACTTCTCTTGAGGGTTCCTACAGATCTGAAGAAATTGGGTGGCAGTTTTGGGAAAGCTGAGTACCCTGACTGATGCCTGGTGACAGAAGGCTTTGGTTGGAAATTCTGGTATTAGCAAAGAGGAAGAGGGACTATGACAGACTGGTAAAGACTGACGAGGAGTGTCTCTGCCTCAAAGCCAAACTCCTCATTAAATTTCTAAGTTTGGGAGTAGGAAAAGAAAACTACTACTGCAAAACTTTCATAATCTAGGAAATAAAACTGTCCCAGCTTACACTTTAGAATACAGCTTTTTTTTTCAATCCTCAAAAATCAGTTGAACCTTTCTGGGAAATTTCTCACTCATTCCGAAGATTGCACTGAAATGTGATGTAACATTATTATTTTTACCTAATTTTCGTGATGAACATCTTTGGGTAATTACTGAAGGGAAAAATCAGAGTGACATGTAGCTTTTATATCCTCAGATGCTGTCTTCTTTTGACAGACTTTGGAGATAATATATTTACATATTCATATGGAAATGTAGCTATATATTTTCAAGTTTTTTGGGCACCAATTTTTTACTGCTCTGATGGGAAATCTACCTTACCTCTTTCTAAGCCCTAGGACTATTTGCCTCAGCTAAATCAGGATGTGAGAACAAAGTGCTATCAGAAAGAAGTAACAATAAAATATAGTAAAAATATATCTATTTTACTATATTAAAATACACTATAATATTATAAGTATATTTACTATAATATNGAGTAAGGACATACATGGCATTAAGCATGTTGGCTCTGCTTAAACCACTTGGTGGTTCAGTGACAGCAGTCTCAGTCCTGGTGCAACACAGATTTTATTCCCTTGTTTGCTGCAGGGAGTTTGATTTTATGGTTAATAGTTGGTGGATTAGGAGGACCAGGAGGACCAGAAAACTCTCAGCCCAATATTTTCTGCTGTTTGCTCCATTGCCACGGGTTGATAAAATCTCTCTCTTAAAAAAAAAAAAAAAACAACCACAAAAAAACCCCAAGACCGGGTTCCTGTAAGACAGAAATAAATCCAGCAGTGCAGAACTCCAGTGGGAAGGATATTTTGGGCAGGGTTTGGAGAACATTCCCGCCTCCAGCATTTCCTGTGAATAGCACGCTGAAAAACCCACATTTTAGAGGAGCCCTGTGAGTGAGGAAGGTGAGGCTTGCAGGAAGCTGCTCATTAACACGATCATGAACACGCCTCTAATGAGCTCTGATGTCAGAGCTGGCTGTGGCCAGCCAGGCAGGGGCGGCTGGAGATGGATGGTGACACTGGTGGATGTCACATGCAGGCAGCACCGAGCAGGGATGCTGGCCAGGGACCAGCAGGGCAGGAAATGAGCAGAGCTGAGAGCTTTGCACACTCACTTTCGTGTCCTGCCCTTCCCAAAGACACAATCAATTAACTCAGCACAGATGTAAACACTTTCCCCAGCACAAGTTCTGATGAAGCCACCAGGGCCCCCAAGCCTTGAGTTTCCATCAGGGATGGCTTCAGAATTCCTTCTGGAATTCCTGGCCGGCAGAGCCCAAAACAAAGCGTTGTGTGCCTGCTGTCAGTGCTTCATTATCTGACTATCAACATTATTATTATGTTTTGTTATCTGAAAGAATGCAATTTTGTTTCCTTCCTTTTAAACAGCAGCAACAAAGGAGGGTTTTTCAATGTGAGCTGTGTGCAAAGATTCTCCTTGTCGACCTGAAGAATCTCCCTTGGGATTAATTACCAAACTAATTCCCTGGATTAGCAGACAGCAAGCTCCTCTACTCGAAATTTCCAATTAAACTCTTTTCCTTCTGGATTTGCTTCGTGGGGAAGAGATTAAAAAACTCAACCATAACTTGGATCATATTATTAAATTTTATGTCCAATTATAATTTCCAATAAGGAAACTTATTTCAGTTTCAGTATTTCCAATTGGTTTATATATTTTCAAGAGGAATAAACAACATAAATATTGAGGACTGACAAATTGTTCAGAGGTGACTGAAGAGCAGAAATATTAATTAAAAGCAAATTCATTCAAAACAGGTAATTTTTATTTTCAAGTCTTCAAAGGTCTTTGCATGAAAAAGAAATATGGAAATCCATGTTTTCAGCCCATGCTCTTCAGTGAAGTCTATGCTCTATCCAGTTCTTTTCTGCCACATGAAGATTGTTATGAAAATAAATTTAGTATTCATCTAACCATTGAAAAATGTATTTCTACAAGTAATAGAACATTAACTCAATATTGTTCTCACATTTCAGAGAGAATCTTGATTTCAGGGCTTAAAAATTAGCAGCATCCTTCCCAACAGATCTGTGAATATGTTTCAGTGGTTAGAGAAACAGTTGGGAATCAGGACATTTGGTTCTCATCACCAAGTTGTTCAGAGCTTTCTAGATCTCTAGTCATGTCATCAACATAATATTCTGGATCTGCTTCTTCTGCTTTAAAAATAACTTATTCATTTTCCTCTGTCATCATCTTGCAGCACCCAAAATGGCCCAGAAGCATTTCCAGGGTCATTAATAAATCCTGTTGCTATAACTACTGTAGCCTTCCATGCAAAACGGATGCTCATTAGCACCAGCAGCAGTGCTGACAAAACACACACTGACTTGGAGGCAATTTGGCTACTTCGTGGCCTAGATTTAATATTAGCTTTCTATTAATGGGGAAGGAAAAAAAAAAAAAGTGTGTGTGACTCGGGGAAAGATTGTTTGTGATTATTCTCTCCCTCTCCACACTCCTCCAGATTTCCAAGTGAATTCTCAGGAGGTGCAGAGCACACTGCTGCAGTGTGGAACAGGAATAATTCCAGCATCTAAGGCAGAAAAGCCATGTGGGGTGATTGAAAAGTGAGCTGGACCTTCAGAGAATGGCTGATGGTGCTGGGAGAGGGGACTCAGCTGCTCATCCCCATCCAGAGCTGCTGGCACACTGGCCACTCATCTTTCACTTCTGAATTATACTCCAAATCTTTCTTAAATTCGTTTAGATGGACTGTGGAGGCTACAATTAAAAATGTTTTGTGGGAGCTGAAATCAGCAGGTAACAAAATTATGTATTTTATACACACAACAGGTGAAAAAAGCTCATGTGACCACCACTATTGCAGAAAAGTGAAATAAAATCATGGAGTCTATTTATTTACTTATCTGTAAAAGGCAGAATAAATTATTAAACACAGCTGTGGTTAAAGCCAGTTTAAAACATGCATGATATGATACCCAAGCCTTCTCTGAAACTGAAAATGAGGCTTAAACTGTAAGCCTGCTTCTGAAGTCCCTTGAGTTACAAAAGACAGTTGTGCACTGTTTCCCATTCGGTCTGATTTTAAAATTTGTATCACACATGTAACACTGGAGAGTTTTTCAGGTTTTCACTCTTAAAAAGAAAAAAATAGATAGATAGATAGATAGACAGATAGATAGATAGATAGATAGATATTTTCTTTTTCCTCTTTTAATGTTTCCCAAATTTGGATTCCTAGCAGAGTTGGGTTTTTTAAAATTTCCTTTGATTATTAGTATCTCCCATTCCCGTCCTTCTCAGCTCCACAAGAAAATGTTCTCACCAAAACTACCTATGTAATTACAACACAATTATGGGAGGTGCTGAGGTCATGTCTCCTCCTCAAAGCTCAGTGTCCTACCTGAGAAATCAAAATTAGACACTGCCATTAAAAATATGAGAACTATTTAATTCTTAATCAATTGATTACTGCATTAATTTTAACCCTTTCCAATGCCTCTTTCAGCTAGCACTGAAGGTGTTTCCTTATTAGATGCAATGTTCCTATGACACCAACAGAAACTGAACTTAAACCCAAGAAACAACTGGCATCAGACTTGTATGTGAAGAGGTAATTTGTGCTGATCAGCCTCAAAGATTAATACATTTTTACCTTAGGCAAACTGAAATGAGAAGTTTTGGGTTATTTAGTAACAAAATAAAACCTTTAAAAAACACAGATTTTTTTTCTGAACTAAAGACTTTCTATCTTTAGTTCAGACTTTCTATCTTTTATAAGGACTTTCTATCCTGGGTGAGAGATTGCAATAAAAATGAATCCATGGGCAGAGAAATGGAAGAGGGAGCATTTAGTGGACAAACTGGGAATGTGAAGTGAGTGGTTGTAATTTCTAAAGGACGGTGCAAAAATTGAAATATCTGCTTGCAGGATGGTTGATCAGGCAAAGCTGGAGGAGAGGCTGAGGAGCTCAGGGCTGGCAGTGGAAGGAGCTGTGTCCTGCCCATGGCACTGGTGTGAGGTTAGTCCTCTGGGTGCTCTTAGGCACCCAACTTGTCAGATTGCTTGTCTTCAATAGCCAAGCAGCTAATAGTTACTAGAAGGTCGTTTATTGCAGAAGCACATCAGTCTCAAAGGCAAAAGCAAAGCAAAGCAATGGCAAAAAGCAATGACAAAAGGCAATGACAAAATGCAATGGCATAAAAGCAGCAGCTCTCCCTAATACCTGTTCTTATATAGAAACTTCCCAACAAGCTAAGACACAAACTCAGACCACTACTTCTTAACTTAATAGAATTCCAGTTTCTTAGCACGCCAGGCTATGTATAAACTACATACATAGTCTATCTTGTTCTATCTGAAAAATGTAAGCAATATTCTCACTATAGCTTTATTATGTCTAAAACTAGATTCTTGGAGCCTCCACAGAAACACCAGTATCTAGGACTATGTTTTTCAACCTTCACTAGAACATTTACTACTTCTCTGGCACCCAAGACCTTTATTCACTAAAAGCACTTAAAACCCATTCTGCTTACTTACTAATACTAAAACCTAAACTTTCTCCTCTGCGTTATGTGTTAGTTGCTTAACATACTTCAGTCCATCCAAAAGTTTTAATTCAATCCCTGCACCCTGATCTCTTCTCTAAAAAACTCAGAGAGACTCCTGACTTACTGACTCCAACAGCCTGGGATGGCTCTGGGAGCTGAAGATGAGGCTGTGTGTTGTTGCATGTGACATGACTGTCATCCAGGGGAATTTTGGGGCATGTGCAGGTGTTTGGGAGCACAGGCTGGGTCACCACAGGCAGCAGGAGCTGGGCTGAGCTGGGCTGGGCTGAGCAGAGCAGCCGCGCTCGGGGCTGTGGTTTGGAGCTGCAGTGTCACTTCCCCAAGTGACAAGGGCACAGGCACAGCTGGCCCCAGAGCCTGGCGTGGGCACAGCTGCAGTGGGCACTGCTGAGCCACCTCCTGCTCTGGGCACAGGCTGGGCTGGCCAGGGCAGCTGCAGCATGTGAGAGCCTGGGCCAGCACACAGCGGGGCCAGCCAGCCCAGGGAACCTTGCTGGAAGCTTCTCTGGAGGAGAACAGGAATGGAGAACCCACTTCTTTTATTCCCCCAACTCAACATTTCTGCTTCCAAGGACAAAGCCTATTACAAACAGCCAGTGATGAAGGAAGAGCCACACAAGGCAGGCAAGGCTGGGTAAGTGTTTGGGTCATGTCCACCCTCTGAGCATCCTGTTTGTGTGCAGGATCCTTCCAGCAGAGCTTGTGGGGCTGAATTTAGGGCACAGCTAATTTCATTGTGGACATGTGTATGAGAACTCCTGAACTGCAATGCTGGAAATTGTATGTGCAATATATTAACTCTTTAAGAAGAATTATCTCAAAAGACTTTTGGGGTTTTTTTTTTTCTTTCTTTCTTTTTTTTTTTTTTAGGTCAAGAAACAAATCAAATTAATGATCTAAAAATACTAAGAAAGAGAGGTTGCAAGAAGTTCTGAGAAATGCTTTTCTAAAGCCTGAATATGATCCGGGAAAGCTTTTCTCAAAAAATTTCAAATGACAGGAAGCAATACTTCCTTTTTTCTTTGTGAAACATTAAAAGCAGAAGACGCTGAGCCAACTGTTTATGTTCTCTAATGGGAAGTTTGGCCCCTTCATTTTCAAAATAAATTAAAAGGATGCTGAAAATGAAAGGGTTTCGATTTTTCTTTGCCAGTGCTTCATATGTAAATTTGTGCTAAGCTATGCAGAAAAAAACATTAATGTGAATAAGATATGTAGGAGAAGTAACACCAACATTACTGTAAGTGAAAATAGGGACATCTATAATGCAGAAGCAGAGAGTGCTTGAGAGGGAAAAAACAACTTTCTTTAATGTTTCTTGAAAAGCTTCTCAAATTCTGTCCTAGAGCCAAGCAGAAAAGAAACAGGCTGAGCCTGCTCCTGCAGAAACCTGAGTTCCATGAAGGGGATCACCTTGGCAAACCTGGGAACTTGCCAAAAGCAGCAAGGTAAACACTGTAGGAGGCTGAGTGGGCTGGGAGTTCCTTACCTGTGTGGCTCAGGGAACATCCTGAGCAGCAGGGTCTCCTCACCACTGCTCCCCAAACACTTGCAGAGGGATTTAAACCTTGTGCCAGCAGCCTTGGTGGGACTGAGTAGAGCAATAATGACTGTACAGAGCAATAATGACTGCACAGATCAATAATGACTGTACAGATCAATAATGACTGCACAGGGCAATAATCAACTCAGAAATGCAGCTTGCAGGAAAACCATACAGCTCCTGGCAAGGCAGCTTCTCCAAAGATTTCTGTGATGTACAGATGCCATATTCAGTATTTAACACACATTTTACAGATGTGTTAAATACTGAATGCAGAGCTCCTCAGTAACTGCAGTAATTGGTTGAACACTCTTGTCTCCAAAATTCAAACACTCAGGTTGTTTTGTCCCAGTATTTGCCATAAAGATGCAGGGCACAATCTTGGGTTTACTGGCTTCCATAAGAGTTTAATTTCTCACTTCAATGGGGTACCAAGCTCTCACTGATACATTAAGAATTGCATTTGTAAGTCCTGAATGAGAAGGAATATGTAGAATTCTGCAATACCATGGCCTAAAAAATGTACCATCTTTCCCCCTTTCTTGCTGGTCTTTATATTTGGATTAAAGTGACAATTACATTTGTGAAAAATGGAAAAAAACCCAAACAAAAAAACTTTACTCTTTTTCATATAAGAAAGTGAGATAATAGTTTGAAATTTTTAAAGTGGTTTACTTATCTTTTATGATTTCCATTTTTCACACAGAGTTACTAAAAGAAGTAGAAAGAGAATTTAATGAAACACTGCAGATGGAAATTGGGGTAATAGTAGAAAAGTTAATTAATCTGTCAGTTTAAAAGTTAATTTTTAGTTTAAATTAGTCTCTTCTCATATTTAGAAAGTGGTAAAGCTGAACAAACCTTGGTTTCTGTCTCTTACTGCTCAAGCTCACTGCTGCACTCGGGTGTGGGGGTCTCTGGGGCTCCTGGGTTCTGAAGGAAAACCAGAAACTTGCAGCAGGAGTTTCCAAACCCAGCAGAGATCCTCCCCAGCATCCCATGCCTTTGTGGGCTGAGTGTGTGCTCTGAAGTCATAAGACTTTACCTTTCACTATGACCAAAATAATTTCTGTAGGTACAGGAATTTTTGTCCTTCTCATAACTAATGAACTCTCTAAGGGAGTGAGGTCTCCAAATCCCCCTGCCTTCCTGAATTTCATTTCTCCAGCATCTGTACCTCTCCTCACAAACTGTTCTCCTCTCCCTAGCTAAAATTTTCATTCCTGCAAGCAATGACTTCAGCTATGAAACATGTGACACCTATTAAAATTGGGGAAAAAAAATTAAAATTCCTCCTTTTGAGTTTTGTGCAAAACCAGGGTCATTGCTGGCTTAAATTCCGTCCCAAAGAGATTGGAATTTCCTTTCATCTAAACTTCACGTGCCTACAGGTTTTGCCAAGGGACCCCAAAATGTGTAAATCAGGCAACAGAACAGCAAGGCTTGATGAGGAAGTGGGATCACATTCCAGAGATGTTCAGTCCATGAGAAATTGATCTGACCAGCTCATCCTGGACCAGTCACTTATTGATACTTTCAGTGTCCTGTGATTTGCCCTGGAATGAAAATGGTTCTAAACATTCATATCCATAGAGCAACTGAGAAAAAATGCTTCTTTCTTTCTTTCTTTCNGTTTCCTAGAGCAGATTATTTGAAATAGAAGTGAAACATGTGCAGCTTGACATGCTTGATGAAGAACATGAGGAGTTTTATAAATGAGGCACAGTGTCTCAGAATAACATGGCATTGGAAATGTCTGTGGTAGACAAACCAGACTACATGTGCTACTGCCCTGCAAGACTGACACCTCAACCATATTGCTACAATTTTGTCTTCAGGCTATAGAATTCTGCATATTTCATTAAAAGCAGACTGTGGTAACAGCCTCAGAGTGAGCTCATTCAAAACCACATCTCTGCAAGAGTGTCTCAAGTTTAAATAACTGACAAAGCTGCTTCCTTTGTGACTTTTACCATGCTACATGGTCTCAATTCCCTCAAAGATCAGTAGGGCAACACAAATACCACAGCTAAAAACCTCTGCTCTGATGTTTTTACAAAAAGAGAAAAAAAATTTAACTCTGCAGGCAAAAATGTCAGGGAAGAGTTAAAGCAAATGTTCCTTGAGTCCCTAAGAGAATATCTCCCTTAGTGAGGTGATCATTTCACAAAGGCTTTGTGAAACAGTCCTGAGCCCCAGTGGTAGCAGGTGACGTGTGCCACAGCTTCCTGAATTCACACCATGAACAATCCTTCAAACTCTTTCTGTTTCTTAAGCAGTGTGTCTCCTGAAGAAGCAGTGAAATGGGGGGAGTCTTTTGACAAGCTGCTTTCTGAGAAAGGTCAGTAGTTTTTTCTCTCTCCATGCAGACTGTTAGGATGAAAAGTTGATGGAAAAGGATGGAAAGTTGATGGTAAAGGATGGAAAATGATAAAATCCAGTTATGGCCTTAAATAGACAGTTACCTAAACTAGCCATGATGGGTCATTTATAGCAGCCTGTGCCTCCTGCTCTCCATGTCTTCTTAGGCTATGGCTTGCTGTCAACTTGTGAAAATAGTTTAAAATAATATTTGAGTTTGGTATTTCATTGAACAAAGTAATACAGCAGACAGCAAAGAGTGTCTTCAGTAAACAGGAGCATTTAATCTGAATATTGCTCAAATATTCCTGGCTGCACACATGCCATGTAGTTAAGAAAAGACTTTGTCACTCCTGACAGAGTTTGTTTCTAAGGCAGTGACTGGATCCAAGCTGGCCATCATGTGAGAGGTCCTGCTGCTCCCACAATTATCAAATGCACAAAAATGTTCCTGCCTTCATCTGGGAGGGGCACTCCTATGTGTGAGCTACAGTGCTGGGCACTGTGTGCTTTTCAAATCTGCTCCTTGAGCAGCTCACATCCACACAACTGCACTGCTCCCACAGATGGAGTGTGCTTGGGAAAGAAAATATCCTCAGCATAACAACAGCAGCATAAAGCCAATGACAGAGGTGCTGAAAGGCATCCATTTTAAATTGCTGCTGAAGAATAGTTTACTTAGGAGCAAAGAGTCAAATAGACTTTTGATCAACCTAAATTGATATTCAGCTGGAATAAAGTCCACCACTTCCACATATCCCACGTTTTCCTTAATGTTTTTTTCTAAATTTATGAGATCTTGGTAGCAATTTTTTACTGACGCTGAGAATTCTGTAATGAGAGTTGCAGGATCACAATGGAGAAACTGCACTTATGTTAAAACACTTATGTATTTTAAGATAATTATCTGCAATGTGGTATTATCCCAAGGGAGCAAAACATACTTTACTACCTTGCAGAGAGTCTTTGAAAGAGTAATTGTCTGATAAGGAAATATTTTTTACTGGAATTCAACTTTCCCTTTTGTAGCTGGGCTGGATGCCTTCACAAAGTTTCTGAAAACTGAGTTCAGTGAGGAGAACATCGAGTTCTGGATAGCCTGCGAGGATTACAAGAAAAGCAAAAGTGCACATGAGCTCCTGCCAAAAGCCAAGACCATTTTTGAAACATTCATACAAAAAGATGCTCCAAAAGAGGTAAAGACCTTCCTCATCATACACAGTGTTTGACACAACTGAAATCTGCTTTTAAGAAGTGCTTCAAGAGCTAATCCTGCAGTCCCCTGGCATTAGAAGAATTCCATAAATGTCAGAACTCTGGAAGGAGCAGAGCCCTGTCCTGTCTCTTTCCCTTTCCACCCCTCCACCCCCAATTGTGTATCCTTGGTATGTTACTGCCAGCACAAAATGATGTTGATATGACAATCCTCACCAACACTGAGGGCTTTTTTTAGTATCCCAAGAATGAAAAAAGTTTTCATATTTCCAACTTCTTCATTTTACTGAAGTGCATTAGAAAGGATTCATAAATGAACAAAAGAAATATTTTTGCCTGCCCTAAGAAGGAGATGAACAGGTTGGGAGATTATAATTTTTTCAGTGAAATCAGCCTCTTGAATAGGTATTTTGGGCTTACAGTTTGCTGTAATTCTATCACATTTGAGCAGATCAAATATGTCACTTGCCAATAGCTGTATTTTTTTTTATTTGACAGAATAGCAGAAGTTAAACATTAACTTCTGCTTCCTTGTAGTGAGGGTGAAAATGGTGTAATTCTCATCTTAGTGGGAGGATTGCACAGTGGTGCAGTTTCCACTGCAATTCCCATAGCTTGCATTAGGATTCAGATCTGCTTTTCCTAGGAAATTCCCATTTTTAAGGACTAAAGTTCCCTTTCATTCCTCTCCCTGCTGTGTGCGTTTGGGGGGAAGCAGCCCTGGGCTGGGGACTGATGGAAGGAAAGGGATGAGCAGGAGAAAGCTGAGGAGGGGACAGGGCAGGGGAGCCAAGGTAACAGAACAATTTCTTTCTCTGCCATTCCTGAGTTTGGTGCAGGCAGCAGGGGGGCTGTGGCTCACCTTGGACACTTGGCTTTGGTGTGATTTCCTGCCTTGGATCCAGCTGAGACCACACAGCTCCAGAGCTTGCCCCTCTCCTCTGACTCCTTGTCCAGCAGAACTCTTTTGCACACAAATTTCTGAGCCTACAGTTCAGTGAGATCATAAATCTTTGCATGAGTGGACCCTTGTCTGATCACCCTTCAGCTCTTATATCTAGGCTATTTGTTCCAACTAGTTGTATGGAAATGACAAGCACCTCTCAGGAAGGAAAATAAAAACATTATAGAAGTCACTTTTTGACTGGGTCAACAATTTTTTAATATATATTCTATCTTATTTTTCAAAATAATGTGCTTGAATCGGTGCCTGTCACTTAATTAAAATTGTTATACTATTAAATATTTCCCAGGGTGAATGCAGCAGCACATGGAGTAAATAGTCATTTTGATATGCTTTTCCAATCTAAAGCCTCCAGAGATACATTTAAATTAAAAAAAAAAATTATTATAATTTTCTCACCTTCCTATTACCCAGGCTACAAAGAAACCAGAAATTTCAACTATTCACTAATGTCATCTCATTAGAACAAATTCTACTTTAATCCTACATGAGAGCAAGGGAGGTCTGAGATAGTCTGGTATTGCAAAGCTGGGAAGCTGCAACTATACAGCGATCACTGTTAGAAAGTTACTTCTAGTCAAATATCAGAATTTATCTTCTGTTTCACCAGTTTTCCATGGTACAAGGATACATTTGTGGAGACTTTCTGAGAGCCATCACTGAAGGTGAACACACCAATTCTGTGCTGTTAATATCCTGTTGCATGGGGGATTCGAGCTCCTCTTGATGCCTGGAGAGGCTCCCTGGAACAGAGGCTGGGCAGAGTTTAAGGAATAAAGCAGGGATTTATTAAAAACCCTTCAAAGGATTCACCTTGGCCAGTGCAAGAGCCTGGCTGTGGCTCTACCCACAATGGACTCAGTCAGGAGTTTTCACACTTTTATAAGTTTTGGTCCATTTCCATCTTGGAGTTCATTGTCCAATTCCAGCTCCAGGTTCTGCACTCCCACCCTCCCAGATTCTCTCCTCAATTCTCTGCTGTTTGCACTTTTTGGGGCTGAAGCTGCAGCAGTGTCCTTGGTTGTGGGACTGGAAAAGGATTGTTCTGTGTGCCTGAGCTGGGAGGAGAACTTGGAACACTTTATATGAAGTTCAGAGTCACAACCCAATGCAGTGCAGAATCTGGAAAATATGAAAGCTACAACTTAAAGCATCACTCTTATCAGGAAAGTCTTTCAGCAATCAGTATCAGTGCTGTGGATAATAACACAGGAAATGCATGAATGTACAATAAACAAATTCCCTTTTCCTGCTCCTCCAGGTGAATCTGGACTTCCACACCAAGGAGGTCACAAGCCAGAGCATGGGCCAGCCGGGTCGCAGCACCTTCGAGGCGGCACAGAGCACGGTGTACAGGCTGATGGAGCAGGACAGCTACCCTCGCTTCCTGCGGTCCGCTCCCTACCTGGGGATGCTGCAGGGCAGGGCTCCCCCCCGCGCCCCGCTGCGCCGGCGCTCCCGCTCCTTCACCGTCAGCGACTTCAAGGGAGCGCGGCCAAGCCCTGCCCTGTGGTGACAGCACAGCCCAAATGTCTCATTTATATATATATATATAAACATATTATTGGATATTATCCAATAGACCTCCTGCTCCTTCACCATCAATGATTTCCAGGGTGCCTACCTGGAGCTCCCCCCGTGGTGCCAGCAGAGCTCAAATGTCTCATAAAATGCCATATTTGATGTTATCCAACAGAGCTCAGCCCTCCTCCATCCCAGCCCCTGCAGCAGCCTGGGTGTGCCTCAAACCCCAAACCCTCAGCAGGCATAACCAAGTGCTAAAGCAAAACAAAATGCACTTACAGCAGGCCAGAGTCTGGAGCACAATCTCACTTTTGTAGAAGAGTAGGTAACGTGTTGGCAAGTCATAGCACACAGAGTTTTCATACAGGAATTTTTTTTAAACTCAGGAAAAAGTTGTGATCAGATTTGGGGGAAAATCTTGAATTTCCTGCTTTAAAAAGTCTCATAAAGTGCCATTTGATATTATCCAATATGTATCCTATGTCTGTACCATTTAGGCCAGAGTTTCATCACAGTTAGAATCTCTGTATCCAGTTTTTGCACATATTTATGTTTTTGTAATATTTCCTACACTAAGCACAGAGAATTTGTGGTATTTTCTCATACTGTAAAACATGCAGGAACATTATTAGATACAATGCGAAGTTACACAAATTTTAACTAAAGGCACTGCATAATTAAATCTGTCATTAAAATGTTGCCATTGCCTATTCTAAGAGGAACATAAAAATATCTATTTAATTTTTGGGGGGTAAATTTTTCTTATTCCACATGTCTGTTCTCTATTTTTAAGTTATGATGTATATATTAGCTTTGGCATCAAATATATGTACTCTAATTTTTGCAACCAATTGAGCAGCAACAAAGGACCAAGAATGCTATTTTTAACACAATGTATATCCTTAAATACCAGGTCATGTCTATGTGTATATATATATAAAATATTTCTACTTTTATTTATAAATTGTTGTGGTATACCAACTTTGTTACTAAACTTTGTTCTATTTATTTTTCTGCCTTTTATTTTGAAAATGTATCTGAAAATTAACAGCTCTTGGACTCAGGAAGAGAACTTTCAGTTCCACTGATCATTAACATCCTCTCCATAGGTTACAGAAGAGGAAGGAGAAATCTTTTTTATTTCTTTACTATCAAACACAGTTTTTTGTAGCCAGCACACACAGCCATTGTGTCCTTTTCTTTCCCAGTTGATGCAGACATACCTTGAAGCTTGGGGCAGTTCTTAAAACCTTACACATTGGTTCAGTTTAGGAAGGAGCTGCAGGATTTATCTGTAACTATGACTTGTATATTAAATTCTTGTGGAATCTAAGCTTTCTCCCTTTCTGTAAGTGGTGAAGGAGAAGAAGTGCAGTTCCTGAGGATGGGACTTTGTGTTCATTGTTAATTTGGGATGTCTATGAACTGCTGGGTCTGTAGGGTTCCCTGTCTGCTTTATTCCAATAAATCTGATCTGCTTAAAGAGTTGTCAGGATCTGATTTACCATCAGTACATTGATGAGGAAGATGTGGAGACTTCACCTAGGGTTCAATTCTAGCTGCAGTCACTGCCAGGTTAATGAAATTGTTATGGTGCACAGAGATCCAAACTCACCTGGAGATGCTGCTGAGCATTTCCACAGTGAGCCAGGAGCTGTCTCCAAGCTCTCACCTTTACCTGGGGAACAGAGAGGAAATATGTTTGTAATGATGATCCCTGCTGCTCTATTCATCACCCTCCCTGCTCTCAAAGCACCTGGCACAGGTGCTTTCTGCCAGTGAAAGCAGTCAGGACATGGGCACAGGGATTTTGTCACTGAAAAAATAAGAATAAGGCACTGGGTTGAGCCCAGGGAGGCAGTGGGGTCACGGTCCCTGCAAGAATTCCAGAGCTGTGCTGCTGGGGGCTGCTGCTTGGGGGTGACTCTGGGTGGGGAAGGTTCATGGTGGGACCAGATCTTGAGGATTCTGGATGAGGGACTCTCCACTGTCCCCAGCTGTGTCTGAATGCCCTTTCTCAGGTATTTAAACGTGCTTGTTCCTGTGTCAGGTACTGGGATCCTTGCTGGAGGAAGGGAGCAGATTTGAGAACAGCCCCACCTGAGTGCTGGCACCAGGTTTGTTGTCACACAGACATGAGACCCACACATTTGCAGCTAAATTCTGCCCTGGTGTTATTATGTCCCTTCATACCAGCAGAGAATCTGTATCTTGGATGGATTGCCATGAAGGAAAAAAATGAAAAAAATACATCTATTTAATAATGTTCCAAAATCCAAGCAAATGGCAAATATAGTACCCTGAGTAAGACTTTTTCTTGCAAGCAAAAGCCCAGCTGTTAGTCAGAAGGATCTGCAATGATAAATAGAAGTCAGCAGGTGCCCTTTATTTCATTTCACAGACACATGGAAAATTTTGCTTATCTCCAGGGAGGCCTTCCTCAAACCCATCAGTCTGTGGTACTGACAGTGCTAGTCCCTCTTATGAGTTTTGTAATGAAAACAAACAAATAAGACATTCCTGGTAGCTATTTATGCATGAGTGTTTTCCAAAGATAATTATGAGCCCTAGCTAAATTTACAGCAGACTAATGTCATGGGAACTACTGTAAAAAAGAAAGTCAAGATAAACTCAGAGAAAGGAAGGCAAAGGACACAAAGATAAACCAAAATGACATAATTATCTGGCAAAGGGTTTTTTTTTTCTAGAAGGGGCTCCTTTCAGTGAGAGAAAATGAGCACTCTACTATTTAGTGCTGTGCTGCAGCCCTGAAGATGAACTAGGCATGGATTTAGTACAAGTCTGGGATGCTGTTCCAGGATTGATCAGACTCAGGACTGGCCCTGCACAGATATATTTACAGCACAGAGCTTGGGGCAGCACCAGAGAACACAGCCAGGCTTCTCTAGTTTTGGCAGAACCTTTGCCACAGTTCTGTAAATCCTCTCACTGAGTTGACCTCATGCAAATAAAACATGTACCAAGCCTGTTGGGCAAGTGCTTTCATTGGGGATTGTTTAATGTAGCAGCTATTTCTATTTCTATTATTTATATTTATATTTGGTGCCATTCAGGGTTCAGCAAGAGCTCCCAAAACATTCCTCCTGTCAACACAATAACTTACCCTACCCAAACATTGCCCTTCACTCCTTACATAGGTGAAATCTCGAGACACAAGGCATGAGGGAAACAATCTGCTGACTTGTGTGGCACAGAGGTTTGCCTCCTGTTTCAATACTTCAGTCTAATTAGATGCTTTAATTATGATCTGCTGTTCTTGTTTAACTTGAGGGAGGTGGAAACACACAGGACCAAGTATCTTCTTTGGATTGCGGATTTGTTATGGAGAAAAAGACAACTTGACTGATTTTTCAACTGACAAGAAGTGAGAATGAAATCTAAGATAAAGAATCTCAAAGAAGACTGATTTCCATCTTCCAGTGCAGCAGGCCCTCAATGACACAGCTCTTACATGCTTTCACATGCTACAACTTTCAAGTGACTCACGAACAGCAGATCATTTCCCTCATTTTCCTCTTGTCTCCAGCTGCTCAGCCTGCCTTAATTAGCTACTGCTTTGAATGCAGTTCCCTCTCCTTTCCACACATGCTGCCAAAGACCTCAGCTGAGAAAAAAATTGCAGAAAATCATCTTCCTCTCATCAGTGATTCATATGTTCATGAGCTTACGCCTTGCTCAGCTGCCTATCCCAGATCCCACTCTGTTCTTTGCATTTTAGTCAAATGCCTCAATCAAATGCCTTTTAAGCTCCTGTGTGGCTCTGTGCCAGAGATAAAAATGTATTTCCTCTATCTACCACCCAAGCTTGCTTCCATTTTTACTTTTTTCCCTGTTAATGTGTTGCTATCTTCCATTTGTTGTGCCCTGATCACTTGGGGCTTGTCTCACAAAAGCTCTCTCTGGTTTCATACTGAATCTTTTCTCTCTCCTTTCCTAAATAGAATCTGTTTGTGTGACCTCCTTCTAATTCTCCCTTATGCTTTACAGGAAATTATCTGGACTCCCAGATTCATAATCTAGCCTCTACCATTGCCTTCTCCACGAAAGGTAACTAAAATTAACTAGAGAGAAACACAATCCTACAGCATCCATTTGAGGGTTTTCAAGCAGGACAGAAGATAAGGCTGAAGCCTAAAAAAGGGACAACTCTGAACTCTCATTTCTTCACCATAAAATTTGCACATAATTAGACACTCTTCTGTTTCTTCACAGCTTCATGGCCTCATTTTAAACTTCTGCAGCTAATGCTATTCCAGTTTTTCCTTGCACATTTTCTTGAGCATTGTTTCCAGTTCTTTTCCAATGGAGGTTTGTGACTGTACAACACTTGAAAATCCTGAATATGAGGAGCTGAGAGAGCTGTAAAATATTTTGACAGATTGTTCTTGAAATCAAAGCACTTCACCTGAAGGGCACAGTTTGCTTGGGTGGAAAATAACAGCTCATTTTCTTATGCAAAACAACTCTGTGGCATACTGAAAGCACACAGTTATTCACATGGAAAAAAATCCAGTATTTTGTGATTTGCCCATGCTGTGCCGTGCTGTGGGAAGGTGGCATTTCCATAGTGCTGTGATTAAGGTGTATTTGCATCCCCGTGGGACAGGTGTTCCCCTGCTCCTAGGATGCCAGCAGTGCTTGGATCATGTTGGCTTCTCCCAACATAAGGGATGCACCCAAATCTGCTCAGGGCAGCAGAACATCAGCTTTTTGTTCTGCTGAGGTTGCCTTGTAGAAGCCAGCACTGCCCAAGCAAATCTCTGCATGGAATGGAATTAACAGAGGCCCCATGCTGAGGAGCATTAACACATCTGGACCTGATCCAGGGAAACTCCAGCACATCCACTGGAGAGCGTGAGCTTTTCTCACTTTGTGCTCAGGTGAGTACAAGGCAGCCCTTTAGGAACATCTGTAAATGGAAATTATTTCTTAGGTTAATAAACCAATGGTTTAAAAACCTAGACCATTTAGGCTGTCTATTGTGATTAGTACCCAAGTCAGGAGAACAAAAAATGACAGGAAACCCTTATGGACCTCAACAGCCAATAGCTTTTCATAAAGGAAGATAATTCAGCAAAACTAATGCCTAAAGATAGTTAAAGAGTAAAAGGTGAGCATCAGTAAAAGTCAAGCTGTGAGCCTAAAAGTTCTGGAGATTTAAATGCTTAATCAGGGTCCTTAGCAAGTAATCCTTGCAAAGTTGGGAACGTTCAGTCAGATCCACATTCCCTTTCCTAGAGTTTCATCTCTCCCACGCCATCAGAGGACTCAGAAATCCATAGCCCAGTCCTCAGACCTGCTGAAAGGTTAAGCCATAGGCCTGACAGACAAAAACACCCTGCAATTAGCTAATTATCTGAGCAGGTAAGGGCTGAGTGACCCTGCAGGTCCAGCCCCAGCTATGAGAGAACTGAAGCTGTGACTGTGTGTGGCATCTGGGCCCAGAATCACAAAAAGTTTAGCACTAATTCTAGGTGTAATTTCCAGCCCATCTCCACTACATATTCATATTTCCTTTTGTTTGCTTGATGCTGTTTATTATGAATAGCCAACAGCTTGCACAAGCAGCTGATGCACTTGCTTTAATACTAAGGTCACTTTTTCTCCTTATGATATTTCAGTGAAATATCAGAGTTTCTTTCCAGACACTATTAAGTTCCAAGCAGAGGAAGTACAGAGAAATACAAACCAGAAGAGGTGGCTGTGCCTAACTTTGGTCAGTGAATTATTTTCATTGCCCCAGTACAAACATCACAACAACTCTATTAACCTGTTGTGTACCTGAAATATTTTCAGCTTGCCTAGACTGAGCAGTCCCTGACAGAATTCTTTGTGGTTTTGTGGATTGTGAGCAGTACCCCAAAGAATGCAAAAACAATCCAACTGCATCCATCCAGTTATTGTGTGTGCTAGAATATTTCTGGAGTTTAGCATAGCTCTGTGGCTACTAAGACTGACTTGAAAAATACCCATCAGTCCTGAAAAATCTTGAAGAGATGTTCATGTGTGCTTCATTCAGATAACAGGCTATTAGGTAGAAATTTTAAAAACACTTGTGTGGCACTATCTGGAATTCTGTTTTGAAATAAATGTGTATCGTCTATTGATGATATAAGATGATGATATCAAGAAAAAATAGGCACAGGTCCTCATCCTTCCCTCTCATGTTTCACAGGAGTTAATGGAACTATGATATAACAATGGAATTATGGTATAACAATGATGATACCTCTTTTAAAAAAGCAAAATGAATCAATTTATGGTCAGAGTTCTAAGGTGGGTAAAGAGTAGAACCACTGGGACTAGTCACAGGGTAAACACTAAGGAATTAATTGAGCCAGCCAAGAATTATGAGTTACCTAATTTAGTGTCACCTCTGTCCTCACAACTGGACTGACTTTTCTGGCATGACATTGTTAAACAATTCAAATTGTTGCTGTTTACACTCTGCCCAGCCAGAAGCTCCACAGATAATTATTGGTTGGATTTTGTACTATGTTTATTCCCTTTTACCAAAGCTCAAACCTGGGGCTGAACCAGGCACAAAGGATTTGATGCCCATGCAGATGCTGAAAGTTTTCTCCCCAGCTGTAAGATGCTGAAGTTAGTCTCACGAGCACAATGCACTTTTGGTCCTCTCTGGGATGTACAAGATGTACTCTGGAAATAAGAGAAAATAACCAATTAAGCAAAAGAAGAATCATGGCAGAAAATCAGGGTGATAATTAACATTTCTGTCCTTCTGCTATAATGTTCAGAAGCAAGCAGATGCAAAGCTAAGGAGTTACAGAAAGGATTCGTATTTTGCTGCCAGGAATCTTTTTTAGTAATATGTGGGACTAAAAGGGTGTCTCAGGTCACTGTTTCTAGTGTTCCATTAATGAACGAAACAATTTAAAATAATCTCATAAATACATGAAGCTCCATCTTCAAAGTACAGAGGAATAGAGAGGGCAAAAAATTCTACTGGGAGACTGTAAAAAACAACAGTTTGTGAAGCCTTATTCTGCTTTTCAGTCTGAATTTGTTCACTGGCTGCTCACATACATTTTTTCTTTTGTCAGTATAACCATTATGCTAAAAGAATGATTTTTTTCTCATCAGGTTACTTCTCTGTATTCAGAGGGCAATCATAGATCCTCTCTGCTTTCATCTTAGAGACTGACTGGTCTTTCATTCTTCTCCTGCAAGACAGTTCAGTTCTCCTCCTCGTCCCAGTAATGCACCTCTCCATATCTGTTTCCCTCTGATTTCATCTTCCTGCAGCACAATTGACCAGATTCACTGTTTGTTTTTTTTTTGTCCCATGTGAAGTTCATCAAATAGATTGGCCTGAAACTTCTTTCACAGACCTACAAAAGGTAAGGGTGAGGAATCACCTCTTAACATTGCTGAGGGTGGAAGATGGCATGTGGTGTTTGGGTTTTTCTTTCTGACCTTAGAAGATGGACATAGCTAAAAATAGAAAGATGTTCTCAGGCAGGCAGGCGGCAGCTTTGCTCATGGCTGTACCACAGAGGAAAATCAAACAGGACCTAAGCTCCAAGGACTGCTCTACTAGGTGTAAGATATTTTAACTGAGAAGACATAAAACCCTAAGTCTGCAAGTTGGGACAGCTGGGATCCCAGTTCCTGAACCACTGGAAGTTTATGCCAAGTGGAGACATTGAGAACCAGCAATCTGGGTAACCTGAGGAAAGGAGGACAAGATTTGGAGGGAGGCAAGAAATCAATCAGTGAGCCTGCTGGTTAAGGAGAGAGAGGACAGCAAGGGTTGTACAGAGGAAGTGAAGAGCTGGGGGTGACAGAATAATTATCAAGAGCAAGAGACAAATTGCACAGACCAGCAGCTGGCTGGAGTCCCTTCTCAGGCAGGACTAGGGAGCAGCAAGGTCCCCTCTGGGGCTCTTCTCCAGACTGAACCCCCTCAGCTACTCCTCATCAGCCCTGTGCTCCAGCCCTGTGCTCCAGCCCTTCCCTGGACCTGCCCCACCACCCTGACCCTGGCAGGAGCTGCTGCCTTTGTCCCCAGTCCTTTTATTTATGGCCACTGCTAGATGAGAATGGCACAGTTTACAAACAGGCTGTATTTGTGAAAGAAATCGATTTAAAGAAAATACTGAGAATGGTTTGTCAGTGTGTGTTGTCCTGCTTGGTTTTTCACATGCTGACTGTATTGTTCCTGCTGTCTCATTGCCTTCAGCTTGAAGATCAGTCAGAAAAGGAAACTCTGCCTTCCCTGCAACAGTCAGACAAACGGTGGAACAAAAAATGCCAGTGAAGTGAGTTGCTGTTTATGGCTATTTTAATCGTAGGACCTTTATGTGACGGGATAACCAAGTCTGAATAATCTGTCCAGCTTTATTTTCCTTCCCCTTTGAAGGGGATATGACTATTTTGATTCCCCGTTGTCAATCCTGCTTGCCATTCCCATTCAAGTAAATCCCACATGGTCAGTGAGATCATTCTCTGAGTGGTGAGTAAATATTAAAACAACTAATATTACCCATAAGAACAAGAAGCAAAACTGTCTGGTTTATTCTGGTCTTTCATTTTGCTTTTTTGCTTGACAAGAAAGGTAATAAACATTTAATAAAAATCCTGAAAACCTGTTATATATTTGATAAAAGTTTCTTATTGTTGCTAAAACAAATTCTCTGCTGATTAATTCCATCATCACATGACGTCTCACAAAGTACAACATAATGTTATGTTTAGTTTTCATTTGTGTTTTCAGAGGCTTACTATATTTGCACTCCAGCTTCCCTCATGTATGTGTTTTTATATATTTATAAATATGCACAATTTTTTCTTGCCTAAATATTATTTTTGCACTCTGGATAGAAGTAAATGGAGAGCTACAAAAATCTTGCTTGTTTAAGGTGTCACTTTCACCATCCCTTGTAACAGTTATAACTCCAGCCACGTAATATCCTGACACTGTTGTATGATCTCTTTATGAATTTGCAAGAAAACACCATTACTGGTGATGCTGAGAAGTGGGATTTTGTGAACACAGCTCTCAAAGCAGCCTCTACAATTCAGAGAGCAGGGTTTTGACAGCTGAGCTCTCAGAGCCCCCTTAGGAACGTCAAATGTTCTTTACAGAACTTGAGAGTGCTTGGGATTTTTTTGTGCTGAGTTGTTTTTGTTTGGTTGGTTTTTGGTTTTTTGGGGATTTTTTATGGAAACTGGCAAGATATAATACAGAACAGTGTTTGCTCTCATGTCTAGCAGAATCCAACAGCAAATTGCAGGGGAAGAGCCAAAACTACGAATTTACTCAATTATTTATAGCACTGAGCAGCTCGTTTGAGGCCCAGGTTTCCTACCAGTGTTAGCTTGGTAACACTTCAGATAATCCCAGTCATTCCAAGCAAAAAGTGCCCTATAAATTAATGCCTAATCTTTTTGAAGTTGAGAAGAAATTCAGTACATCCTCTAGAACATTCCTGCCTATCCTATGCTTTATGGGAGAGTGTTTCCAGGATGGATGAGCAGGTCAGCAGTGCCAATATCCCATTTTTCCAGGTGGAGGGCAGGCAGGATGAGTGGCTGGCCCCTCTCCCAAGCTCTCAGCCACCCCAGGCTGCACAGGGCAAAGACCACAATGCTATTTTCAGGGGTAGGTGTTGTTTCCACAGGTCAAGCACTGGGGAAAGCACGGCCTGGTCTGAGTCTGTGGATACAGTCCTGGCCAATAAAGGTAAGAAGTGATGGAAAAATAGATGTGATTTTAAAGCATCTGTCATCCCAGTCACCAAACATGTTCTCACACTGCTCCCTGAACCCAGCAGAGCTGCTGTGCTGAGAGGTTTGTCCAAACTGCAAACACAATATTCCTTCTGGCCAGTGCTTAGGGGCAGGCAGAAATGCTAGGAAATCGTTTTTATTAAGGTGACTGCTAATTTCCCCTTGCAATGGTTTTATTTGTCATAATTTTTTTACACAAAAAAAAAAAAAAAAGCCACAAACGTTTTCTTGGGTATTCCTGAGAAATGTGCATGCTGTGCAGTGGCTTCCAGTCAAACCAAAAATGACATTACTAAAGTACCT
>VXBI01000992.1:42822-63853 GCA_013397375.1 Toxostoma redivivum
ATAAATATACATGTGTGTGAGCATGCACACACATAAATTGCTCTGCCCTTTCCATTCTCCTCCACCCACTATCTGTTGCATTTTCCCCAGAGGGCCTGGCAGCTTTTCGGACCTTTTTGAAGTCTGAGTTCAGTGAGGAGAATGTGGAGTTCTGGCTGGCCTGTGAGGACTTCAAGAAAACCAAATCCTCCACCAAGATTGCCTTGAAAGCCCAGAAGATTTATTCTGACTTTATACAAGCTGATGCTCCAAAGGAGGTAAAGAGTTTTGCTGTGTGTGCTTTGGGTTCTGAGGATGGGGATGAAGTGGAAATTTGGATCCAGACCTCAAGGAATGACAGAAAATATAATTCAGCCTGTCTGGAATTCCCATTTCCATGGGGAAATTTTATTTACCTTATGCAGCTCTGGGAAGCAAAGATGCTTTGGCTTACACTTTAAATTCCTCACATGGGAATAAGTTTTCCTCACCTTCTGAACTTTCTGCCTGAAGTTTTAAGGAAGTTTTTTGCTCAAAATAATTTGTTTTCTCTAACCATTTTTTGTAATGCAGTAAACACCATTTCTCCCATATTTAAGGTACCAGGGAATTTGTAGGCTTGTGATTGCATTTGTCCTTTTGTATAGGTATTTTTGACATGATGAGAATGCAAAAATTTCCATCACAGAACTCAGCTTTATCGTTATTTCAAAAAGGCTTACTGTGAAAGAACAAATTGCTTATTAATCATTACTCACTTTCTACACCTGAAACTTTACACTGATGTTTTTGCCTTTGCTAGCAGTGAGTGCTTTAAATGTCCTCATGTCTTACATATGATTGAAATCCATTTTATTATTGTAAAAAAAAAAATCCATCAAAAACACATAGGGCCAAAATCTAAAATGATGCTGAGTACCTTCACTTTTAATTTACTCTTTGACAATCAGTACCTTCACAGGATTTGGTTTGGCAGAAAGATGAGAAGGAAAAGCAAGGGATGCTTTTTTCCAGGGATGCCATCTTTTTAAGAGCCAAATAAATGAAGAGTTTGGTCTGCTAGAAAAGGAAGGGATGAGTTTCCTGTTTATTTGCATCAGTTGGGTTATCTGGGAGGAAATTCAAATTTCAGTGGTGTCCTGGACCCAGCTCTGGTGCTCCTCTCTCCCACAGATTAACATTGACTTCCACACCAAGAGTGACATCTCCCAGCACATGTCAGAGCCCACGCTGGGCTGCTTTGACGCTGCCCAGAGCTCCATCTACTCCCTCATGGCCAAGGACTCCTTCCCCAGGTTCCTCAGGTCAGATGTCTACAAGGAGCTGGTGCAGAAGCACCAGGACAGGAATCACAAGAGGTGGCTCCCATTTCTGTGAGCCTTCAGGAACTGCTAATGCCCCCCACTGCAATTCAGTACAGATAATTATTCATTATTGCAGTGGTTGCAGAAGCCACTTTCAAGAATCACCTGGGCCTTTGCTGGATCTCAGGAAACTGGAGTTTTTGAGCTTTCTGTGCTTCCTGAAACAGACCCTTTGGAAAAACACTGCACTGGACCTGAAACCTTGGAGAAGGCTTGTAAATATAAATGATGAGTTAGAAATCACAAATGTGTAGTGGGTTAGATGTGTGTGTTTGCACTGGGTGATGGGTTTTAAATTTGAGGTTTTTACAGTATAGTGGTAGTTAGGGGACAAGATGGAGAATTGTGGGTGGTGTCTTTCCTTCTTGTTCATCTTCTTCTCTTCCTTTTCTTCAGAGAACTCAGGCAGTTACATTTGGATTGGTCAGTTGAAAGTCACTCTGAGGGTCATGGGAATCTATTATTGGGTCAAAAGGATAAATAATATAGGTGTTATAATTTTTTTGGTCTGTTTAGCTTTAAAAGGCCTTGAAGCAGGCTCAGCTTAGAGCCATTTTTCCTACTTCTAGCAAGCAGCTGGAGGTACTGTTGTACTTTCTGTAATTTCTGATAAGATACAATAAACATCCAAGCCTGAACACGAGAAATCGTCTCGATCACCTTTCTAATAATCCTAGCTCTGAACAGAAACAGATGAGACTGATGACAAACCACTAATTAGTGGTGCAAGCCCAACACACTCCTACAGGCCTTTAATTTTATTTTTAAGAATTAAAATATTTTTTTAAGTACAAAATGCACATGGTGCTTTTTTAACAACAGTAGAGAAATATTCAAGGAGCAGGATGGAAATATGCCAGGCACTTGAGCTACCTTCCTAATAAAGTTTGCCATTGTTATTTTTTTTTTTTCCCAGTGTTTGCTTCATTTTTCAGAGATTTGAGATTTTAAAGCAGAATGTTTTGGTTTTCTTGTTTGCTGTTTATTCCTCTTTAGAAGTATGGTCTCCAAAATCAATCCCTTTCAGGAGGCTTAAATACATTTACTCCTTCATTTGTCATCTTATTGGTAGCTCATAAAAATTTTTAAATCCTCTTTTAAACATGTTTTCTACTAATTCAAAACAGGAGATGTAGAAATATGGTCGATAACGCACTATGATAATATTTAATAAATAAGCAGCTGCTCTATAACAAATGTTCTTGGCATTCAGAGCAAATTAATGTTTCATAACACAGCTATCTGCAAGTTTCTTTGTGTTAATTTAATTTTTTATTGAAAAGTCTAATTTATTAATTGCATAGGCGTTTGGGAAGAAAACTACAGCTGAGTAAATCCTCCTCTGTGAATTTTCAATTAATTAATTTTCTTGGCTTTTTCAAATACATTGAAGGCACTGTCCCCCCATCTACTCACAAAGAAATAATTTCATTAATTGCTACCAATGAAATTCAATTACTCATTTCAATAAAATACAGATCAGAAGAAAAGCAGGCATGAGAAACAGTTTCAGGCTGTAAACATGTAATCAGGATTTAGTCACGGTGTTATCTTTCAAATCAGCAAGATATGATTGGAACCTGCAATCTTCAGGTGTCTACAGATGCACACACTGATCAAATTCACTGCTCCTGAGGATTTATTGCACATATTCAGATGAAGGGAGGAGCTGTGTCATGGTCTTGAAGAAAGAATACTTTAAACCATACAGGGAAGAAATAATCTGCTATGGAAAAAAATTCTAAATACAAGAGACAGCAGTAAGACTTTGTCAAGAATAAAAAAAAGATCTTTCATTTAGATAAACATCCAGGAATCTTGTCCTGTTTGGAGCTCTGCTTGTACCTTCTACACACCACCACATCCTCTATGCAAAATATCCTTTCTATTTTATCAAACTGCATTAAGGAACTGAGTCATTTAGACCATAAAGGGTATGAAGCAGCCTGAAAGCCTGAAGTTATGAACTGAGGTTAAAACCCTGACACATCTTAAGCAGGCAGGGTGAAAAATATCTATTCTTCGATGTTGGATCTCAAGAATCTGAAGTTTTTGAGCTTTCTGTGCTTCCTGGCACAGACCCCCTTGAGAACACTGCTCTGGACCTGAAACCTCAGAGGAGACTTGTAAATATGAATAATGAGTTAGAAATCACAAATGTGTAGTGGGTTAGATGTGTGTGTTTGCACTGGGTGATGGGTTTTAAATTTGAGGTTTTTACAGTATAGTGGTGGATATGGGACAAGATGGAGAATTGTGAGTGGTGTCTTTCCTTCTTGTTCATCTTCTCTTCCTTCTTCTTCATGGAACTCAGGCAGTTACATTTGGATTGGTCAGTTGAAAGTCACTCTGAGGGTCATGGGAATCTATTATTGGGTCAAAAGGATAAATAATATAGGTGTTAAACTTTTATTGGTCTGTTTAGCTTTAAAGGGCCTCAAAGCAGGCTCAGCTGGAGCCATTTTTCCTACTTCTAGCAAGCAGCTGGAGGTACTGTTGTACTTTCTGTAATTTCTGATAAGATACAATAAACATCCAAGCCTGAACACGAGAAATCGTCTCGATCACCTTTCTAATAATCCTGGCTCTGAACAGAAACAGATGAGACTGATGACAAACCACTAATTAGTGGTGCAAGCCCAGCACACTCCTACACTTTGATACCTAACTTCTAGTCTATCACCTAGCTGTAATTTTTGCTGTCTGCATTTCCTTTCCTGTTCTCTTCTCCCCCCAGCACCGGTGGTTAGCAGAGGATGAGCACGAAGGCTGAGGTTAGGTGACAAGGAGGATGTGGGCTCCTCTTGCCGTGCCACCCATCCCCAGTGACATTTCGGGGGAAAATCACCTCTCCTGCCTGAACTCACAGCACAGGCAGCAGCCAGGACAGCCCAAAGGATGAACTGACTCCAGAGTGCACCACGTCACCTTCCTGTCCTACAAACCTGCTTCTCCTTCTCAGAACAGAAAGTTCCCACAGAATTTTGAAATTCTGAAAATGAAGAGGTGGGGTCACACCACTCTTTGTAGGCAGGTGAGGTGGAGCAAGCAGAAACCCAAAATTTCTGTGCCACCAATCTCTTGGGACCTAAGGGTAAAAAAGTGCCTTGAAAATCAGTGGGTGGCACTGAAACCTCACAATTCTCTGTGCACCCCTATAAACTCCTGGCCCTACCCCATCCAGAGATAGAAAGTGCCAGAATGAGGCTGCCATTTGAAAATACAGCTCAAGAAGAAGTAACAAGCACATATAAAATAGTCAAACATGATAAAAACATCATGTGTCAAATTCTGATAACTGCATAAAAACACCATCAGGAAGCATCACATAAAGTCCACACAATATCTGGCTGACCCTCTGTTATCAGCAGCACCACTATTGTCACAAGAGGTGATAATTCTTGACATTTTCACAAATGACATTAATTTTAATAATTACACAGTGAAGAACCATGAATGGTTTTAACAGATTTTCAATTAATTTAGAATGTTTTCAAGAGGAATGTACAGGAATGGCACTCCTAGGGGGTATCCCTGACTCAGAGGTGAATTAACAGTACTAATTCTTTCACAGCCTCTTAATGAAAACTTTGGTACTCCTAATGGACAAAGTTAGTTAAACTTTTGCTGTTGATCAAGCCTCAAACATCTTTATTAATCTGTTTCAGATGCTAAACATGAGATGAAACTTGGCAGAATTTAAATAAAGGATCACTATAAATTCTTATATATCCAAAGGCCATTGGATTGCCATTCACAAGTAATTTTTCAAACCCTCAGAGCACTATCTGCCTGTATCATATGCAATTACACAAAATCACTTACAGTATATTGAAATGGTTTGGATTTTAGCAAGCAAATTTCAGAAAGCTTCTGTAATGCAGCTTATAATTTAAGCATTACAAAAGATCCATTTCAGAAAGTGTTTGAGAACACCCAGGAGTGAAAGATGGGAGGCAGTAGTTCTTTATTTCTCTTTATTTCCTAGGTCTAAAACTGCTGCTTCATACTCCTGCATCACCAAAAAAAGGTCACAGCTTAGCATCCAAGCTCTGGTAATCTGACTGAGGAAAGGCCAAGAACTGAAGGGTGATTTAGAGGATTTAGATTGAACTTTGCCAAAAAGACTCAATCTTGATCAGCACAAAAAGGCAGATTTACCAAAAAATCCTACCAAATAGAAATGAGAGTAAAAAATGTGAAGTGAATACCACATACTAGGAAAAAAAAAAAATTTCCAAGTTTCTTCATGCAGTGCCAATCCTAAAGCTCCAACAGCATCTAGACTCAGAGATCCTACCACATCCATCATATTTACATTGTGACAGGATTGCCCCAGGTTTAAAATTAAACTCATGTAGTCTATGTTTTCATTCTGTTCATATATGTTATGTTTATAAAATATGCATAGAAAAATAATAAAGGCATGTACAAAAAGATAATAAATGCAAATTGGTCCTCAACACAGGACTGATATCAGGATTGTTCTGAAGCTCAGGAGCACAAATTAAAGGCAGGCAAGTGCATTTTCAGCTGCAGACAGGATTATGTGACACTCTTCTGTGTGTCTTGTTCAAGGTTTGTTAAATTCAACAAATTTCTGTAAGTGCTAGTGATGAAAACTCCAGGAATTCTGAAGTGCCAAATTAACCCTTTTTGACAAAAAAATCTCCCCTGGATTCTGGGGGAGAGCAGCTGCTACATCTAGACTTTACTGCTATGTCTTAGAAAGGGAAACCTACCATTTATAATTTGACTCCTCCAAAAGCAAGGCAGGGGAATTAAATTAATGAATAAAATGTAATATCTTTATTTCTGCATGATAATTACACTCTGCAGTGCTGGTGCAATTTTAAAGCACATTATGGATCTGAAATTGAACCATGTTTTCTGCCTTTTGGTTTGCTGGAAACCAAAAGGGGAGAAAACCATGAAGAGAGGAGTTGTCACAGTTGTTGACACCAATTAAAGGAATCGTGTAACTCAAAGGAGCAGCCTGTGCTCGTTAAGAAAAAATGAAATTGAGTAATGAAAAAGAGATCCTCATGCATATTCACCTTCATTCAGCAAATAGTGTACTGCCTAGGAACAGGAATTGTTTGATATGGTAATTTAGAATTAATTTGAAATACTTATTTAGTAACAGCAAAGTGTTTTGGCAAGCTGACAAGTGGCACCAAAATTATCACTAAAATGATCTGCTCTAAGTGTTCTGAAGCTGTTCATTTTGAGAACAAACACCTCCCAGCAAAGTTTCGTTTCCATTTTTTTCCCAGCTTTTCAACTTCTATAATATTAGACCCTGGAAATTAGACTCAATGTATTATTACATCTTTCAAAGGAGGCCCTGGGTGCTTTGATCTTTAGTAAGAAAAATGAGTCAATACTAGATCAAATGCTTCCCTACTTTTTTTTAATATATATATTGTTGCTATGGTTTCTAGCTGCAATGTCATAATTTCTCTGTCACAAAGTGCCAATGCCTTTTAATTTTTTTCCCCTGTATTGCATGGGTTAGGTTATTTGCATATAAAATGAGTAGAGCTGGATTTGTCTCTCAATCCATATCTGTTTCCATTTAAGTTTGCATGGAGGTTATTTTTACTTCTATGAATAGTTTCCCTACTATGCATAACAGTCCTGGAAAGACAAACAGAAGCAAGCACTCATTAAAAACTGTAGGGAAAACATTTTTTTCCTAATACAGTGGCTTACAGCTTACAGGCTCATAAACCAGGGAAGGAGGAGGAGGGGAATCCATAAATAAGTTGTTTCTTGAATAATTTCAAATATGCTGTACTTCTAAATGTCATGTTTTCATGGAGAGAATAGAAGAAATAATGAAGTTAAATGATTTGGTATTTTGGACAAACATATATGCTGCAAAAACCCCTCCATGACTCCAAGTGCATGGGGAATAGAGTGAGACAGGATACAGGGAGATTTCCCAGCCCACTCTCCCACACTGGTCAAGCAGCCCAAGGCTGAGCTGCAGTGGATTCACCTTTCAATTCTTGACCCAATCCCAGCAGCAAAAAGACTTTTGTTAAAGTCATTATTTTTTATCCCTCCAAGATACAGAATAACTGCCCTGCATTAACTACAGGCCACAGAGTCCTTGGTCTCTGAGCCACCACCACACATAAACAATGTCATTAATAGTTATTCTCATCTGCTTAGAGATATTTCTGCCACCAGCCTTGGGAAATGCCCAGGGCTCAAGGGGCATTCACCTCTAGATTGATTATATAAAATAGAATGGGAAGAAGAGCAAATACCACAAACCCAAGAAAGCTCATTCTCCACGTCACAGAGCTGGGGCAGCTCCTCTGAAGGGCTGAGCTAGTTTGTTATTTAAAACACTCTATTCAAGAGAGAAGATGCATAGGCAAATGGCACTGTGAAGTGACATCTCACAAAGCAGGAGGTGCCAGCCCATGGTGCTGTACCTGCCAGCAGGGCACTGCTGCTTGTGGCAGCAGCTGCATTTTCCCAAATTCTGTGCTCTACTTTCCTGCTCTCTTACCCAGGCTCCTCACCATGATCTTGCTTCGAGCCCATCCTGAATTTGCACAGCACTATAGCTTTGTCTTGCAGTGCCATCAGCGACTGTGCAGTGGGAATAGTTTCAAATTGATTAGAATTTAATTTCCAGAACAAATGGACTGGATTTTGATCTCCATGCAATCATTTTGCCTGTTGTAATGAGATAAAAAGGCACTAGCAAGAAGCTCTCCTACTTATTGAATTTCTTGCCAGAGCTGAGCTTTTCAGGAGAATAAAATGAAAAGTGCAGCTTGATAAATGGCATGAGAGGGGTTTTTGTGGCATGATATCTTTTCATGTCAAATGGCAAGTACAACATATTCCAAACTAGACAGACTCATTAGTGCTGACACCTTTTACAGCCCCAAATGTTTTTCACTGTTGATAGTGACTCAGTATTGGAAATCATATCTTCTAAGACAGGAATTACCAGAACAAACTGTACTTGGATCATACTTTATACTTTCTGATATTTATCCCTTTTCCCAGCTTTTCTCACCCTTTATGTGGATCCCTCTGCAGTGACAATGCTGTTTGCCACAAAGGTTTTCATAGCAAGATTGCATTTTGGCATACATTTTAAATACCAAAGAGTTTGATGTTTTAAAAACCTGCTTGCTGGTTGCAGTTACCTGTTAATGGTAATCCTTCAAGCTTCTTCTCCCATTTTTATTAGAACTAACACTGGTTTTTTTTTGCCATTCATGGTGAGGTAATAACTTGGTATACTGGACTGAAATTAGAATTAGAGGAATGGTATAAGGAGGGCACAAAGATTCTGGTTCTTAAAAAAAGCTCATAAAAATCTCCACAGGCTTCTGTGAATTAACAAAAAAACATGCCATTATTACTTTATAACCTAAAAATGTATTTTATGTTTTTACATTTAGGGCAACAGTATCTATGGATTTAATAATTACAAAAATAAACCCTTTTGCTTCTTTCTGAAAGGGAGTGGTTTGGTTTGTTTCCTTTTAGGATGGGTGGAAATATGAATAATTGACACTTTTCTATCCTCTGTGTAAGCAGAGTTTTATGCATGGGAATTGTCTGCTAAACTTCAATTTCCAAAGGGCTGTTTCTCACCAGAGTGTTTACAGAGCACAAAGTGTTCACAGAGCACTACAAAACAATGCAGTCTGTGCTACAAAATTGTCTGGTTTTATTGTACAAGAAAATTGTATCTCACGTCTTATTTTTGTAGTGCATTTCAATATCATTTTGTACTGCTACCCATTTTTAAAAAAATATGTATTTAAAACTAGCTGAGGGATTGATCTTTTGCTGGCAGTCCATATGAACAAAAGGGAAATGACAAAAGGAATTACAGCCCACTAGAGAGCCCTTAAATTCTTCAATTATACAAAAGCAAGGGAAATTCATATGCAAATGGAATCCACTGGCATTAAGAAAGGGAGGTGAGCACAATGTAATTGCAGAGAAGCTGCACAGAGGCAGCAGGATGATGACAGACATGCACATGCTTCATAATGCTTTATAAATGCTAAGCCAATATATCAGAGGGAGGAGAGCTGGGAATGCAGTCCCTTGGGCAGGTGATAGCTCATGGAGTATTTTTGAGACACACTCTGTGCTTTGCTGCTGGAACTTGTTCCTTCCCAGGTTTGTGCTCACTCCCACCAAAGCCATCAGTCTGAGCCCATAGATAAGGTTTGCACAATGCCCCTCTGGGTTTCAGGCAGAGCCCAGAGCCCAGAATTGGAATTATTTGCTTTAAGAACAACCCACCGAGCTTTGCTCCATGGACCTAAAGCAGCCCAGATGGATCTGAACACACAGACCCACACAGAGCCCTAGAATTCAATACATGCCTAGAATGCTGCAGTCTGGAACTATTTAGGGCACACTTCTTTTTCAAAATCCTATCAGCATGCAACAGGCAGAGAACTGTTGCTATCTAAAATTTCCATACATTGGCATTTTGAAATCGGAGGCTCCTCAGTTATCTGAGAGATGCAGGAACTCAGTGACTGGGTAGTTAGGGCCACAGAGGTTTGATTTTTGGAGAAACATTAAGGAGAAGAGCATAAAAACGGTGTCTCACTCAAGGAGATGTGAAGCATGAATTTTAAAGGAGCTTAAAACCAAATTTTTTAATTCCCAGACAGCAGAACTGTCCAGGTTTTCTGTTCCTTGGCACTTAAACATCCTGGCATTTTCAGGGGAATGTGTTTGCACAGTCCAGGCACAGCCTTACCTGGAGAACCTCAGAGTGGCTAACATGTGGGAGAAGGAAGAGGAAAAATCAGGACAGACATAAAAATTAACTTACTTGTTCAGGCAGATATAATTCTTAGGAAAACATTAATCTGCTTAAATTTCAACACCTAAACAATCCATCTTGCATAACTGTGGCAGGAGAGAGAGCACATTGCAAACCTTGGTTAAATTGGTGCTGTCAGACAGACCCAGCAGCTGGAGCCTCTGCAGGAGCAGTGCCAAGCTCTGCAATAATAAAATAAAGGCACCTTTTTGCATCCTCATCTCTTCTATTCTGCACCTCTACTAAGAAAATAGTTGTTTTAACACAAAAATGTCAAAATCTTATAAAATACGGTGGTACCACCTTGTGGCAGCTTCACAGATAGCTCTGTTGGCATTAAGCCTGAATGACTTTTTAAAATTAAATTAGATCAGCTAGCATTTGCTCTCATAGTTTTAAGCTGTGTTCTGAACCATCTGCATCCTCCTATTAATTAGAACACCTGACATTTGGAGCAAATTTTAAATGTATCTCAGCGGGTGCTGGATGTCAGTGTTCCAGCACTATTTAAAAACATTTCTCTAGACACACACACGCCTCTTTTGGAGGCACCACGGTGGGAGGAGCTGCCAGGTTTGGCTGCCAGGTAGCACTGACAGCTAAGGGACTGCTGAGAGCCTGCAGGTATCAGCAGCACAAGAGGCAACCAAGAGAGCTGGCCAAGTGAAAAAGCATTTATTTTAGCTAATTAGCTCCTCTGTACTCTCCTGCTTCTGAATCCTTTTAGAGACTCCAAAGTCTAACAAACAATAATGTATCCAGGAGCTTTTGGGCTGTCCCTCCCACAGCCATCTTCAGCCTTGACACATCACTATAGGAAATGAGATTTCTTCCCTTAAACAAGAGGAACCATCTGTTTACACTTTGTGCTTTGCTTAAAGGCTCTCTCAGGGTATTGAAACTTAGGGACAAATTCTTCTCTTACAGCTTTGATTGATTTGGAAACACAGAGCAGGAAGGAGAACTTCTTGTGTTTGAGAACAGGAGTTCACAGGTTGTTTATTGTGTGTACAAGGAAGCTCTGTGACTTTTCAAATTCACGCCTCAAATATGAAGCGGCTTCCACGTCCCAGCTTAAACTCAGGTGTGCTTCTGTTTCCAGCACCAGTTCAGTGTAAAAAAGACTAAAACTGGCACAGAAATCAGGCATGGATGACCAAATTTGAGGCAAAGGCTTTTGTCTCTGGCTCCCCAGCATCCTGCTGTTCAGTTCCCAGCTGAAGCCCCAAGGCAGAAGCACTGGGACTGTGCACTGCAGCTATTGATGAAGGTTAGCAATAATAAATATGAGAATGCAAACTTGCTGTGGGTTTGGGTGCAGCATGAGGCTAAAACACAAAGCCAGAGATGAAGTGAACAAAAGCTCTTACACCCTCCCAGAACATTCTCTGTGTAGGCACCTTCCTGTCACCCTTTCTGGAGTCTCCAACCCCGTGCCTGTGCTACCTCTCCAGCTCAGATTTAAAGAGACCACAGGAGAGAGCCAAGGTGGCCATCAGAGGAGTAAACCCCTTTCTCCTGAAGCACCCACATGGACCAGAATGATCAGATGTGTGCTTTTGACCATTTCCCTCACTTTTAAAAGCTGCCCTTTAAAGGCTCACACTGCCCTGTTAGCAGTGTCCCAGCCTGTTATAATAAAACATTTTTCCACTGAGCAGGCACTTGTGTACCTGGGACATTGCTTTCCAAACTGCCCTGCCTACTCTATAAGGCAATGTTGATTGTGACCTGTCAAATAATCTCCCCAAATATCCATCATTTATGGGAGCTATAAGCCCGTGCCTTGATGCTACATTAAATAACTCGTAACTCATGGCCAGAGAGGCAGCAGAAAGGGAAGACAGATAGAGCTAATTAAAGGAAGGTTTCTTAAACAGTTTCTTTAACCTCGACACACTAAGCACCCATTTATCACTCTGTGCTTGCAGCACACCACGTCACACGTCCTCTGCTCAGGAAAGAAGGGCAGCTCAGAAAGTGTTTAAAGTTTCTGAAGCTCATTTCCAGCTGCTGAGCAGAAAGTTAGGGCCTTCCTGAAAAAGCCTAAGGAAGAGAGAGAACATTTTGAGAAAACACAGCATTTTTGGGTTTTTTTTTTTTTTTTTTTTTTCCCCTGCTACAGACTGGGCTGGACAGTGTCCCTGCAGGTTGGGTAAGGAAGCTGTAAAACACCATGCACAAACCATCTGCATAGTGGGGCACGGAAAGGTGGCAGGGACACAGAGCTGGAGGAGGCTTTCATCACATATTGCTGAAATAGAGAACGTTTTTTGCTCTCAACTTAATTGTACCTCATTTGTCAGCAAGACCCTTGTAAGTTCAGACCCTGCAATACTAATGAACAGCCTGAACAAATTTCTGTTTCTGGATGTCAAGGCCAGGATTTTTCCACAAAAGCTTTTTGATGGGGAAAAAAAGAAGTATGCTTCAAAAGGATTGTCATGAGATTTTCTCAGGATAAGGTTGGAGAGGAAATAACAAGAATAAAAACGATTTTCTTCATGAGTGCAATATTTCCTCCCTCATTTGGAAATAACCAGTGATTTCCAAGCTAAGCTGGGATGTGTGGAGATGCAGCAGAGTCCAGGCCAGCTATGCCAAGTCTTCCTCACTCCAGCTACTGCTTATCTTGTGACTAAGGGGTGTCTGGCTGGCTGCTGTGGGTTCCTCTGTGAGCACACTTTCAGTTCTGGTCTGGGGTTTCTTTACGCCAAACTCTTTGTCCCCCAACTTCCCATTGCCCCCTCTCACCTTTTCCCTTGATTTGGAGCAAAACTTTGGTTTTTGAGGTGCTGGTGATGCCATCCCACGCCTGTCTCTGCCCACAGAGGCTGAAAATTACTCAGCCTGGGGGGGACTCGTGGCCTCATGTGCTTTTTTTTGGTTAGTCTGCCCTGGGGAGGTGATGGAGACAGCACCCTGGCCCACACTTGAGCCTCCCCATCTATATATAGATGTGTACTCGTGATGTTTCCACAACTGGAGGGTTTTGAGGCCATTTCAAAAGCCAGACAGAAGGTGGTGGAAAGTTCCTGCCAACGTGCCCATCTGCTCTGCACCCCTGAGCCATCCTGGAGCCTTCCCCTCCTGGCCACTCCTGCCCTGCCCTAGGCTGGGGCACCATCCCCTTTGCTGCTCAGAGACATCTCCCCATTTACTCTGGGGGTGAATCTCTAACTGCAGCATTGGCAGCACCCTTTTAACAAGCTGTTCTGAAAACCCAGGGGCCAGGGCAGCCTCTTTTCTCTGGGGAAACTCGTGCCTGCTATTCTTAGCATGGCAAAATCTCACCCTGCTCCCACCCACCCCCTCACCCTCACCCAGGTTCCATTGCCTGCACCCTCAGCCCTTCTGCTTCACACCTTCCCTCCCCACTGCCTCCCAGGGCAAGAGCAGCAGGGCAGCCACAGACACACCAACCCCAAAATAGGCACAAAAATAGAGCAAACACCAAATTCAACAAGGTCTGAAGGGACACAAAGAACAGCAGCCTGCAGAAAAGTGGGCTCAGACTCAGACTAGCCTGAAGGTTTTTTTCAAAAAATTAAAACTTTGTATTAGTTACCAGCAGAGGACAGCAAGGCTTTATACATGCAGAGAGAATGGTTTGTCTCTCTGCTCTGGGAGAAGAGGCTGGTCAGTGCTCAGAGAGCCTTGGGCAAAGGCTTCCAAAGAGAACGAGCCAGGGGTGCCATAAATGTGCTCCAGCAGCAAAAACCTCCTGAGAAATGACTGAGCCATCCACTTGGCACAGCTGTTACCTCATCTGGACACTGAAAGCCTCAGCTCTTGATCCTGTTTGCCTTCAGCACCAGGCTCAAATTCAGCCAGAGCTGTGGGACAGCAATAGTAAAACACCTGGAGTACAGGTCACAAGGCTCAGTCTTGGGTTAGAAACACAAAACCCTATTTTACTTCACCAAAAGTATCCAGGAGGAGAATTAAGTGTTATTTACTAAAGCTATTTAGTGCTATTTTACATTCTGAAAGGGTTCCCACTTGCCCTTAGTTGCTATTTCAGGAGGGCAGAAACTGCAAGTTCAATGTCACAGCTGACAACCCTGGACCTTCAGATTTTGGGCACTTGCAGTGACAGTGTGCACCTGTGTTCAGGCAGCTGCCTCACACTCTCTGGCTCTTGGGATGAGCAAGGAATCTGGAAATGCATGCAGTAATTTCTGGTCATAGCTGTCCTTTTCCATGGCTCCGTATCCCATAGGAGCTAATGACACTTTATCACCAAGGAATGACAATATTTATGTAGTCCCCCGCCTCAAATTAACAAAAACCTCCACTGTTGTGTCTTTAAAAATCAGGACAAGAGATTTCTTCTTTAAAAGACCGGGGAAAATCAAGGCTTCTTCTTCTCAACCTTGGCAAATAAGGAGTGTCCTTTTTGAAACACCCTCAATAAGTTAAAAATGTTTTCCAAGAATGTGAACTACTCTGTAAAAATCTCAAAATATGGAAAAATGAACGAGACCATCCCCAAATGCAGTACAGCATATGCATATGAATTCCAAATGTGATTAGGGAGTTCATTTTTGTACTTTGATTATTCACACAGAGAGGCATTAACATCCTTGCATATCAAGTGGGATATAAATATAATCCCATACCTAGTTTTGATCTCCACGTGCTAAAACCATCACTTCCAAATTTAAAAGGCTCACAAAAACAACCAGAACTGGGGCCCAGTAATCTTCTTACCAAGAAAGAAACAAAGAAATTAAATCTATTTAATTTGTCATGGAACAGATCAACAAATAACATCATCACAGCTTATAATAGAAATAGAAATACAAAAGCAAGACCAGTTCAAACTAGAATGAGACACTGTTCAATGACAAGACCATGTTAAGACACAATAGATTGGTACTAAGCTCTAAATCCAAACTGGTTAGCATTCTAATGAAGTTTTACTTGCCCACAGATGTAAAGCTTTTATTTTGCAGCACATCAAACTAGGTCATCTAGGTCTTTCAGGGGTTTAAAAACCTTTGAATCTGCTATATGAATTGATTTTGCAGATGTTTTTTAGCCCTTTAATCTTCTCAACACTTCTGTGATGTGACATCTGGACTCACTGTGGAGTCTACAACAAACCCCATGAAGCTCAGAATCCCTCTCAGGGACTTCAGAACCAGCAGAATAAACCAGTTGCTGGCTTATTGCTATTCACAATTAAATTGCAGCACTGTGCCTGTCACCTGCTGTCCCCTCAGTAAATCTTACTGCATGCAAGCTGAGTGTACCAACATTAATCAAATAATGCTCAGAAAGAGAGAACACAGAACATCCTGCTGCTGGACATTTATTCTGTGATACACACTGGTTGCTAGTAAGAGTCAGAAACAGCCTTAAACTTCTGGCACTTGTGTTGTTTCACTGTCAACAGGATTTGTAAGAACATGGAAATCATGCCAGTGATTAATGGCCTGGGTTAGGCAGCATTCCATTCCTCCAGTTACATATTTTGCAGATCCCAGGGAAGTCAGTTGAAGGTCTGAGGGCTGAAGAGCTACAGACACAGAACCAGGGGGTTTTATTTCTTAGAGACTTCATCTTATCTTGCCCTTATTATCAGAAGTGTGAAATTAAACTATGGCATTAAAGTACAGGAAGCTGACCAGGTTATGGTGCATTTAAAATGGAAGGGAGTGCATATGAATGCATCTAAATTTTACAGGTTCACTTACAATTGGATCATAACTCTCTGAACCAGGACAGTCTTGTCCCTGTTGTGTCTAAATTAAAAATAAGAAAAAAAGCCCAGGCCGCAAATATCAATAATGACTAGCATTTCCTTTAAATCTTTATGTAGTCTTGTCCAAGGCAAAATTTAATGAACCTGAGTTTGTCTACACATATTCATAAAATCTGTATCAGTTCAGGGTGCTGAGCACCTTTTCCCTTTTCTCAGCCACTGCTGTTACCAGAGGTAGATTTGATTTTCCCAGGTGCTCCTGCAAGTCTGCCCATAGGAAATGTTTCATTCCCTTCCCTGGGTGTGGTGCATGGCAAACATTACAGAGAGGGACACACAGGAATTCCAGGGGCTCTGTGACCTGGTGAATATGTATTTTTTTAAACCTTTCCGTACTTCTCTGGGGAGGGAGACACAAGAAACTTAAGAGGGAGGCATTCTACTGAGGAAAAATTAAATGTAGAGTAGCAGGGTGCAAACATGGGTTGCCACTTCATTCATTTCCAGAGGGGAGGCACTTTCAAAGTCCAAGAACTGATACTGTAGTGTTTTGGTCTAATTATCTTTTTCTTGAAATTATTGATTTCTGTGGAAATTGAACAGTCTAAAGTATTTCCTTTTATAGTCTTGTATACATATCCTGCAAAAGATGTCACTTTTTCCAGAAAAAAAAGTGTAGGTGGAGGTAGATGGGGCTCTGTAGATGAAAGGCTTGGTGGGGAGTGGCAAATGCTTCATTTTGTGACAGGAGTAAAATCCCCTTAATCCTTTGTCTAGAGACTTCCTTTGGTTTTTCATTAACTATTTTTATTAAAATGTTTCACATTTTCCAGAACACTTTTTCTCACACTGAGAGGTATTAGGGGGACTTCATGATTTTTTTTTGGCAAATATTAGTCAGGTGAAAAAACCAAACCAAACCAAACAAACCCAACCCTTCTCACCCTCTCCACGGTCTAAACAGACACAAGTTATATCTCACTGCACAACTAAATGTCACATATGTTGGAATCACAGAAGTTTAAATCAAAAATTGATCAGTCCTACTTCCTTTGATAAATTGCCTTTTGTGTTTGTGAATCACAATTACATGATCGAGCTTGGATTCGTAGTCATAATAATTGATGCATTTTAAAGAGATGTCAGTTAAATATATTAAAAAATCTTCCTTTCAGTGTCAGGCTTCACATCTGCTTCATCCTCAGATCCAAATACTCACAATAAGTGAGGAAGAAATTCATTTGGCCAGGCCATTAAGATATGTTAGAACCCTTTTTCTCAGGGTTAACAGCTGTAATATTTGTTAAAGCCAGTAATTAAAAATTGAATTACACATACTGAAAATACACACTCTTATTGGTTTAGTATCTAGCATGAACTACAATCCACCACACTATTAATAAATCTAAGGATTTTTTTTTCCTTTGGAAAATGACTTCTAGTGTAATTGAAGAAAAGATTATATCTTTTGGTCTTATGAAGGTCTACTAAGTGGTGTGGACATATGCTGTCATTTTATCCATGTAAAGGGGGAGGATTTATAAATAAATGGATTTATTTGGTGCATTCAGTAGATATAAATATATACTTTATATATTATATGCTATATATTTATATATAGTTATATATACTGAATGTATATATTGAAATAAAAGGTCTATTTATCTGATAAATGAATAGTTTATCATTTCAGGAAGGCCTGGTGTGGCCATTGAGAGGATGGTGTGTGAGAGCAGCCTGGGCTGTGTCTGTGGCTCTGTCTGTGGGATGCTCACACGCACTGCCCCAGCCTCCTGCTCCCCAGTTTCCTTTTTCCTGTTTGCTGTCCCCTGAGCTGGGGCTGGCTGGGAGCTGTCTGCTTTCATTTTAAAAGGCTGACTCATCAGCCAGGGCTGCTCTTACTCATTGCACTCCATGCCTGGAGCCTCGTGCTGGGACTTACAGAACAGCTCTGCAGGCACAAGAGCTCCAGCAGCTCCCTCGTGTTCTGCTTTACTGATGGGACAAGGCAAGGAGGGGAAAAAAAATAGTACTTTTGTGTTCTTAATGATCTAAGGAGAGAAAACACTTTAAAAGGCATTCCCCAAAATCAAGGCACAGGAGTGTATTGTGAGCTGTGGTGCAGGGTCTCTGTCTGAGGCTGACCAAAGTCTGTGTCCTTTGGCTGTTCACACTCTGATCAAACCACCCCAAAAAATCCAACCAAACCCAGGCCAACACCTTTGACAACCTCATAAAACTCATTAATTCACTTCAGATCCACATTAAGTGGAATTAATAGCCTTTAGAGCTCAGCATTCCCATCCCAGGGGAGACATCTACACCCTTAACAAAACCAGCTCAGAGCCTGGGGGCTGCGTGAAATGCAGGCATCCAAATATTCTGATAGTAAAACCCAAAACTGGTCTTTGCTTACATGAAACTATGCCAAGGTCCATTCCACATTTTCTCCTTAACAAGTTTATTGTTGGATCTCTATTGTTCTACTACCTGCTAAATTCCACAGAAATCCTTTTCCTCCAATTTCTGTCCTTGCTCCTTTGCTTATGGATACCCACTATAGGTGTGAATATTTCTTGCTTTTCCTGTGTATGAATGATGCCAGGTTCTGCCTTCCTTGCAGAAGGCTCTTGCATATCTGTCCTCATTATAACATCACTATTCTGTTTTTCAAACCTCTGCTAACAATGACAGTGTTGGCTAGTTGTTTTTTTTTCTCCTCTCTGCTGTTACTCGAGAGACTGTTCTTTTTTGTGAATGCTCAGAAAAAGTCTACTGAAATATTCAGGTCACACAATCCCTTTATATCTTCTCTAGCCCTTAGAGAACTTATTTTATACACTCAGTAGGGTTAATAATGCTCAAAAAGAGAGCACACAGAACACCCTGGCTGTTGGACATTTAATGAAATTAAACGGAACAAGAATCAACCCCTCCCTCTGTCACTTTGCAGGTATCCAAAGCAGACCCAAGGCTCCATCCTGTGATGGAGTTAATACATTAACCCCTGACACCCCGTGGTGTAGCCCAGGATCCTCACCCAGCACCTCAGGAGCCCCCAGGGCTGCCCAGACCTCCCAGCCACGCTGCCCCAGAGCCTGATGTGAACCCTCAAGGGCAAGTTTTGCTCTAACTCACACAGGAAATCCAAGGCAAGCACAGGAATTACACCCAGCTTACTCAAGTTTCAGCCCAGACCTATGTGACCTTTGGCACTGCTGCAATGAAACTTGCTTCAGCAGATCACCCCTTTTTGGTTTTACACCAACTCGAACACCAAAACCCCACACTCTATCTTCCAATCACTTCAGCAGCATTTCTCAGCTATTTTTGTACAAACAGTTGATCTGTTTCCTTCTCCTGCTCTGTCATGTCCTGTTCCCACTGCTGTATCAGTAAATAATGCTGATGTGTGACCAGCTCACTGATTAAGCCCCTCTGAAGCTCCAGGTCTCACATCTGCCAATCTGATTCTGCAGCATCACACACGCACCCTGCTCTCTGGCAGGGAACCCTGGCTTACAAATAAAACCAGACAAAATGCATTTGAATTCACAATATACAACTTTCCAATCCTCTAATTCTTTGAGGGAGCCAGCTGGTCTGCTTTCTTCCCTCTGTCTGCACAAAGCCACTTTGTCACCAACTACAAATGTCTTTGATGTGCTTTGATATTCAGGCAGGTTCACAAGTTTGTGTAAGAATCTCCAACTCCTGGATACTTGACTCTCCACAAAACTTCAAAGAGATTACAATTTAAGGAGAAGCTCTATGGAAAAGCACAAGAGTTCAACTTTTTCAGGTCCAAGGCCCAAAGAATAAAGCATCATCCACCATTTTTAGCCTGTTTGCTTTGTTTTTATTTTTAAACTTGTATCAGTGGCACCAGGCATGTCCTGTGTTACACTCAACAGTTGTTCCAGGAACACACAAAGCACATTTTGCATTGCAAATGTAGACTGGTATACATGTTGGGACTTAAGACCAATAAACCCCAGAACAGAGTGTCCAAACTTCTTTGCTCTAATTTTATTAGTGTTGGGGTTGTCTTATTCTTTTTAAAAAAAAAAAAATTAAAAATTTAAATTCTCTATTATGTAGAATATACCTCTATATAAATAGCCAACAACTAATCAGAACTCTGTGCTAGATAAATTACACCCTTGGCAAACAGGCTGGATAGCATGTTAAAATAAGAATGCTCGCGTGGTATTTACTCCAAATTGCTCATGTCTAAGAGAAAAACCACCATTAGCCAGGTTCAGCAGTGATTAGGGAATTACTGAGCTGGATTTTTTATAATGAACCAGAAAATTTATCTTAAATTATGCTGAGAAAGTTTTCTCATTAATATAGGTATAACTCAAGTATTGTTTTTAAATTAGAGCTCATTGATTAAATACACCGTAAAACTCCAAGTCTGTCTACTAAGAATGATGAATAAACTTCCTGATGCTACTCAAGCAGTGTCACAGATTTCTTAGAGATCCTTTTATCTGCCTTTGAAATGAGGCAAGCTCACAACAGTCACTTATTTGTACTTACAGAGCATCCCACAGTTCTGTGAATGCTGCATAAAACTTCCTCATCTGCCTCTGCAATATATTCACAATGAACACATACTCAGAGCAAAGGCAGGCAGACTCATTTACGTGGAAGGGAGCAAAGAAGGGGAATGTGACACTGCTAGACAGGTGCTGTGTGTGTGTGCGATTTTCAGGGTAATTCCAAAGAATCCTGGCTCTGGGTTTGCCCTGAATCTCAGGTGTGCCCCCCTTCCACATGCTGTCAGCCACGGCAGTGATGAAATCAGCTACCTTTGAGAAAGGGTGATAAACATTGCCCAGACAGAGGAAAACCACTCCTTCTGAAGTGGTTTCCTTGGGCAGCCCCTGGGGAGAGCAGCTCGGATGCTCTGGTGGCCACAGCTGCTCCAGGAGCTTCTGAGAGTCAGCCCTGAACCTCTGGCAGGAATTGTGGAACAGCTTCCAGCAGCCTGTGCCACTCCTGGAGCCAGGGCACAGGAATGAGCCCTCACTGCCCTGCTCAGGACACTGAGCAGTTTTAAAATGAGAGGTTTTTTATCTATTCTAAACCTCACTTCACACATCCTTGGCAAGTTTTGCCTTGTGAGAGCTTTTTTTTTTT
>VXBI01000992.1:63900-133140 GCA_013397375.1 Toxostoma redivivum
TTTTAATTGCCTTGAGAAAGTACAGGTTTGGGACTCATTCCCAGAAGATTGTATGGGAAAAGTGCCCTCTCACTCTTTGAATCCCTTTGTTTTTATTCTTTATCAGCTCCCATGTTTCAGTCCCTGTCAGCCCTTCTAAACACTGCCATCACCTTGACATTTATGTGCAGCACTGCCAGAGACAGAGGCTGAACTGAAGGGCCTCCAGCACTGAAGAGATGCTTCACAGAAAGAAGAGAATGAAAAGCAAAAGTTGATGGTCAAAAAGAATGAGAATCCAGGTAAACTACAGGTCCAAGGTGATACATAAAAATATACATTTATATTAAAAAAAATAAAAAGTTTTTAGGCAATTATGTATCTTTGTCTTCACATGAGCCCTTGCTTTTTTCTCTGAAAATGCCAGCAGCATATGCAGTACTGGGAAATCAGGCAAGAAATCCCTGCTTCTCTGTGAGTCATGACACAAGTCAGGCAAAAAGGAAACAGGTGTCACTGAAAGCAAGAGAGCAAAATTCACAGAAATTGCATTTGCAGAAATAGCAGAATAGTCTGAAAACATGTTTAGTCTTGACCAGAACCTGTCAGCAGGCAGGTGAGGTAAGCAGCATCCTCATTCCATTGTCAACCATGAGCTCCATAAAAGATGTATTCCATGTGTTGTAGTGCTCTGGGGCCTGTTTTAGGCTCCTGGGTTCAGGGATCATATTTTTCCAGTTGTTTTACTCTGTGACTGGAAACCACATGGAGCCTTGGGCCATGCAGTTCCACAGCTCCCTAATATTTGGAATGTTCCATAGCAACCCACAGGGAGACTAAACCAGCTGACAAGTGAAAGTGCTGCTGGTTATTCAGTGAATGTAAGAGGAGTCAAAAAGAGGTTGGCCTATAAAATACAAATCTTGCTGCAACAGCAGACAAAGCAAGTTATAGAAAGAGAACAATATGCAAAGAGTATTCTGAGCTTCAAATGACGCAAATGAGTGTTCTCAGGTCTCTTTTATGATGACATGACTTTACAGGGTTATTTGCATGAGGCCCGAGAGCACAAAGGATGTTCTAAGTGCTCATCAAGGTTCATTGTAGCTTTCTGTTTAGTGTACTCTGCTCATACTATCATGGAGGGCCAAAGTTAGAGTGGCCTCTCATGCAGAATGCCATTTTATACATTTCACCCCCTCCCAGTAGCTATAAAACATCCTTATTTTGTCATTTTCCCAACAGTAACATTTGTTTACGTGAGGGGGAAGCTGCCACACGCGAGATTCTAAGTAAAATGCAACCAAACAAAAACTTTACCAAATTTTTCCCATTGGAAATAAGCTCATAATTCATAACTGATTATTACATGAGAAAGAAGTGGCAGGGCATGCCAATCCACTAGAATTTGTATTGCTAGTATTTGTAATTTATACTGATAGGAGAAAATTTGTAATGAATTTTCCACTATTTATCTGTGCCCTGGGGCAAGTGAAGCCTTATTTCTTTTCCAGTTCAGAAGGGAGCTCTCTTATTTGCTCAACTGCTGTCTTTACTTATTTTGGTCACAGATCCCAACCAGTATATTAGAACATGTCTTTCCCACACAAATTTTAACAGAGCAAAAAAATCGGGCTGTAAATTTGAGTTTCCTCTGTTTGAATAACAGCAGTGAGAGGAAGGAAGTGACAACTGAAAAGAAAAAGCTTCTGAGCTGAGGGAAGTGTCTCTTACCATCACAATCAAGGGGGAAATCTGGCAGTGATCAGTCCAGCTCCCCTGACTTTAATTCAAACTGCATCATTATCCAGCTTGATTTTTCATTAAGAGTAAATAGCTAGGGTTGTTATTCTTCAGTTTAAAAAAAGTCCCAACCAAATACAGGACTTCAGAAGCATTAAGACACGTGTGAAAATGAGAATGTGGCACCAGGAAATCCAAGTCACTTTTCCCTTTCCTTCATTTGCTGTGGCTATTCCTACATCACGTGAGTTCATGGTGAAACTGAAGGGTGCAATCAAATTCTAAACAATTCTAAGAAAATTATACCCGTGTTTCTACACAGAACAATAATAATTTTATTGTTTTATTTTCCAACACTAACAGGCTGTGTCCTTCTGTCTGTCACTGAACACAGGTTGCTCCAATTAAGTGCTCCAGTGTTAAACATGACACAGTTTAAATGAAAACCAAGAATAAAACTGGGTTTGAGAGGAAACTTTGTGACTTGGCTGTTACAAAGTAGTAGTATCAATAAAACCCATCTATATGTTTTATATCTATCTATATATATGTAGATATGTATATACATGTAGATATGTGTAAATATCTACAGATATTTCCTAACAGGTGTTTATTCATCAGATCTGCTGCAAGCATTCTGCTGTTATGTATCACATGAGGAAAGAGAAAAGCCATTCTAATATTAAGTTTAATGAGATGTTGGAGATAATGTCAAGTTCTATATACACACATCAATACCCACATGTGTTTTCACAAGTATCTACACCCTTAAAAAAATAAAGATATTTTTGAGAGTCTTTTTTTGCTTCCTTTCAGCACTTGCCTGGGCAGTGCCAGCCAGCAGAACAGGTATCTCTCTAAAGATCTGTCAGCCTGTGGTGTGCAGGCCCCAGGGCTGAGGTTAGAACATGTGCATCAATGTTTGGTGACTCTCAGAGCAAGTCAGAGCAGCACAAGAAAGCTCAGCACTTCAGAGCAGCATTATTATTGTCATTAAACTCAGCAGGTTCCGTTTCCTGCTGCTCATATGAAACCTTCCCTCCAGATTTGGTTATTTTGCTTTGCACGCTGAATTTTTTTTGTGTTCATCTTCCAATTAATTTCGAAATTAAAGGGAAGTGGTTGTATCTATCAAAGCTCACCGGGTTTACTGACATGTACAGCACACATGTGGGGAATGCCAAACCAGGCAGCCCACTCTGCAGGAATGGCAGCTTTGTCTCTCGAGGTCAGAGAAACGAGGCTGAAATAAGGAGTTTTCACCACAGGTGGGGAACTGGGGGGAATTTGGTTTTTCATAATGACACATACTAGGAAAATCCATTCTGAGGCCATGACAGCTCCTCTTTTGCACAAAGGTGACATTCAGTACTCCTGTCAGCCCAGGAGGCTTCCAGGCAGGTAATTAATGAGGAACTGAGCAGTGGTTCTGAATTACTGAATTACAAGGGCCCATGTCCTGTAATTGAGATGGAAATTAGAGCAGAGTCATTTCCCACATACTTTAGAGAGGACACAGATATGCAGGGACAAAGAGGTGCATATTCATTTTAATAAAACTGTGAGCAGGAACATGAACTCTGTTCTAGCCCTGGCAGGAGAGGTGTGTGAAGGATCAGCTGCTCCCAGTCACACCCAGGCACCAAAGGCTTTGTTAAACGTTCATTTATTCATTCATCCTTGAGCAGAAAGCTGCAAATAACGATAAATGTAAGGAAATTCATCCTTCTGCTGAAAACATTGCAGTTCCTGAGAACTGAAATTAGACAGCAGGTGAGATTCAGAGTAAACAACAGGAAATACAACTAAACTCTCTTCCTTTCCTGGTTCATCACAAGAGGAGCTGGTTCTCAGAGATCATCATGGGAAACATGCAGCTTTTAAATCCTTATAGATTTAATTGAGACCTCATAGCTACCTTCCATTTTCCCATTTCTTGAAGTAACTTGCTGCTACTTCACCTATATACACCAGGCAAGTATTTTCAGAGGGACATGGAAGAAAAGGTGATTTGAATGTTACACTTCCAGTGTGCAGTTGTCATCCAAAAAAGTCAAGCTGGAAACCTGCACTAATTTCTATAATTACCATTCTTTCAAGTAGCTCTCTTTTAACTGAATTAGACTTCTATATTGCAGCCATTATTCACTAGTTATACACAGAATCTCAGGATAAATCATGTTGGGAACAAACTGAGGAAGTTTCTAGTCCAAGCCAAGATGATTTTCTGTATATCCAGAATCTGGACAATGCTTCCAATTCCAGATTTACAATAATCTAATTAATATAATAATTTAATTAATATAATAATCTAATTCCGGATTATATTTAGCACATCCATTCTTCCACTCCCCCTAGGCTGTTGGGTTTTTTGGTTGGTGTTTGAGTAGGATTTTTGGATTTTTTTTTTTCGGAGAGGTTGTTGTTTTTTGTTTTGTTTTGGGGTTTTTTTGNTGAGCACTATCATGAGTTCCTTGCTTAGCCAAGACAGTCTCCTGATATATCTGCTTGTTCTCCTGAATGTCAGGACAGATCCTCCTTGTGTCTGGAATGGTTTCCAGTATCTAGGCAATCTTTGGCTGAACCCATCCTTGTGAGGGTTTTTTTTTGTTAAAGAGAGCCAGATCTGGGCTGGCACTGAAGAGAAAATTCAACCAGGAAATGCATAACACCAAGTGTAAAACAGATATTTAAAAGTGCAATTCTTCAGAGAAGTCTTTATCAGCACAACTCCACTAAAAGCTTCAGTAACATTTCTACTGTTTAAAAGATCTTAAAAACATTTTTAAATGGATACCATGAGTTTTAGCTTGCTGTGTTCAATCAAACCCTTTGTTATTATAATACACTGAAGGATACAGAATTTTGCCATGTCTGAGAGAAAAAAAAGCATCTGATTTTTCCCCATTAAGATTCAGATGAAACTGAAGCCTTCAAGCCTGTATTGTGCTCACACATCACATTTCCCTGCTGACAGTGGAAACTCAGCAAACCCTGCTTCACACCCCAGGGCCACAGCCCTGCTCTCTCTCTCTTTTGCTTGACACAGGAGAAACAAGGTCCAGGTTCATTGCAGTGTGGGACTCATGAAAATGAGGAGATAATGAGAAATGTGTGCATTTCCCAGATGGTGAGTGATGAACACTTCCTGCCCTACCCAAGAGCAGACACAGGAAGCATCACTCTCAGCACCCAGAAGTCACTGTACTGCAGATTTTTCTTTTTTTTTTTTTTTGTTTTCTTCATCCAGGTGTCAGACAGCCTAGCTGAGAAGCAAAAGTCCCCTGACTTCACAGAATTTAACAGTTAATTAATTTCAGATAGAAAGTCCCAGAAAGAAAAGGATCAGGTTTCTGATAAACTGTCTAAGCTTATTACAGTTTAACTCAGAAGTAGTCGTAAGAAAGAGGGAATTACTGGATATGCATGTCACAGAAATGTACTTTAATATGGTGAGGAAATACTCATGCAATTCCTTGCACTGACTGTCCTATAAACACAACCCTTAATGTCAACAACATTTATTATAAAATATTGATAATATTTTCCTGTAAAGTCAAGTCATGAAAGTTTGAAATGACGCCATAGAGAAAATAATAGCCATAAGAACAATTTTATCCAGCAAAGGTTCAAACCAAAGGCTTCCAGCAGGTCACAATAACTTACAACAGCCACGTGAAGCAGCCAGAGGGGTCAGGGACACAACTAAAGGCACAAGAGCTGAGAGCACAGCACCCATGGGGACATTCAGAGATTGAGACAAAGGCAAGACCTGCTGTCATCTCTTTACAGAGCTACTAGTATGGAGGCAGGGGCTGGACTGTATTTTAATCCCCATATGATTGATAAAAACAGCGAAAACATCATTGTGTGCTCTCCACTGTGACATCAGGAGCTCCTGCCAGGCTTTCTCCTTCACTGCCACGGTACAGAAAAACCCCCAAAACTCCACAAGGTTCCCTCAAAAGCTAGGGGAAACCCTACCAAAAATAATTTAAAAAATCCCCTAAAAGCATTCTGCACATACTTCAGAGGCAGATGGGGTGATTTTGGGCTGAACTGGAGTTTTGCAGGAATGTTCCTGCGTTGCCATTTTGTAGGGAGGAAGTGAAAGAGCCAAAAGCAGATTTCAGGAAAGCTCTGGTGCCTTGTCCTCCAATCAGGTCTCTCACAGACCCAGTGCCACAGGACTCTCTCAGGGGGTGGATCCTTGCTCACAGCTTGGCTTGTGGCATTCCTTGATGCTGGCTGACATTAGGCTCCGCTTATTTTTCAAATCCAGAACTCCTCCTGTATTTTGAGGAGCCTGATGCTGTTCAGCCCTACTCATGCCTTACTGGTTGCAAAATTAGAACTCATTGAATTAATCAGGAACAAAAGCTAACATGGGGAGCATCTTAACTTCAAAAAAAACCAAACAGCTCTCAAAAAGATCCAAATCTCAATCAAATCAGTCAATGAGTCCACTAAAACCAACAGCAAGATTTTCATGCTGGTGGCTTCACAATTTCTTTCCAGAAAAATTTGCTTGTAGCAGAAATTAATTCTAAAACTAATTTATGATGGCTACCATTACTCTGTTATGGACTGACTACATAATATGAGAGAAAAATGTTAAAGTTTCAAAACACTATCACTGCAGCTCAAAAGTACCCACCACCTTTTTTTTTTTTAATTTAATGCACACTATTTCCTCTCCCACAGAAACTAGTTTCTATTTCCCTTAAGTGCTAGAGAGATGGATTATCAGTAGTTGACTTCTTCAGGTCACATAGAGACACATTTCAAAGAAATCAGTTGTTTTCACAGCTCAGCTACATGCCAGGCAGGGGGAGTTCTGCAGGGCATAGCAATGCCTGGCTGGGCACTTAAGCTCAGCTCAGATGAGCCCAGATTAACCCCAGGGAAGATCATGCTCAACAGCACAAGCACAGCAAAGCTGAAAATTGGCCAACCTAAACCAAAACAGAACATTCAGGAACAAAGCAGGGCTGGGATGGAGAATGAGAGAGGGTAAAGCCAGACAAGAGTGACCAAAAAGAAACCAAAAAGAAGAAGTCAGAAGGAGAAGCTTGAAATAATTTTGACCAGCAAATGGGACTTGGAGTTCACAGAACTCTTCGTCCTCTTTGCTTTAATAGAACTTGTCCAGTGTTGTAACCTTGGAAATTTTCTCACATTTTTTTCCTCATACTCCACTAAGAAGTCTCCAGAAAGAATAGAAAATGATGAATTGCAAAATGATGAACTGAGAAACAGGTTGAATATTAGCAAATATTTATAAGCATCTTCTAAAATTGGATCAATTACTCATCATAAACCTACAAGAGATCTGGAAAAGAGGAGAAACCAGCTGGTGACAACCAGCTATGCTGCTGTTCCTGCAAAAAATTTTCCTATGTCCTTTCACCAGACAGAATCAACTAAGACAATAACAACTTCAAAACAAAGGGTTTTGTACAAAATATCACGATTATTCTAATAAGAACTAAAACCGTAAGGTTCAAGATATATTTTTTGCAATTTCCTGTAATAATAGGAAAAGACAACAGTTATTAGGTGAGAAAGTATTTTAAGGAGCAATTAGCCATCATGCATGAAATAAAGAAAAGTATATTGGTAGATTAAGGCTGTGGGAGATGAAAAAGGCAGGTCTGTACCAACCATCACATGATGAAACTGAAAGAAATCCAGAAAATTAGGAGGGAAGAAGTTCTGTGAAAAAGTTTCTGCTGGGTCAGGACCTGACTGTTCCTCATAGCATTATGTAAAATCCCACCAGACACTTCTGTCTACAGGAAACAAGGATAGTGGCCCTGAATGTGGATGAACTTGTATGGGTTTGAAGCATCGTGGTTTTAAAGTTTAAAGTTGAAAATAAGACCAACTTTTGTCACTAGAAATGTCAAGTCAGAGTATTCAGGACAATAGAACCATGAAAGATGGATTAGATATTGGTTCCCTATAGTTGTGGGACCTAGCCCAACTCTTTCACCAAGCAGAATCCCTTACCATAACCAAAATCAGAGTTAGGAAAGAATTTTTAACTTAGGAAACTCCATGCAGGTGTCTCCCTGGTTTTCTGTGGTCTGTAAAAGCAGAATGTTGCTCCACCAATAAAAAAAAAAAAAGACCTCTTGCCAGCCCTATGAATCTTGCAGTTCCTCTTTTCCCTCTCACTTCAGTTGTACACATATCTAAGTCTTGTACACATTTTTTCCCATTGTTGAGATTGGGAAACTTGCACTGGCTTTACAAGTAAAACCTTAAAGATGAGTAGGCTTGCATAGAAAGAGTGAATCAGAGTCAGGGAAATATTCCATTGAGGAAAAAAAAAGGATGCCCTGAAGATCAGAGTTCCTCATGGGGAGAAAGGAGGGAAAAAGTGACTGATAATCCTAGTCCCACCTTGTATGTCTGCTCATGAATGCAGCAGGCTTTGGTTCTGCAGAGTTTGGGCAGTGTTTACAGGAAGACAGGAGGGTATTGGGGTTTTATACTGCCTTTACACTTTCTGTGACCCTAAGAGAGGAGTTTATGTGCCAAATGTGCATCCCTTCTCCAAATCAGACACTCACAACTGCCAGTCTTCTTTCTACATTTCTAAACTTCTACACGTGCCCTCTTGCATGGATCATGACACAAGTTGACAAATAGACCTGGCTTAGGGGGAACCAGAGAGGCAACACTGATTTTTATGTTTTTTTCCCGCAGGGATAAGGAACACCAGTAGTAATGCAGAGATTGGAGGTTAGTGATGTGGAATACTGGAGAGGACTCCCCAGTGTGTTAGGAGCATTATTAATTCAGGATATGAGAACATCAGCTAATTCCAGCTGGTCTGCTTGGTAGGCACAGCTTTTTTCTCACTCACAGCATAGTATTCCATCTATTCCTACTTCACTTTTGACTGTATTGAAGTCCAGTAGCATCAGGATCCCAAAAGCAAATAAAGTACCTGAAAAGCAATTCAAGTATTGTGGGACCTGGAAACAATTCCAATGCTGTGGGACAGCAGCGTTACCCTGATGTAAATGACAAGAATGCGATTTTTTCTTTACTCAAGAAAACATTTATTGCAAGAATGTGAAGTACAGTGAGACACAGTAGCATGAGAATTCCTTTCTACAGGAAGGTCTGAAATCCCAAAGGTAAGGACAGTAATTTCACTTTAAATGGGGAAAAGGCATTCCTCATCTTGTAAATGAACTGTCAACAGCCCACCATTGATAACAGATACAAAAAATGACCTAGTACAAAAGAGCAAACAATCCCATTATTCAAGGAATCAACACCATCCCTCACACTCACAGAACTTCACTGGTGGATTACTACAACCACCAGCTGCTGTAAATTCAAGACATTGCCCCACTTATAGCCTGAGGCTACAGAGTTCTGGGAGATGAGATGGGAAATGATTTTCCCTATTGCTTTTTACCCTTTTGCTGCCCTCCTCTGAGAAGGGTTTGGATGCACCAATGGAACCTCCCAGCTCCTGACTGAGGGAATGTGCTGAGATGCTGAGAGGGGCAGAATGACAAAACCCAGCCCGTCAGATACAGAACAAATCCAGCACTGATATCATCCCTTCCTTCTGTTCAGGCAGGTGAGAGCAGTCAGTAAATACCTCTGCACAAAGGGCAGTGCCCAGTGATAACGTGGAGATAAATATTTCCTGCAGACACATCAGTGTCACTGCCAGCCTCACAGCCTGTCCTTGCTCATCTGTCTGCGGGAAGCTCTGGGCTCCCTTTGCATCACAGCTCTGAGGAAGCTGAGGATGTGTCAGCACTTATCACCCTCATGTGCACCCTGCATGCATCATTCACAAGCTATCTATAAATAATCAGCGCTGCACACGTTATTTAGTAAAAAAACCCACCAAACAAACAAGCCAATAACTTTGAAACATCACAGAAAAAATGAACCCAAGCAAACAAGCAGAAACTGGGATGCTCAGGGGCCACATTAAACATTTCAACATCTACATCACCATCCTGGATAAATAAATAGAGTTACACTTAATTCTTTGTCTTGCTTTACATCCATGGCTGTTTTTTCACAGTGGAACTCAAGTATGCACAAACAGCTTGTAATATTCATTCTGTGTTTCCAACAACACCCCAACCTAATTAATATTTATACATGCCAAGTCACTCATAATTAGGGAGGTATTCCTGAAATACGGCATTGTGTTCCAAAGAACCCGACTTGCAAAAATTAAACCAAATAAGTTCGTGTTGCTTCAAAATCCCTTCCTGAGAAAAATACTTTAAATATTTTCACACAATAGGTCTAAACAAATCTGTCTAAAGTAATGTTCTAGTTTGAAGAGCATCAAGGGAAATAGGTTTTCCGCTACTTGCAAATAGAGTGTTGCATATGGAACTTTATTACACGCGTGTCTTAAAGTACCTCTTCCTTATCTTCTGAGCCCACCTAACCAACTGAAAAGTATGAAATTGCAAGACACAGGCATGCAACAAGTGAATTTTGTCAAGAAAAAAACTGCAGCACTTGCAGCTCTGTTGTTCAAAACAAAAAATACTTCTGACTTGCAAGTACCTATCAGAAAGGGGTCAAGAATTCAAAATTCTGCTGTTTTTTTTCGGTAACAGACATACACAGTGACACACAACAACCCCGAAGCAATCGAGCTTCTCTGGTTTGAGCCCAACCACGAGACATCGCTGTCTGTTTTGTCTCTCAAACAGACTCACGTCACCGAGCCCCGAAAGGGGAACTCGCAGGGTTTGTGATGAGGACACCCGATAAACAGCTCCGCTCCGGCGCTGCCCGCAGCAATAAAAGGCAGCGGCACAGCAGCAGCTGCCACTCCAGCTGCAGCACCAGGGAAAATGCCAGGGCTCTTCTTCCACCACAGCAACATGACTGAATTCAATGGGAAAGAAGACTGCAAGCCTGCAGAAGGCAAAGCCCATAAAAAGAAGCAAAAGGCTTTGTAAGTACATACAACTTTAAAATTGAATATATTGGAAGTGAAAATAGCAATCCGCTAATATTGGAGATTATGAATTAGCACTGTGGTTCAGGCTAAACGAACTAAACCTGCTCAAAGCCCAGCACTGCAGTATCTCTAAAAAAGGCATACCAATTAATTCACTACTTTAAGTAATTAAAAATAGAATTTGGATACAGTGAGTACCTCAGTCTTTTTTTAAAAATTACTTTGATATGCAACTGCCCAGACTTCAGTCATAGGATGGAGCTGTCTCTTTTTGAAAGCTTGAAGAAAATTTAAACAGCTTGAAGAAAGTTTAAACTGCAATTCTAATGGATTTTTTAAATGTCTGTTCATTGTTTCAGTGGGGCAGATCTCAAAAGTTATTTGAAATGCATGGTTCCACATATTGAATCTGGGATCAAGACTTCCAACTCTAGGAATGTCATGTAAGTACAGAAACACCAAGTTATGAAATACAATCATAGCTAGATGATTGGATAGTAAATTGCTTCCTTTCTAAACTACCTTCTAGAATAACAAATATTGTAAAATGATCTAGAATTTTTCAAAATTCAAGAGAGGTGAACTTTAGTAATTAGAAACTACTCATAGAGTTAAAGATTTTTAATTAGTGATTTGATATGTTTGCATCAAACAGTGAGGGAGAAGACACTTCAGTTAGATCCATTTTTTATCAGAGGGACATTGTAACTGCTCTCTAAAGTTTTACAAGAAAAATACTTCTCACTTAAATGAGGAGTAGAAGTATTACCATTCTTACTACAAAAAAGTGGAAATTGAAGTACAGGCACAAAATCATTTTATCAGTGACAGTAGAAGACTATTTTCCCGGGAACAGAATTCAAGATAACATCATAGTTCCATACTTTTTCCATCTCTGACTATTCTTCTCAACATGGACTGTCTCCAGGATCTCAGATTATGACAAAAACGTAAATTTAGTAAAATGCCTGGTACATATTCCTGGAATATTGTAATAAATTATAAAATTTGTCTCCTTCAGACATATAAAAAACCCCCAAAACCCGTGGTTTCTTGCCTAAAGCCTTTTTTTTTTTTTTTCTTGTTACCTTAGGCTTTCTGCAGAGGAAGTTATTCAGTGGTCACAGTCTTTGGAAAAGCTCCTGGCCAGCCAAAGTAAGTCTGTCACTTCAGTATGACTTTGTTTTTACTCTGAGGACAACATTTTATCTAATCTCACCAAATAGGCAAAGCTGCAGCATTGTATAAACACTGTCAGACAGTGGACAGCTACACCTCAGTTTTTTACAGCCATTCTGTAACATGGGCACTGCCACAGCTTGACTGCCAGGTTGGGGTTTGGGGTCTTTTCCCATTTTCAGTATAGCAATTAACTCCCAAATAGCTCATTTTGATCAGTCTTCAATCCCTGGATAATACATCAGTTTAATCTGGAATTTTCTGTCCACTTAGACCCTAAATCCATTTAGGAAGGATGAGAATCCATTGTTATAGGACCAGGATCCAGAATCTAGATCTAAAAACATTGAACATAATTAGGGAGACTCCCATCAGCCTCAATATTAGCATATCTACTGTGTGTTGAAGAAGGGAAGGACAGCATATTTTGGCAAGATTTTACATCAGATTTCAATACAACTCCTGCTATTTATTTTGTCCTTCCTGGTCACAAGTACCATACAGTAATTGATGATTTATTTTTGTTTAGGTGGCCAGGGTGTCTTTCGGGAATTCCTGAAGTCCGAGTTCAGCGAGGAAAACATCGAGTTCTGGCTGGCTTGTGAGGATTACAAGAAAACCAAGTCTGATCACTTACATGGCAAAGCAGAGAGGATTTATGCTGAGTTTGTTCAGTCAGATGCCATTAAGCAGGTATGTATATGAATATGTGTATATTAAGCAGCTATAATATATATTGTATTATATATATATAATATGTATATAAAGCAGGTATAGATGAAGGGAGAAGTGTGGCTCCTCGGAGATGCTCACACACTCTCTCACAGTTGCATAAGAAACAGACACTTTCAGATCCCTCCTTGCATCACAGCTGTCTGCAGTGTTATTATCAGATCTCACAGGCAGTCACAGGGGGCAGGCAGAGCTGACACAGCTCAGCACATGATGCTCTTCACTGAGCCAGCCCAGATTGAACTGCTGACAGCATCTGGAGATTCTGCCTGCTTGCTGGTGGAAGCACCACAGAACATTTCATGTCAGCCTTCTGGAAAAGTTAAAGTTCTTAACTTTGATCACCTTTAAACTGGAGACATTCAACACAGGATTTCTCTTAGTAACTGGAGGCTGTTCCTCAAAGTTGAGCTGTATTAATTCTGACTCCAGAACAAACTACATTTCTATAGTGAACAGCATTTTCTGTGCCTAACTGGGATACAGATATTTGATTTGCCCCAATTTACGGTTCTGATACCGAACTATCATAGAGTTCAAACTATAGAGTATCAGAACCGTAAATTGGGTGAAATGAAATATCTGTATTGATATTGATTTTCCTATGAACACCTTGAGGCTGCAAATGCAGGTATTGGCAAAGAGATCTAGAAAGAGACTACCTTTAAGTTAAGTTTTTAATGGCATTTATTTTTTTTTCCCTAATCCAGATCAATATTGACTATCAGATGAGGGAAGCAACAGCCAAAAAAGCTCAAGACCCAACTCACACAAGTTTTGATGAAGCCCAGAAAACCGTGTACATCCTTATGGAAAGGGATTCCTATCCCAGATTTTTAAAATCCAAATCCTACCTGAACCTTTTGAACCAGCTGCAAACCAACACTTCAAAATAAAGTGTCAGAAGCAGGAAGAGCCAAGCAGACTCTGTCAAATGTCCTGTGAAGAGATCCTCCACAGTGGCTGGATCTTGCCAAAGAAAATCCCTGCCTTGGGAGGAGGAGTGTGAGGGAGATGCAAACAGCTCCATGGCCAATGGATGCAGGATAAAAGCTGAGGCTGCCAGAAGGGTGAGAGCAGCACAGTGGGAAATCTTCCCCTCCCATATGCCATGGGGTCAAGGCAGAGTATGGAAAACCATGTTTGACCTGCACTGTGAACACTGAACTGTGTCTTATATCCCAAAGAACTGCTGATTGTTAGCAAGTGCAAGACCCACGGACTGAGCATTGGGAAAAGATTATCAAGTTCAGGAGAAAAGCCAGGATGACTGACAATTTTGGGCATAACAAGAAAGTGCCAAGACAAGACTGACATCTCTTAAAAACCTATGGAGGGTTAATAAGNCTGGCTTGTGAGGATTACAAGAAAACCAAGTCTGATCACTTACATGGCAAAGCAGAGAGGATTTATGCTGAGTTTGTTCAGTCAGATGCCATTAAGCAGGTATGTATATGAATATGTGTATATTAAGCAGCTATAATATATATTGTATTATATATATATAATATGTATATAAAGCAGGTATAGATGAAGGGAGAAGTGTGGCTCCTCGGAGATGCTCACACACTCTCTCACAGTTGCATAAGAAACAGACACTTTCAGATCCCTCCTTGCATCACAGCTGTCTGCAGTGTTATTATCAGATCTCACAGGCAGTCACAGGGGGCAGGCAGAGCTGACACAGCTCAGCACATGATGCTCTTCACTGAGCCAGCCCAGATTGAACTGCTGACAGCATCTGGAGATTCTGCCTGCTTGCTGGTGGAAGCACCACAGAACATTTCATGTCAGCCTTCTGGAAAAGTTAAAGTTCTTAACTTTGATCACCTTTAAACTGGAGACATTCAACACAGGATTTCTCTTAGTAACTGGAGGCTGTTCCTCAAAGTTGAGCTGTATTAATTCTGACTCCAGAACAAACTACATTTCTATAGTGAACAGCATTTTCTGTGCCTAACTGGGATACAGATATTTGATTTGCCCCAATTTACGGTTCTGATACCGAACTATCATAGAGTTCAAACTATAGAGTATCAGAACCGTAAATTGGGTCAAATGAAATATCTGTATTGATATTGATTTTCCTATGAACACCTTGAGGCTGCAAATGCAGGTATTGGCAAAGAGATCTAGAAAGAGACTACCTTTAAGTTAAGTTTTTAATGGCATTTATTTTTTTTTCCCTAATCCAGATCAATATTGACTATCAGATGAGGGAAGCAACAGCCAAAAAAGCTCAAGACCCAACTCACACAAGTTTTGATGAAGCCCAGAAAACCGTGTACATCCTTATGGAAAGGGATTCCTATCCCAGATTTTTAAAATCCAAATCCTACCTGAACCTTTTGAACCAGCTGCAAACCAACACTTCAAAATAAAGTGTCAGAAGCAGGAAGAGCCAAGCAGACTCTGTCAAATGTCCTGTGAAGAGATCCTCCACAGTGGCTGGATCTTGCCAAAGAAAATCCCTGCCTTGGGAGGAGGAGTGTGAGGGAGATGCAAACAGCTCCATGGCCAATGGATGCAGGATAAAAGCTGAGGCTGCCAGAAGGGTGAGAGCAGCACAGTGGGAAATCTTCCCCTCCCATATGCCATGGGGTCAAGGCAGAGTATGGAAAACCATGTTTGACCTGCACTGTGAACACTGAACTGTGTCTTATATCCCAAAGAACTGCTGATTGTTAGCAAGTGCAAGACCCACGGACTGAGCATTGGGAAAAGATTATCAAGTTCAGGAGAAAAGCCAGGATGACTGACAATTTTGGGCATAACAAGAAAGTGCCAAGACAAGACTGACATCTCTTAAAAACCTATGGAGGGTTAATAAGTGTGAGTGTGAGCTCCACAATGCTGTAGTGCTATGTAAATATATTCTAAATTAACATGTCAATCAAAATCAATAGGGTTTAAATTATATAAGAATCACATAAGCTGTATTTTTATTAATTTGTATTCAACAGGCAGGTATGTAGAATCTTTGTTGTTTAATTTATTGAAAAATAAGTAACTATTCATTAAAATACAGTTTAAAATAAAATTTATAGTGGTTTTGCATCTTACTTGAAGTGATTTTTCCATTGTACTTACTGAAATATTGAAACACAAAATTCCTCTCATCTCCACAGTCAAATACTAATTTTACCTCCACCATTTCTCTTTTTCTCTCATTTTACACAGCCATAATCTGAGCTACCTGAGGCAGGTGATACTGACTTACACAGACCATCCTCACAACCCCCAAAAAAGAAAAGATGTGATTATGCTTGAAACGTCTAACTAAGAACAAGAGCACTCCCAAAACTCAAGCATTTGAGACCTTGTGACATTAGATCTTTTAACAAAAATAAGTGAAGGAATGCATTGGTTTTATGAGTTCCCATCATGAGACATTGGTATCACATGGGTGGCAAGACAAGATTTTATCTCACCCTTGCAAATTCTCCATTTTTCCAGAATGACATGAGCTTTGTGAGCCCCACTCTGCTCTGTACCAAAAGGAAAAGCAATAAATTCAGAGATGTCACCTCTTGGTGAGAACAGACCATGTTCTTATTGGCACCTTTTGGGGACTTTGGGACCTCCAGGGGAGAACCAAAATCTGTGTCAAAAGCAAAACAGCTGGAAGGGACATAAAGTCCCAACCTCCACTCTCACCTACTGTAGTAGCTGGAAGCCATTCCAAATTACATCTTCCTTTCCAGGCTAATAAATGCAGAAGGCCAGACCCCAGCCTTGCAGTATTATTTTATTTTATGTGTTCCTGAGAGTGCCTGACTGCAAAACTTGAATGCTCCTGGAATAACATAAACCAGCCTCCAGCTGGCATTCTTGCATGAATTAATTTTCCAGGGTCACCAGGAATAAATCTAATTGCTGTGCAGTAGGAATAACAACAGTGCCTCCCACACAAGGTACATCACCATGTTTGCTCTGACACAATTTACAGGGACCAAATGTCTCTGTTTGCAGAACTCCCAGCTCAGAGAAGATAAAAGAGAACTTTGAAATATCAGCTACCCTCTAAACAGACACTGCATCCAAGTAACATTCTTTTAACTGTAAATCCTTTAAATTATTATGGCCCTGATCTTCCTTTGCTCCCCCTCTGAGGTTTCACAGCTTTGCTATGGTTTAGCCAAACACCCATATGAAGTTTCTGACTAAAATCATATTTCATAGCATGGACAGTTAGGATTTTTATTTATTTTTGAATGGCTTGTTGCTAGCAGAGGAGACAATAGCAATTTCCCCAACTTGTATTACACAGCGAGGACAGACCAGAGTTTCTGAGGAGGGAAGAATGGACTTTTGTCTTTCTTCCACAAGCATCTATTCCTGCTTCATAATGTTGTAGAGTGAGAGAGCAGAAAGATTCTTTTTGAAGAAGAGAAATACCTATTTCACCCTGCACAACTCAGCTGTGGCTATTTTCAAATCTCTCACTTTATTTGCAGTACAAACCCAATATCAACAAAGGTCAATTGTCCAGGTTGTTAACTCCAGAGAGATTCCAGCCCACTCCAGCAGCCCTGACAACAGCACCACATTTCACCCAGCCAGTGCCAGCCCAGCAGAAGTTCAGGCCTGGCTCAGGGATGCTGAAGCACAGGTTTATGTGTCTGTGTCTGTAGCAGGTCTGCCCAAAGAGCTGTTTTAACAAGGTCTGAGGGACCTGCATGGCTCAGAACTCACAGGACTCTGAGCTTTGTGTCACCCTTGGCTCAGGCACAAGGTGGGTGCCCTCATCTCCCCCAAATTGTGCTCAGGAACAGCCCCAGCATCACACACTGGTTTCACAGCTGTGGGCTGGGCCTTTTTTTAAAACTAGATTTCACTTTCCCTCTTTGGAAAATGTCACCACAAGAGAATGGAAATTTGCTGTTCCGTTCACTGACTCTAAAAGAATCAGGTTGGCCATCAGCTACAGAGCGGTGCAGGAAAACAGGATACAGTACATGGAAAAGCTTTAAGATTTGACAGTAGTGACTCAGACTTTTTTTAAGTCTTCTACCTTACCCCTAAAAAAACATTTTCATTGTTAATGTTCCAGTGGAAAAAATAAATCACTGTGCCATCTTCAGGTACACTTTTGAGGTGCATTAACTTCTATTCCAGGTCAATATTGACTATCAGATGAGGGAAGCAACAGCCAAAAAGGCTCAAGACCCAACTCACACAAGTTTTGATGAAGCCCAGAAAACAGTGTACATCCTAATGGAAAGGGATTAATATCCCAGATTTTTAAAATCCAAATCCCACCTGAACTTTTTGAACCAGCTGCAATTTTGAAGTGAATTAACTCCTCTCTTACAGTTTTCTTTATAGAAGGACTCAAGAGTCCAGCAACGCTGAATGAGTATTTAGAAGACTAGCTTTGACCTCTCTGATTTGGAAAACTCAATTACCCAAAACAGATATTTTTAATGTTATCCTAAATAAAAATATGGCATAGCACAGTATAAATCTCTCCCATCTATTGAACGGGCCACCCGTGGAAAGATTGCATTATTGTGAACAGTGACACAGGAAGGAAATTAAAGCTGAGATGGTGGTGAACAGTTCAAACTCAGCACCGCAGACTCCTCAGTGCCACCCATGCCTGCCCACACTCTGAAGCAACAGACTTTTCACATGTCACCTTCTTCATGGTTGTGAAATGAGTTTGAAAAGAAAAAATAGATAGACCATGGAAAAAAATAGATGCTCTCATCTTCCATTCATAGGCATGAGTTGATTGTATCAGAGTGTGTAATGTCTACAGATGAAGCTTTTTGAAATTAAATCTTTAGTCATTAAACGGAGGTAAAAATTGAAAAACAATTTCTTGCTTAATGATAAAAACTTGTCTTGGATGCTCAGAAGCAAAGTCAGAGGGGACTTGAGGTTATCCCCTTGCTTTGTTTAGGTAGATAAACCTCAAAGGCTTTAGTCACTAAAAGGGGATTTACATCAATCAAGAACCAATGTGCCTATTTTGGAAATAAACACATCCCCCCTCATTTCTCAAAACATCCCCAGAAATCACCCTCTTGAAAGACCCCACAGATGATCAACATTTACATTCTACTGAGCACTTCTCTTCAATTTCTTCAAGCACCACACAGCCTTAAAGCACTTATCTAAATCGTTCAGTGACCTGCTCTCACATGGTCCCTTTCACTAATAAAGTTAAAAATAGCTTGAGCATAGCACAAAATGCAGAAATGTAAACCTTCCAGGACCACTCCAGTCTTGTGTTGAGAGGGAGAAGGAAAAAGAGCAGATTAGCAGTGTTTCTCTTCAAAATCTGTGACACAGCCAAAGCACTAAAGTGGCAGCAGCAGCAGCTGCCTACAAACTCAGCATCACTGCAGTCACAAGGGGTTTGGGGTTTTTTTTCAAGTCACTGGCCAGAAGATTTCTGCTATTAGAGGGCTAACTTTAAAAATAAAACAAGATAAACACTATCTGCATAACACTAATAACTCAGCAACCCATGATTTCCATACCACCTATGGAAAAAGTCTGTAATGTATTTACTGTGGTAAATGGTTTGTCAACCATGAAGGTCAAGAAGCAGCTTTAGATACAGAGAAGAGATTCAATTTTGAACAGAATTTGACCACCCATGAGTTTGGGAACATGCTCATTGTTTCTGCCAGTCTGAGGAAACTGGACCCACTCTGGGTGTTCAAAGAAAGCCCAAAGTTCAGGCAGGAACTCTCCAGGTGCTGGAACAAACATCTGGAGGGAAGGGGGGCCCTGGGCTAACACAGTCTGACTCAGCCCACACTTTATCAATAATTTGACCCTGAGCTATGACAAGATGAAGAACTGGCACCTTCCAAAGGGGGACACACCTGTGGGGGTGTACAAAGCCCTGCTCACTGCTGAGCTGGGTGGAAGTGTGAATGCAGAGTCTCACAGAGCTCAGGGCACACACAGTGCTTGGGATCCAAACCACAGCACACCTCTGGCTGAAGGGGCAGGGTGAGAGTTCCTGTAAAAACTACTCCAAGCTTCCCATGGTATGATTTCCTCTGCTACTGAGATGGCCACAGAGCATCAGGCTCACATGATGACATCAGTTTTTGGGAATAAAAGAGGAACAGAAAGGTCACAGAGTACAAGTGAGGGCAGGTTTCCAGAAGTGCTATCTAGACTCCGGTCTGTTCTCGCTCAGCAGGACAATGGTTAATAGGGTTTACAGAAATGGGTCACCATGTAAGATTTGTCCAGCTTGATTGATAAAACCTAAAGCCATGAATACAGAAATTATTCAAATTCCTCATGCAGTCACTGTTAGCAGGCAATGCCAACTTTTACCCAGAAACAAAAAAAAAAAAAAAAAAAACACTCCATATCTATATCTGCACACAATTTATTGGTTGTTTTGACCTACTGTAAAGACTGAAGCTGTGAACACTCTTCCCTGCAGAACTTCGTTGCACAGAAGACCTAACTTTTAATGAGGTTTTTCACAAATATATAACAAGAAAGTTCCCAACAGAATTTGTCAAAAACACCAAGTAAGATATAATTAGAGAAACAGGACCCTTCTCTGGAAACACCTATGGCTGAACTAAGTGAGAAGCTTAGGTCAAGGACACTGAGCCGTACTAAATTTAGTACTTATTTCTGTACTAAACCCACTCAAGCAGCAATGTGGATGAGCAGCAGCCACATTCACTTTGTGCTCTCCTCAGGGTTAACAAAAACCTCTCAGTATTCCACTGCTTTCCCTGTATTTGGGCCTGGATCTCCAGGCACATCCTCAGAGCTCCTATACAGCACAACCTTGTAGGAAATAATTAATACAAGGGTGGGAGGAGAGAAAACCTGAAAGAACACAAAAATTAAGGAAGGTGATGATAGGTGAGTGAGTGCAGGAAAGGAAATGAAGACTGAGCAAGAACTCCTCTGGGAGATTTCTTCTCAGTGATAAGAAAAATGGTTGAAATCAATATGGTCAACAGACCTTGTCTAAACTGGCAGCTGAGGGTTAATCCCTAGAAAAAGCACAGCTCTGACAACTGCTAAATTCAGCTGCTCTGATGTGATACAGCCATTTTCTCAGTCTGATACTTCTCCACATTCCTTATTTTCTCTCTGGAAAGCACATCCAGCTATAATAAACCTGCAATAATTGGTCCCTGTGCAGGACAACCCTGCTCCTTCAGCATGACACCAGATGACATCTAGTGGAATTTGTGTGCAATAGAAGGAAGGGTGGGATTTGGGTTAAATCCTGTGATTTTACAGAGCAGCAGCACACCTGGTTAACTAAACTCTCCACACTTCAGGACTTGAAATATTCTGGTGGGGAACTTTCTGGGTATCAAGCTGTAAGTGATGGTAGTGGAAAGAGCTGGCACAGAGAAACACATTGCAAAACCAATTTGGCAACCCATTAAAATTCAATTTTTTCCTTAGAGCATGGTGAAGGATACAACAAAACATGAAATTAGCATCAAATCCTGCACCTAAACACTCCTCCTTCACCCCCCTACAGGCATGAGAGGTTTGCAGAAGAATTTTTAATAGTAAAAACAAATTTAGGAAGAAAACCCTGGGATGAGTTTATTTCAATTTTAAGCAATATTACAGCACTTTTTAATGGCTGTAATACAGGAAAGAAGATGTTTGAATACAAAGCTTCTGGTTACTGATTCTCAGTCATTGCACAATTTAACTTCACAAATATATGATCTTATGTAGTCCCCTGAACATCAGCTGATAGAAAAAACAAATCCAAAATAGTTCATTATCATTCATTATAATAATGAGATTTTTAGATGAGTTTTACTTCAATGCAAATAAAGTTTAGAGTAAAAATAACATATATTTAGGCTCTTGCAAAAGAACGTGCATAAGCACATATAAGGCTTATCCAAATCTGTGTAGATTAAATAATTAAATGCTGGTACAAATCACTAGAGACTATCAGCATCATTGAGATTTTAATTCTGAACTTTTCCAGAGTCACAGTTATTAATAAAGGCGATTTTTTTTTTCTTATTTTAAATTTTAGGAGTTCCACAAATGAGATTCTTTATGGACATATTTTAACATGTCAGGTTCTGGCCCTCAGATGCTTTAGTATATAACTGCCTGTATATGAAGCATTAGAAGTATGAGGAGGATGGGACAAACATCTCACTGTTGTGATTATTTGAATGATCAACTCAAGTTAATTTGCTCCTGCTCATTCCCATTAGAGAAATGGAGCAAAATACTCCAGAATCCTGTGCACAAATAATACAGAATGAGATTTAATGAAATAGCAATCCCCAGAAAATAGATCCCTGTGATATTTGCCCTTCCCTAAGCTCAGGCCAAGGTGTCTTGTGATGCTGCCCTGCTCTGACCAGGTTCTGCTGGAGGTGAGCACACCACACACATTTCCTCCCCAGCAGGACCAGTGCTGTGGAAAGGGGATGCACATCTCATACACAAAGCCTGTTTACCAGCAGGGTGAGCTGCAATAAAATAAATGAGTGCTCTGTATTGCTGGAGTACCTCAATTGAAGTTCCAATCCTACACAGTTCATGCTCTGCCTGGGAGGCTCAGAGAGGAAAAGAAGATGAGTCAGAGCAGAGAGATAAGACTGAAAGAAATATCACAGCACAGAGCTGGGCGGAGGGAGGGAGCAGGACATGAGCAACCCTCCCCTCCCTGCAGGGTCACCCTGTGCCTTGCAGGCAATGGCAAATTCCCAGAGACCCCAAGTCACAACCCCCCAGGAAGGACAGAAAGCCTCCAGAAAGATCCCCTCCCGTGATTTGCAGCAAGCAGCTGAGCCAGTGCTGCTCTCAAAGCCCCAGTACCATTGTAAATCTAGTCAGTCAGTCCTTGTCACCCTTCCAGTGACAAACAGCAGCTCCAGAGCTATTGCACTGCACAGCTCCTTCCAAACACTTGGTGAGTCTCAACTGAAAATGAAGCCATAACCTGGGCAACAGCTGTAAGAAAAGTGACAGAGGACATCACACAAATTTAAAGAGTTTTAATATCCCTCAGATGCTGTGCAGTAGCAGGTTGGCCAGGTAGGAGCACACAAAAGCCTGACACTGATGGATCAGAGCAGAAAAAGTTTCTCCCAGAGCACTCCAAAGTGCTTCATAATGCTGCCTGCAAGAAGAAAGTTGGTTTCAGTGCAAGGGTACTCATGCTTTTGGTCTCATGTCAACGTGGACCGCAGATTTCATAGAAAGAACTTTGATAAGGAAATGGAACACATTAGTCACAGGACTTGGGCAACACATGCACGATTTCAAGGAAGTAAATGTGTGATCAGTAGGGAGGGCAAGATCCTTTCAGTGCAGCATCAGAGCCCCAAGGAGCATTTCTGATGGAAACCATGGGCACTGCTGGCTTGTGATGTGCATAAAAGAGGAGTCAGGCACTAGTGTGAGCAGCATAGGCACACACTGTGGGTACGAAGACCATCCACACTAAGAGAAAATAACAAAACAAAAAAGGTCAAGAAATTTGGAAAGCTACCCTGGCAAATGCCACTACTAAATGAAGCTTTTTAATCAATGGAAACAGCCCCAAAAGAAGTCCCTGTAAGTATGAGATTTTGCACTTTGAAACATTATCAGGAAAACATAGCATAGGTGGGGGAAGCACCTGTTTTTTTCTCTTGGCATGTAAAGTTCTCAGCATTGCAAATGCCTTTATATTAGAAATGTTTCTAATGTATACCCAACTTTAGCCCTATACATGTGAATATTTTGTGTAATAGTGCAAAATAATCTGAACAACATTACATAGGCAACCAGAACTTTTATACAGCAGTTTTTCTCTGCTGAAAGTTATGCTGTGTACTAAAAGCTGTGGCATTTGGTAGTTAACAGATTCATTGGCACAAAGAAAGGTGCTGAAAAATCAAAATGTATATTGTAATTTGGAAGGTAAATAAAGCATGTTCTTTGATGCACCAAATCAGTTTTCCTCATATTTCTCCAACATAAAACATAAAAAGTTATTTCTAAATCAGTACTGCTTATATTTTTACAGACATGAATAACTCCAGCACTGAGATAAATTAATCACCAGTCAGGCAATTCCTTCTGCAGAAGACCTGTGGCCACGTGGCTCTGTTTGATTAGCAGTCCTGGAGGAAGCACACAGCCCCTACACATTGAAGAACTTGTGGCAATAATGTCTTAGAACAAGCAAAGAGAAAGGACACTACATAAATATTGGGTGAGAAGAGTTCCATGATCCAAGTCAAGTTGTCTGAGCACTGTAAAGCTGTGAGGAGTAGTTTAGGTGTAATTTCCCATTTACAACAGATGGCAGGACACTTAATAGGACACTGTGACAGGTACCGGGCTGCTCCTGTGGGGGCTGGACAATCCTAAACTAACACCCTGCTCCAGGGTGTGCTGCAGCTTTTGCACTGCTCCTGCCTTGTTTTAGGGTTAAGTCACTGTCACTGCCAGCAGAAACACAAAAATGTCAGACTAATGAAACACAGACCAAGCCTCAGTGAAAAGATGTTCCAAATCAGCACTGGTAAAGATAAAAATCAGCATGCTCTGTTCCTTGGTCCATTAGGAAATGTGTCTGACTTAGAAGAGAGAGCCACAAAGCCCTGGATGTGTATGCTTGGAAAATGTGAGTTCTTAACAAGTTCAAAGCTTCTAGCTCAAATTAAAATGGCTCCTCAGAACAATAACATTTCCTTACACAAAAGTCACATTGTGCAGCCAAACCTGAAGAAGAAAATTAATAATTGACACTTTGAATTCAGATGGAAGTAGCTGAGCTAGATTACTAAATATTGCTTCATCTTTCTTGAGCATCTCTGTATAGTAAAAAACCTACAATAATTTCTCCAGGTTTCAAATAAGCCACAAAGGCTGCATTTAATTTACATTTCAGTGGATAAACGATGAATAATTGCAACATGGAAACACCCAAAAAAGAGGGCATTGGGCAACATAGCCTCAAATAAGGTGATAATAACCATATGCCAGAATTTATTGCCTAATTTCATCTTCAATGTGGAATATTTGTAGTTTTAAAAAGTTACTTTTAGGCAGAGAGTGAGAGGAGTAAATTCTAGTGGAATGATTCCAAAGTCCCAGAGACCTGGCAGAGAACACAGCAGAGAGAATTCTGAAGCAGGCAGTGGCACTGACAGTCCTGCAGGGAATGTGAGCAGGAGCTGCAGGGAAGCAGTTGGGCAAAGCTGTGAAGTTTCAATGTACTGGGAAAGACTCTCATATAAAATTGAATATAGACCTCAGGGAAACAAGGCAAACAACACTAAAGGCAAAGGAAATGTTTCACAGCTTCAGAAAGCTGGAGATAAAACCTTGTCCTGTGTTTTACTGCCTGCTTCAGCTGGAAGGAAAAAATTAGTCGTAGGAATAATATGTGCCAGTCAACCCCAAATCTGAAAGAAACTCCAAGTTTAAATAAATAAGGCTATTTTGATTTCAGGCAGGTCTATACAAACTTACAGTCCAGTATAAACTCAGCGTTTGGCATTGCTTGAAAGCCAAAGGAGAAGCACTAAACATGCCCTATGTCACAAGAGATTTTTTTAATTTTGTCTATTTTAGGTAAACATTTTGAACTGCCTCATCCTAATAGACTGCTCCCTCTTTTATGGCTATGATATCTATATAAAGGCAACTTTTATATGACTTTTATTGACTTTGAGATACACACTGGACAAATATCAATGTTAATCTCACTTAACAACTTACTCAGCATTGTCCAGTTTACATTGAGTTCTGATCTCTGATCCTGGTCACCCTGAGCTTTCAGGGGAAAATAGACTTCCAGTTCCATTCTGCCTTGGGTCAGGCTTCAATCTCCTTTCATAATTGAAGAAGCAAAGAGGGAAAATTATTAACATTTCTATTATTCCCTGAGAGACATTCCACTGCCTGGAAATTAATTGGGTTGTTTTTTTATTTTTTAAGTTCTTATATGTTGCAAAATATATTTTTGTCAAATGCTCCAGAAATTACTCATAGATAGATAAAGATCAGATGTACAAAATAAGAATATTGTTCAAATTGATTGCACTGCTATATGTATAAATTATGAGTTTTTAGAGAAGGCCAGACCTCAGCACAGCAGATTCAAAACTCACATATTTTCCATATTTAGGAGAATGAGTCCAAATACTTGCTGGCTTTGCAAAACATTCAGAGCAGAAGAAAACAGGATATAAGTAAGTAAGGGTAAGAATCTCATGTTCTGCAGTCCATGCAGCTGAGTGGGAGAAACAAACCCCTCAAAATTCACAGTGGAGGCTTTCATTGTGAGCTTAAGATGGTGCAAAAGAGGGCAACACCTTCAGAGCTGCCCCAGGTGAGCCCCTGGCTGCAGCCCCTTCCTGCCAGCACACGGGAACCATCCCACTGGGAGCTCCTTTCATCTTTCACAGGCAGGGGAATGCACTCACCCCTGGACTGAGTCCAGATTTGGCCTTGGGAGGAATTAAAATTGGAAAGACGGATATTTTGGGTCCATCCTTTAGAAGGATTCAGGCTGCTGGCAAAGGCTGGGGATTCATGTGGTGCATGAGAGATGTGGCCAAGTGGCTCCTGCAAGTCCCCAGGTGCCACCAGGCTCTGTGGGGGCCAAGCACTGCCAGGAATTTGGGGGATGAGCCCCACTGGGGCTGGGGAGGGCTTCCAAACAAAATGCCTCCATTCAGCTGGCAGCAGATCAGACAAAGAACTGATTTCTTGAGACAATCCCCACAGCAATGCTGAGGAGCACCTGAGCATCCCTGAAACTGCATTTTAGGGGAATTTGGGGGTACAAACCCAGACAGTGTTTCCAAATACTGGGTGAGGATTTCTGCACCGTGGTGGTGAGGGGAGCCACTCACAGTGGAGGCATATGAGAAGTGAAAAATAACTCCCACAGGACACTGTAGTTTAAATTTTTGAATCCCAGCTATAAAGCTTTAGTTATTTTTGAAGATTGTTTTCCAGTGTAATACGTGTACTTCAGCAAATCCAACCATGTTGCAAATCATTGCAGCAAGACATTTACTATCAGCACAACAGCTATTAAAGAGGCATTAATACAGATCATAATAACCTATTCTCTTGATATTTTCCTGATCTTTCAAGGAAAGTAAAAAGGTTTTCCTCTGTGTCAGCTGCCCCATCAGGCAGGGCTCTTCCTGCTTCACAGATTAATGCTAAAGACAAATAATCAGAAATGGCAATAAGGTGGCTCTCCTGATGAAGTTCAGGGAGACAGATGAGATTGTCACTCATTCTATACAAGTGCTATTGCTGGCAGAGAGGAACAATTATCTACGTCAGGAACAGCAAATATGACTCAGAAATAGCTTGTGAGAAAAACCAAACAAAACAAAAAACATTCAGAGGACTAGAGATTCCCACTCCCCATAACCACATGCTTTAGGAGTTTTAATAGCTCACAAGAAGGAAAAAAAATTCTTTTAGTGGCAAGAGTTACTAGAGAGTTACTGACACCACAGTTCAATAGTGGTAGCATTTCTCTTACTCTTTATTTGTTTGACCATGTCAGCCTGAGAGAACAATCACCTCATCACACCATGTACTTTTTCAGAGAAAGAGGGAATTGTTATAAATAAATTATAAATCATTACTAATTTAAAAAAAGCTACAGAAATCTATAAAGCATTATGCAGCACTCATACCAAAGCCAAATTCGATTTTAATTTAAATTTTAAAAAGCCTTGTGATACTAAGTAGCTGTTGACAAAATTAACGCTGCCATGAAAAGCAAATACTCAATGAGAAAGGATCTTACTCCAAACTTGGCTGACACATAATGGAAAGCACCCACTGGAATACATCCCCTGTCCTTTCTTTCACTAACATAAGCACAAGCATTTTTTCCAAGTTACCAGCATTGGTGTCCTAAAACTGCGATGCATGAAAACCAGTTTGTTGGTGTAAATGGAGCTACATGCACTTAAATGGAGCTACTGCCCTCAAACATTTGTTTTTCCTTAAATTGTTTAGTCTCTCACCTCACTACTTCCATGCTCTTTCCCAGAATCAGGCAGGAGACTTCTACAAGCTTATGAACTTATTGCTTAAGAATAGCAAACATGAAAGTAAAATCTGATTTTAGCCACTTCCAAGGGCTGTGTAGGTTAGCAATAATGTGTCATGCTGCATTGTAAACAGCTGGTGAGAGATAGAAGTGTCTTCCAGCTAAGATTGCATTAACCTTTTGTTATTTACCTTGTGCTTGGAGCTTATATTCAGCTCTCAGATAAGTCAACCTAGATGTTAAAGGCCTTCAAATATCACAATAAGATCTTGTGCCCCGAAGACTTTGCTACTAAATACCAACATCAATATTTCCTACATTCAATGATGATTCCTGTCTCCAGAGCAGTTGCTGTCTAGAAAGGCAGTATTTTACTTGTGTCTCTCCTAAGCACAGTTCAAATACGTGAATGCCATTTCTAGAGGAATTACATGGAGCACCTTGAACTGGAACTGCATTTGTTACAGCAAGAAAAACATTTGTCCAGCATAGCAAGCACAAGATCCAGGAGACACAGGAAAGCCTTTTAAAATGTAAGTTCCATACAGTTCATATTTGAGTTAGGGGATAGATTTTCAACAAGGTAATTAATTTTTTTTTTTATACTTTGAGCCACAGCTAATCCTGCAATAATGACCTTTTTCCTGAAGGGTGTCTTTGGAAGAAGTGCTACAGTGGTCCCAGTCTTTTGAAAATCTGGTAACAAGCAAATGTAAGTAATTGTGTGTTTGTGTCCCAGATGGATGGCTGAGAAAAGTTCCCACAAAGCAAAATCAATAACTCATGCTGCCTTACACACAACTAATGCAAAACACCTTTGTGACACGCCAAGTATGCATCACACTGGGAATAAACATAGCATGCTGCAAATGCTTTCCCAAACTTGCCGTTTGTGCAATCACACTGATTCCTTTACAGACATGTGATGGGGCCACATCCCACTCAGAGCACTGAATAGCACCTTCCATTAGCAGAAAAGTGACAAAGTTCACTTTGCATGCCCCAAAGGCACATGGAATGGCATATCTACCCAGGGGAATGCTGTGGAAGGCAGCTCCAATATCCAGGGATGGGAAGAGCTGTAGATGCAGCAGCAATTCTGAACTTCCCCACTCCATCCCCCTCTGCCTCATACAGGGCTCAGAGCTCTCCCAAATTTCTCCTATGGGCACCAGTCCAGAACATCACTGCTAAATTGCATTCTTTAAAACAGCCATGAAAAGTTACACCACAAACCTCTAAAAATTACTCCTGAGGACTGGCATTATTTTCAAGCTGCAGAAAAATTACAAAGAGCAAGAAGAAGATTAATAGCATCTGTAACCCTAAAGATTTTGCCATTAAAATCTTAACTAGGATGTTAGAGCACAGGGAAAAACTCCTCAGCAGAAAACTGCATTTTGGAGACAAAATGACAGCAGGCACACAAGTGATCACCACCCCTGCCAGGGGACTCAACACCTTCACAAATGTGAAAGGCCACAATGCTGCACCAGCAGGAAAGTTTGCCTTAAAACACTTCTAGCTTCCAGCAGTAGTCAGAATGATGCCCTGCTTAAAATGCCTCCTTCACTGCACTTAAAAACACTACTGATTGAATTTTAATTAATTTAAAAGCTTTATGACACCCAAAAAGGAAAGGTGTGCTCACTCAGAAAGCCAGAGACTCTAAACCCAGTAGATTTACAGCTCTTTAGGAAAGGTGGGAAAAGTGTTTCCTCCCTTAGATTTACTAGGGAGCCCTGCATGTGCAGGAAAAAGCAAGGTTGAAGGGTAAGGGTGAGATGCTAAAATTAATTCCCCATTTTGACATAATCTAATAATATTTAGAAGGTACAATCAAGAATCAGACTGCTTTGTCAATGTCCCCATTGCCTGCAAAGCACTCTACAGGCAATGCATATAGACAGGCAATATAAATTTCGCTTCTGGAATATTTACAGTTGGGGCTATGATCTACGAGACCTACTTGAAGACAGAACACAGTGATGAAAACATACAATTCTGGCTTGCCTGTGAAGCTTATAAGAAGGTAACATTGCAGAGGAGAAGGATTTCCATGGCCAGGAAGCTCTTTACAAGTTGCATCCATCCCCCAGGCTCCAACGAGGTGACTACAAGATCACAGCTCTTTATTTTACAGAAATGTGCCACACAGCAGAGCAACAACAAGTGCCCAGCTCCTCTTGTACAAAAGGGAGTGAAAACTTCCTGTTCATCCTTCCCCCAAGCTTTTTTATGCAGAATTTAAATATTTATATTAAATATTCACTTATACTTAATTATTAAATATATTATTTTAATTAATTTACTATTAAATATAAATATTAAATATTCATCTATAGGCAATTCTTTCAACTACATCCACGAAGAACACAACCAAAAGGCACAACTCAGTTAAGAACCAAGTTCTTGGATCTGTTAGCTATTTTTTTTTAACATCAAATTCAGAAGCATTGATATCACTTCACTCTATTTTGGATTATGCCATTGCTACATATATTTATATCTCTCTCTATATATATCTATACATCTATATAAATCTGTCTGATCTTTGCAAGAGCAAAGTAAAAACTCTACTCAGTGCTGTCCCCCTTTGTAAAATGGATAAAAAGAAAGATTCCAAGATGCATTACTTTTTTTTTTTTTGTTAAAGAAAATAGCAAATTTGTATGTAAAGTATCTATTTTTTCCCCCAACAAGTGGCTATAGAAAAAACTCATTGCTGCTCAGCCAGATGTGCCCTATGACCTTTAATCATTCCTGCTTATTACTGTCCTTGCACAACTGAGCCAGCACTGGCTTTTACTGCCACTGCCTCTGGCAGGCTGTCGTAACTAGAGAATCGTGCTGCATTATTTGCTGCTTTATGTGTAACAATGAAATTATTATAGACTCTCAAAATGCAGCCTTCCTGCTGGCACTGGAGGAGAAGCCAAACTCAAACCAGCTGCATTTCCAAATGTTGGCTGAGAGCAGTTGCTGCTTTGAATGACTAAACCACTCCCTTTAATCCAAATATTGAGCAAATTTTAAAGTTCCCTCTATTGGTTTTATATGCCAGTTGGCACGACAGTGCATTCTTGTCCTTTTTTCTCAGTTTTTATTTTTAGTATATGCAGCTATAGGGAACTCAGCAAGACACTTGCACTTCCAAAAGAGAAATGTCAATATTGCCAATCACAAATTCATTAATCAAATGTAAGGGCTTAAATCAGGACAGTTATATATAAGCTATGCAATTTTTTCTAAAATAGTGTGTGCTTGAATCTTGCTATTGGCTGTCTGGTTTCTGGAGCTTCAGGGCATCCCAATTGCACATTTTCTCAATGTTCACTATTAACACAAGAACTGCTTATCACTCTAAAGAACTAGATGCTCATGAGGATATGAAACACAGTTTATATTCAAATTACAGCAGCATTTATAAAAGGGACACTCAAATGACTCCTCTGGAAGTAATTTGAGCCTCAGTCCATAAGAGACATTAGCACCAAACAACTCTTAGAGGTCTCCTCTCCACGCTAACAGACAAGGTCAAGCTGGAAACAACCAATGGAACTCACCATGAGCTGATGGATTATCAGAGGGCTCCTCTGATCTGGGGTTTTTGCTGACCACCAGACCTTTCTGCTGTCACACACCTGCAGAGCTTCAGTTTATCTGCTACAAACCATGAACTGCAGCTGGAAAACTCTAGGAACTAAAACTTTTCCTAAGCAAGGTTGACAAATAGGCTCAGCTTTATCTCAGGCCATAACACTTTCAGTAATTTTTTCCCCCACTGGTACTGTGCACCTCCACAGTGCACAGTAACTAATGACAACAATTCTGTAGGAAATTGAAGAGAATGGCTGAAAATGTAAAAATATTTTTTCTGGCACACAAGTGTTTAAGATTTAAAGAACACAGGAGAAATCAGGCATCAGGGGAACATTATTATTAACCTATTATGTGATGTTAGAATTCACAAGGCACTATGTTCCCCCTCCCCAAGGAAGAGATCTTGTTTTGTTTTCCTCTCCCCACAATAAAACCCTAAAAACTAGGGAAAAGTAAAAGTATTTTTTAAAAAGGCATTTTGCTGCTGGGAGATAATGTTTATTTGACTATGCATTCCCTGAGAAAAAAAATTGCAGTGCTGCATTTTCTGTTGTTTCAGTTCTTACAGTCTTTCAAAGTACAAAGACAAATTTGAAATACAGCTGTTTGCTTAAACTATGGAGTAGAGTATTTATGTGTATTCATTGATAGAGGGTCAAGTTTATGCTGATTATCATGTAAAACATGTGCTATGAAGGCACTTGATCTACAATATGCTAAAATATTACCAGCGTTGTCTGGGTTTTTCTTCAGTGATAAAATGCACTGGTACTTTGGCTGTTTTTCTGGGTATGGAGACACAGACACAGCACTTTCCCTTCAGATTCCCTGAGAATTGGATACAAGCAAGCCTGACCCTTGAACATCCTCCTGCAGCACAGGCAGGTCTCTCACCCATGAACTGTCAAAGGCAACTTGTTGATTTGTTAATCAAATAATACAGTACCCTGGTTTCCTTCAATAACTAATCTAATCTTCTCCAACCTCATTAAAACTGGAATCTAAGCAGAACTATTATTGTGGTGCACAGCACAGGCTCCTTCTGCAGAGAGGGACAGTGATTTACTGATGGCAGGTAAGGGCTGGTCAACAAATATCAAATGTACAAGATGAGGTCTGGCTTTGTGGGAAGTTACATTTGTAAATTGTAACTATGTGATTTTGCCCTAATCACAACATGTGATGGAAGTGAAGATATTTAACTTATCAGTTATCTAAGGCCTCAAAAGTTCTTTTCATCCATCATTTTTTATTGAATTCTCAAGCTAGGATTCATGTTTATGTCCATAGCAGAATACAAAGCAAGTCTGAGCACAACCTCCACTAGAACAGAAAGATTTAAGAGAATTTGGTGTTGTAAGAAAAGGGAGTGCTACTATAGCAGATAATTCCTTTCCTTTTGCAGAGACCTCCTATAAAGGGATTATCACACAAATATGTGATTATATAGCTCATAAAACCACTCAGCAAGAAAGGAATCTCCAGGAAATCCAGCTAGGGATAGCAGAGCTTCTGCTGCTCTTCACTCCTGAAAGGTGTACAGAGTATTGAACCTTAGTTTGATTAGGCCTGCAAGATGCCACAGCAAAGAAAAAAACTCTAGGATCTCTTCAAAAAAGCAATTCCTGCTGGGAATTAAATTGGTGACAAAAGTCAGCCTGAGCAGAAGCAAAAAAAAAACCCCAAAATACACACAATAAATAAGCCAAGCATCACACCAAGGAAAGTCCTCCTATTTTATTTTGAATTAGAAGCTGAGAAAATACCTGTGTCTAGGTGGAAGAGCCTTGTGGTGCCCCAGAATAAGAACTCTGCATCCCAAAGGCTCAGCCTTGCAGAGGGGTCACTCCAAGGGCTGCCCAGGTACTGGGCTGAGGGACAGACCCTTCCTCCCTGCAGGAAGGGGAATATCCAGGAGGAGGAAAAACCCACCACTGAGACAAATCACAGGGGCACTCAAACTCATTTTTATGGCATGAAATGGTTAGTGGGTATTTTACAGGTCATGAGTTTACCAGCCCTTATTCTTGGTGGGCTTATTCATTTTATATTTCCTTCTAGGAAAGAATAAAATGTTGAGGTTTGGGGCTTGGTTTCCTCTCCCCCCATGTCTATCCCACACTCCACAGCTGGGGAAAAAAAAAAAAGAGGATCCTTTTTCCAAAATTGTTGCTAACTGCTAGAGTTGTTTCTGTTGCTTGACTCTTCTTTTGGGTTACCAGATGCAGGGCAATAACAGTATTTCATCAGATCATGTGATTTATAAAACAGTAACTAATGGCAGCAGCAATAACAAATCACTGCTTTCATCATTTTCATTAGCAGCACTTAAACGAGCTCAGGTACACTTTTCCACTGGCAGACAAGCCTAAAAGGCATTTGCTCACATTAATCATTCAAAGCTACTGTTAAAAAAAGATAAAAAAAGATTAAAAACTTAAAAAAAGCTAAATTGGCAGAATTCTCCTTCCCTCATTTATTTAAGAAGAATGAAAAAAAAAAATCAAAGGGGTGATTCTTCAAGCATTAAGTCTGGCAAGATTAAAATGCAGATTAATAAACACCCTACAGCAATTAACTGTATTCAGCCCTGGAAACTGTTGACCTGTGGAGGCTCCCTTAAAAAAAAAACAAACAAAAAAAAAAACAACCCATACTGGACAGATGGTCTAGGGTTTTTTTGGGTTTTGTTTTGTTTTTAAAAGAGCTGACAATTAGATCTCTTTTCCTTTATAAATGTGAGCTATGTAGGCCTACTTTCTTAATAACAGCTGTGAAATTTATACTCTATACTGCTGTTTCCAGGAATTTTACATCAACTCTTTCTGCATAGTGGTAAATGTAGGGGAAAAAAATCGCAAACTGTAGATCATGTCTATAAAACAAAGTAAAAATCTGCTTATAATTAGTCACCCAAAATTGAACTTTAAAAACAACCTAGCCTAATTTTTTTGGTACAGATAGGTAGTAAATGAGAACATTAAATGTTAGTCCACCATGCATTCCAAAGACTTCAGAGAATAAGTTGTTAGGAGGCTTTTCTCTCAAGTTCTCCTCATTATTTTTGTACTTCCATACAAACTCTAGCTATTCCTTCTTTCAGGTCCCAGGAACCAATGTCAGACAGTGTCACTGTGAGTGCAGCAGTGAGCCATCCCCAGAACTCATCCAGTAGACAAGTGATCTAAACAAAATGTGAGCAGAGATGTTTATCACCAGCTCATGGCCAGAGGAGGATGTTTGGGAACTCACAGCCCCACAGGAAAGGGAAATGACTGCACATTTCCAAGTATTACCACATGTACAGTACTGTTGCAATCACAGGGCCCTTCAGAAACTGATGTTTGATCTTACATTCACTAGAGAGCAGTGGAAGAAGGCCTCCAAAAAGAGCATTTTGCATAGCTGGAACCCATGGCTACAGAACACAGCTGGTTTTGGGCAAAGACTCCAACCTGGCACAGGTTTACCTACAGTCTCCCACAGTGCAGCCTCACAGAGGTGATCATCTCAGCAGAATTACCCATTTAATTCATGTCAGGAGTTTAAGAAGCTTTACTATTAAAAACTTTAATCTCAACTTATTAAAAGGCTTTAGAAAATATAAAAATTTAAATTAAAACAGCAGACCCAACTCAGAGTCTGATTAGACTACACAAAATATACTAACTTATTGTAAATAATGTAGAAAGAAAGATTAAAATATGCAAGAAGAGCAAATTATTAATTGAGGAAGTAAACCATTCAGTCCAGTGATATCTTTGAGGTATTACAGATTCTAAGAACTATGAATTCTCATTACATCCAAAAAGAGATCTCAGCCACTGCAGCAAAGTTGTGCAATGGGTTCTTCAGAAAAGAATGCAGATTATTAAGAGCAGGATGGTGTCATGCTCTGGATCCCAGGCAGTTCCTCTCTGTTGACTTTCCCATGTCTGTCCTTGTGCGAGCTGTGACATGGGACATGGTGAAGTGCTCTGCAGCTCTCAGCACTATGAGCACACCCCTCCTGCCCTGGCTGGGCTGTACAAACCCTCCAGAGCCTGCAGTGCCCTTGGGATGTGTGGCGCTTCTCCTGCACCCCTGCCACAGGCTGCTGGACATCCCATCCATTCCCTGTTGGAACACCACAGACAATCTTGGAGCATCTCCATAGGAGCAGAGTGCTGTGCTTACACAGCTGAGCCAAGCCTGCTTCTTAAATTTATCAGCTGAAGGTTTCACATTTGCCAGCCTTTGTCCACCACTGGCATCTTAAAACAGCCTTTCAATAAATGGTTTATCTGTAAACTTCTTCTCTGCAAAACTGCCATGGCAATTATCTCAAGAGCCCTGTACCTCAGATTTTGCTCAACTCAAAATACAATACAACTATCCAGGGACTAAGAGCCACTCTTGACTGCAAGGACACACATCCCACAAAACTGGGAGGTGGGGAGGGTCCACACTGAGCAGATCACACAAATAGGGGTTTCAAGAATGGCAAACCTCCAGCCCTCCTTCCCAACCCCAGCTCTCCAATGCCATTCCTCTGCCTGGATCTCTGCACTGGGTGCACAGACCTGAGGGCCAGGGGGAAATCCTGAGGCTTTACAAGTCTGCAGTTCCTCTTCCCCAAAGCCACCCCCTGTAAGTCACAGGACCCCACAGACACACAGCCTGTACTTGGTAGGAAACAGCTCAGAATCCAAACCCTAGAACTCCTATCAGATGTGATGTGAGCACTGCCTCCCTGCCCAGCAGCTGTGCCATGGCACTGAGAGCCTGCCCTGCCAGGCTGGTGCCAGGCACAGCCCAAACCACAGCTGGGTCCCACACTTCTGATCCCTGCTGACAGGAATGAGCAATTTGTCCTTGCAAACAAGCTGTGGGTCTGCTGGTGGATAAAACCAGCACTGAGAGATAGAAGGAACAAGGGGGGGGATCCCACTGATTGATGAATGGAAAAGGATATTTGCCTTTACAAATAAACTGCAGGTTTGCTGATAAATTGGATATTGAAAGATGAAAGAAGCAATGGGGAAAACCCATGAATTCCATAAGAATTAAAAATTAAAAGGGAGGGTTGTACATTAGAGGGGAATCTCAGGTGTCAGGCATTCTGGGAAGTCTGTGCCTCTCAAGTACCTCAATCCATGGGGAAAGAGAGAGGGAAATGTGATAAAAAGGAAGCTGCATCCTCCAAAAATCTGAGAGATCCCAGGTAAATGTCCCATGGCCTCTCCCTTTATCTGAATAAAGTAAAGGGACTCCTCTGTCTCCTTTTTGGACATAAACCTCTGCTGTTTGTGGATTCGTTTTCCTGACACTGCCTTTCCTGCTGCTCATGAAATACAAACTGCCTCTGCCAGCCCCCAAGGGAACGTGGTGGCCTTGAGCTCCTCCCAGAGCTGGATTGGCACCCCTGGCTCTCGAGTCTGGGTCACAGCTCACCCAGAACATCCGTCACCAGGGCTCTCACTGCACACAGCACCAGCCAGGGCAAATAATTTTTTCTCCCACACTCCTCACGTGCAAGTGTTGGTTCCAGTAATGACCTCAGAAACAAACAGGTGAGTAAATAAGAACAAGATTTACACACACACAAACCTCCTGAAGAAATTGTTACATACTCAATTATTTAATGGAGTTACTTCCTTCTTGCCATGATCTACTTTGCCTTTGAGGAAAAAAAAAAGGGAACAGGGCTGTAAACTTGACCTGCATAAATTTCAAGGAAAGAGCTCCCAAAATTTGTAAAAGCAGTTTTCAGGCATTTATAATTTTTAAAGATTTATCCTTCACAATACATGACCCAGTCCATTGTTAATGAGTCCTTCAGGACCATGGCAGATTACATTAGTTCTCAACAGCAGTAACCATTCACATTTTCTTTTAATTACTTTACCAATGAACACAAGCTTAGTTTTTAATATAATAACTCAAAAAAACCCACATTTAATGAAAACCTTCAAAAGGATAAAATACCTATAGCCTGTGAAACTGCCCATGTTTTCTTTACTCATAATTGTGTCTTGCTGAAATGATCTTATTAATAATGAAAGGATTTTATAACTAATACATGTAATCTCATTTCAGTTCAGATACCAGTGCAGACATTACTTGTTTATTCCTCATTACTTTCTTCACACTCTCACCACTTTTCATTTTATCTTTGCAACAGTTTCTGCTGGTGGGCACCCTGCTCTTGTTTCCTAGAACATATTCTATTTATATATTTATCTTGGTATCTCTGCAAATTCCTTCCCTTTCTGCCTTCTATATTTTTACATTCAACACTGAATTCTTTTTTTAAAGCACATTTAACAGTCATGTATTTCAGGATTTTAAAGGGTTTGATGTTTCTTTTGAATAACTCAAGATTCATATTGTGCACACGGCACTGGTTCCAGATTAACATCTGCCACAGCTCCTTTGGATGAGCTCATGCTCTCTCAGGAATAACCTGATGCTACTTTAGAGACCTCTGTCCACTCTATCCCTGCAGATCCTCCCACCATCACCATGTTCTCCTCATCATCAGGCTGGGTAATGTGTCCCAAATCACCACTGAAACAGTGCACAGCAAAGCCCTCAGATCCTCCAGCCAAATCACAATGGGGCAACTCTGGTGAAACTTCTGCTGCTGCTACTTCAGCATGGCAAAGACTTCCCTGCAGCACAACTTGTGCTAGAGCAGGATAAAATTGCTCAGAGGATGGTTAAGCTGTGCTGTCTGTGCAATTGCACTACACTGGTGGTCAGTTAGTTCGCTGACATTTAAACCAGGTAGTTTTACACTGCTAAGCACGGAGGAGAAGGAGAAATCTACCTCTAGTGTCAATTATAGAAGTGGGAAGATGTAAAAAACAGTTACCAGGAAAATTGTGCCCTGTCTGGCCCTGCTTCTCTAATAAACTTGAGAAGCACAGCACTGCAAAATCAAACAGCAAAGATGGAATCTAGTGAAGATTTTATCTAATAGATAAATGTTTAACAGATTATGCTAATAGTTTTGCCTTCAGCAGCTTAGCCTGGAATTACTGATTATTGTGCAGTCATGCATGAAGCTCATTGTCTAAATGATCCAGAGTAGTTCTTTCACAGATTTTGGAAGAATTCTTCCAGTTTTTGTACCTGCACTGGGTCTGCCAGCCATCTTGGCTATAAGAAGCTGTTCTACCCAGCATCCAGGGGTTTACAAGCCAAGGCAGCCAGCTGGAGTACACCCACACTTGTAGAAAGGTGTTAATCTACTCCACCTGCACTTCACATAAGCAGAAGAAAGATCATTTCCAGTGCCAAGAGCTCCCTGACCCCACTAGCACAAGTTTATAACCATTGCTGAGAAGCTGCTTTGATTAAAGCACTCATGAATCTGAGGCTGTCTGGCTTTAGCAGTGATGTAACTTGAAAGGATTTCTGCAGAGAGGACTTGACTGTCCTGTATTTACATTATGTTAATGCTGGTAGTCCTCGTGGAAAGCCCCGGGGCATTAGCACATGCTGCTTAAAAAAAAAAAGAAAAAAACAAAACACGTGGAGAAGTCAAAAGAGGTAAGAAACAATAAGACACAAGGACATTTCAGGTTTCCTAGGGGAACACTGCCCCAAATAAAACAAACAGCAGAAAGGAGTGAGAGCCAGCTCACCCCAACCTGACCTCCTCCCCTCCACCTTCCTTTTTGGCAGGACCACACCACATCTTTTAGACCTTCAGACAGCACACTCTAAGCACACTTGAGCCCCTCCAGGTATCCCAGGAGCTCCAGGACACCCAGAATGAGCTGCCATCAGCACTCCCAAGGCAATGGAAACAGAAATGGAAAAGCCACCACAGCAGCCTGGGGCTCCCTTACCTGCTACAAGCAGACAAACACTGCACCCATGAGAAAGAGCACCCTAAGTGCTGTGCTCAGTGACTCCATCAGCCACAGGAAAGCTGGGGGGGGTTATTACCATGACATTCATGGCAGTTGTTAATGTTCAAAGAAGCAGGGTTAAAAATCAGGACACATAAATAAACCTCAGCTCTTTATTAAGACAGATTCTTCTAACATCTCCATCTAAAGACAGAATATCCACATTGGCACATCAAGCCATCTTAAATTGCAGTTGCTATTTCAGTAAGAGTGCATAATTCTGTATTTTTATACTAGAAAATTATTTTAATGTGTATAGCATAAAAATCCACAGAACATTTACTCATAATCATTTAATTATACAGAGGCATTTAGAGAAGCAAACTGTAGCAAACATCTAAACATAAAGCAGAAAATTAAAGTTTCTGACAGACTTCTCATCCCATTTTATTTGACCTTTTTTCTCATTTAAAAACACAATTGACATATGTTCAACAGGCTTCAGAAGGCAGAATGTTTTAATTAGGACACCACTCCTGCAAGACCAGAAATAACAAGAGCTAAGAAAGCAGAGAAACAAAACTATAAAAAGACCTGGCTTCCCATTTAGCCTAACACAAAACTTTCTCAAACCCTCACAAACAATTTAAAAACTACCATATGTGAAGGATGTCAGAAGTTTGCTTCTCCCTCCCAGCTTGTGCACAGCCCACCCCTGCAAATGCACCAGCACACATTGCACCAGTCAGAGCCAAGGCTGATCACATTTAGACCAGATGTGCAATAACATTACTGAAGCCATGAAAAAAGTATTTATGACCAGTGCTGTAAAGGGGGCAATTCAAATCCAATGGGAAATACCACTATAGAAACTCAACATTCCTCTGGTTTTCAATGAATTAAAATTGCTTTTGGTCTGTTTTCCACTGTTGCTATTTTTAGTCTGTTTGAAGCCCCATTCTTCTTTCTTTCTTTCCCTTGGCCAAACAGCTCTGCTGATGGAAGTACAGTGCAGAGCCTTGTTTTAGGTGATAACAAAAATATAGTGCCCAAACACATTAATGAAACTGAAATTGTTAATGCCCCTTGTCTAAAGAACTCTATCAGGAAACAATTGAATCATTAGGCTTGTCATTTAAATTCAGCTGCTTGCCATTAACCTTTCTAATGCCAAGTGCAAGACTTGAAAAGAATTTACATCAGCAAATTATTAAGGTCTGTGACAATTAATAAGCAATAAAGCTCACTGAGGCTAAAAGCACAAGGTGTACTCTGCTTCACTGCAGAGTGACAAATGAGATGGCAGATGCAACCACACTATCCAGTGCAGAATTAATCCCAGACAGATTCTCAGATAAGTGAGAAACAAGAAGTGCTCATCAAGGAGTGCACAAAAGGGATGTGGCTATACCTATAACATCAACCAAAAAAGGAACAAAAAAACCCAAAGTGGTGCTTTAAAAGAAAAAGTTGATAACTTTATACATTAAAAATAAATTGCTTTCATAATTGATATATTGCAGCAATTTTATGATTCATACATCTATATTTTATTCTTGCATCAGTCCTGCACTGGTACTGATTAGGAAAGGGGATGAACAAGAAGTTGGACACAGAATGGGGGAGCAAAAGAAGAATTTCCCTGTGATACAGGAGAGATTTCAAAGGGAGCTTCACAAAGAGAACAGCATTCAGGAAAAAGATCAGGCAAGTTATTCCCTTTCACACTTCTCCTTTCCAGCCCCTGCAAAGCTGCATTGATGGCAACATGCAAGGAGGACCAGTTATGTCTCATAATATTTTTATATTAAGCCCAGTTGGAAGCTGTTGCAGTCATTGTTGTTCAGCCCAAACTCCCCAGGGAGAAGAGAATGCCAACAGCTGGACACAGCTCATGGTTTCTGCCACAGAACTGTGGGTCCTGGGCTTCCCTCCCTTTCTAATTCCTGCTGTTCAGAGTAACACTGCAGTCAGATCTGTCTGAACACCCCCAGAGGCCTCAGCAGCTCCCAGAAGGAAAGGAATAGTCCAGCACTGCTGAAAGCAGGACTGCAGCTGTCACAGCAGCTCCCAGGAAACACATGGCTCATCTCACACACACAAAAACCCCAACTGGACTCCCAAAATTAATAACTTCACCAAGAGCATTGACAAAAATCACAGACTTTTGGGTGTATAAAAAGATGTAGTTAGCTTAGATAAGCAGTTATTGGTTTCTTAAGCCATTATTTGCTTCTGTACTTGATTCAACTCCATGTTCTTGCTTCCCCTCTCATTCCTTGTTGAAGACCACATTTTAAAGTGTGCAACATTGCTCGTTTAATTACAACTCCCTAATTTAGTCCTCAAATCCAGCCTCTTCCATGGGAGAAGTTTTACTTCCAGTACAGTTGTGTCTTTACAACCACACCTGCACAACCTGCTGCTGGAGCCCCTTTGCCCCTTCCTGTGAGTAAAACAACACAAAAAAAAAACCAAGAAAATAACTCTAATGTCAAAGCATTCCCAGAACAGGAATGTATAATCTTTACTGTCTGAGGACAAGAAAGAAAAATCAAAACAAAACCAAAAAGAAGAGCAGCAAGCCCACACACTTCCTTTACCTTTCAAATTCTTACTGCATCAACTCCTCCATCCACCAGTACATTCTCAAGGACCCAGGGGAATGTTTTTGTTCTTATTTGGTTTTTCTACTCCCCACCTTTAGAAGCCTCTGTCTTCAGAAAAAAAGTCCTGAATAGTCCAGCTAATTCAGGTAATTTACACTGGCTTGTTGCTGTGCACACCCCTCTAGATCCTCAACATGCGTAGTCACATTTTGCCTTATTTTTTGATAAGTTACTTTTACCTGCCTGGAGAAAAATCTGATGTTTTATACAGTGTTTAAACTTCAAGAGGGATCATTTATCTCTGCCATCCAGCTTTAGAGATCAGTGCAGCTTTATTTGCTTTTACAAGGGTGTAGCACATAAGAAGTCCTCAGCATGCTGAGATGCTGCAACTGCTGCTTAAATAATAGACAATTAACTGTCAGGGTTCAGAGCATGGATAAGAGCTCTTAGGCACTGCTAGTAAGATTGGTTTTTAATATGCTTAATATTGCTACATGTGTATTATACAGCAACCACACAAATATTTATGTTAAGCAAGAAAAGCATAGGGAGTGATCTGCATTTTGTTACAGCTACATCTTATTCTGTATGGCAGAAGTATTCAAATATTATTGGAATGTTTGATGTCTCTGCTTTTAATTGAAGTTGGAAGATCAGGCATGGCTCAGTTAATAATCCAGACAGAGTTTTGGAGATACTCTCCAAGCAATCACATGAGTTTAATTCTTAGACTTGCCCATAGACTCTCCTTGAAGACCTGAAATTTGTTAAACCTCCACAATTTCCTGAAAGGAATTCTTTCCAGTAATTGACAGTGGACTCTTAAAACTCTTAGAAGCCAATTTTTTTTTTCTCCCCTCAGTCCCACTTAGACTGTAATACTGCCAAAAGCTCTGCTTGCCCTTGGTTTTGTCACAGTTTAATCCATATAAGGCAGCCAGACCAACCTGTCTGGAATGAAACTTGTGTTTACCTCCACTTGGAGGAGATTGGAGGGAGTTTGTTCAGCCAGGGGAAGGTGACGTAGCTCAGAGGTGACACTGCCAAAGCCCTGATGGGTACACCCTGCAGAGAGCTCAGCAGCCAATCCAGCACCTCATTCACTTCTGACACCAATAAACACACACATGTGTCACTTGTGTTCCCACCCAGCAATTCCTTGAAAAGCTGCTGTTATCAGAAGTGCAGCTTATCTCTGCCTTGCCACTGCTGTAGGAAATGGGGCTCTGCATGAGGGTTCTTCAGACACTTCTACACACTGGAAACCTGCCAGCTATTACTCATAAATAAATCTATTATACTGATATTACGTGCAAAAGGGAAAACCTTTAAAGTTCAGACATGAAGGAAGCTCAGTAAGAGTCAGAGTAGTGTTGTGTCTAAATGGCATGTACAGAAATTTTCTATAAACACAGACTGGAATTCTGCTCCTCTGCAAAGTATTGATACATTCCCTTAGCTCTCTGAAAAAAATGAGAAGTCATACAGAAAATGGCAGCATCAAAAAGAAATAACACCCAAAACTGATGAGCATTTTAAGACAATTTAGAGCCCAGATGTGAAGGGAGGAGCCTGGAAGCAGAATTTCCAAGAGTTCCCATGCAAGTTCCCTAGATGTTTAGGGCCTTCTTTCCATGACCACTATCATTTCCATTTGGGTCACTTAGAATACTTTGTGGATTTTTCTCCCAGTTATTCCTCACATGGCAGCTGTGCCCATTTCCTCCCCTGTGTTTCTGACCTGGCTTTTCCAGCTCTTCTCTCCTGGCCACTGCTCCTGCAATCCAGTGACCCCAGAGCACTCACACCACTGCCTGGCTGCTCTCCTGAGTGCTCCATCATCATATGGGAAAGCATATTTTAGTGACTGGAATGGAACCTGAATTCCTGGCCTCTCCCCTGAACCGCAGCCATTGCTGCCAGAATAAATAAGGAAAGCAAAAAAAAAAAAAAAAAAAAAACCCCACAAAAAAAACCCACAAAAAAAGNAAAAAAAAAAAAAAAAGTACCCCACATCAAAATGGCCTGAAAATGAGCCCTCAGATTTTGCTATTTCCTGATTACATACTGGGTACAGCAATTCTGCAATTATAAGTTTGTTTACCACTCAGAACTTCTTCACAAGTGCATGATACCTAGGTATTTTAGAAAAATAACTTCCCACTGAGCCCCTCATTGATTATCAATACATATTAGAGCTTTGTAATTTGCTGCCTTGAGAAGACAAAGGTGCAGCTCCACAGAGAGCCAGCAGATCTCTGCACATACAGCTTGGGTTCAGTAGGAAACCAACAAACAAAATAGGAAGGAAAATGCAATTAATTATCCTTTGAAAGGTCACTCCTCTTACTCCAGTTAGAAGAGAGGACACACACAAGAGCACACCATCTCCCCAGCATTAACAAAGTGTTCTCTAAAAGGACAGATGCAACCCCGGGGCTTGGCAAGGAGCCTGGAAGCACATTGCTGTCCTGACTGCAGCCTTGGAGGGATTTTCAGAAGCAATCCTTCCCTTCCCAGAGGTTACATGTCTTCCAAAAAGCACATAGACTTAGAACTAGCTGAAATAATGATCTTGATATAATGCCTTTCACTGCCACAATATACTGGTTATGATCTAAAGAAAGGCATTTAAATATCCCTTTAGAGGGTGTATAAAACTCAGGGGTCTAACTTAGCAGAAGTTGTTGCCACTAAACCATTTTCATCAAAGGAATTCCCGCTCCATAGTTTTTTGCATAGTCAATCACTCTTGCATTGCTCACAGGAAGCAGGGACAGGATAAAATCCAGCCATAATCTGCTTTGTAAAACTAAATGCACTCCTTATTGGTGTCTCCACACATTGCTGGGATCTCTGTCAGTAAATACAGTGGACTTTACTATATTTGAAAGATTTCACTTTTCTTCTAATGCATCTACAATCTTTTAAATCTCATTTTTTTTTTATCCCTGCCTCTATTGTGTGCCATTTTTGAGAAGGCTAACCTTGGCTCCCCTGTCATCAAGTCTCCCTTACCTTCTGCAGATGTCTGAACAGAGCAATAATTCCTCATGAAACTGTGCAGGGGCTCTTGACAGCACCTCGTGAGAGATGTGCCCTTGCCACAGGCTGGACAATTGACATATTTGACCAAAAATCTTCCCAGGAAAGAAAGGAGCAAAAAGCATGTGGCCTCTGGTGCCAGCTGGAACAAGCTGTAATGAGTAAGAAGAGTAGGACTGCTGAGTAAGAATATGTCACTGACAGTTTGTAACTTCTCAGAATAAACTGTTTTATACCATGTTCCAGGAATATTACCAAATAGCTTCAGTGCATTGGCTGACTCAGTGTGCAGTGACATGAAATAAAGCTTCAAAGGAACAAAACCAAGGAATTCAGAGATTCACGTGTTAATGCTGCTGGAAAACTCAATCACCTAACCCTTGGCAAGTTATCAAAGTACTAAATGGTAATATAGCCTCAAACTGCATAATGCTGGCTCATCAATCCAGGACAGAAAGTGTGACCACTACAAAGCAGATGTCTCAATTAATTTGTTATGATACACTGGCTCCAAAGCTGTGGTCTACTTGGCAATAATCCAAGACAGAGTCAGGATTATTAGCATCAGACACACGTTAGCATTCACAAAGCAAAGTGTTCTGCAGGCCCCCTCCCCCCAAAAAATGAGCTTTTTCAAAATCACATAAAATACATGCTGCTCAGGATGCTGGCAGTGGCTGAGGCCGTGCTTAGTTTCAGCTGCATGATTTCCAGGACTCACCTCTGGGAGCCCCTCAAACACTCCACAGGAATTTTCTCCAGCCTCTCCCAACCCCCAGGCTGATGGAAACACCTCCCACTTCATCCACGGTGAACTCTGTAATCCCCTTGGCAGTGGCAAAGAGATTTCTCCTGTGGGCACAAACTCTCCAGGTGATCTTGTGAGGTTCAATCACTAATAGCTAAACTTAATTAAGAAACTGTTTAAAAAACACTGAAACAGTGCTAACTGAGGCTGAGTACAGGCTGGGAATGACATCCATCAGTTTTAGATGCCCACTTGTGTTTCCAGGAGCTAGCCACATGAAATAACAGGTTACCAGTCCACCCTGTGCTCATTCAAATGCAGAAGTTGATGTCTCAAATCCCCACAATACACAGCTTTGGGTTATGCTACAGGGAGCTTCCACATCCCAACAAAACCATGGTGAGGTGATGCTTAGATCAGCACCCTCAGCTGCTGTGGGGAAGAAAAAGCCCCTGTGAAATTTGGTTACCCACAGTTGAACAGAAGGGAGCAGAGCCAGCCTGCTATTTTAGACAGAACTCTGAAAAACAAATGGAGGACTTTGGGGGATCAAGCCACGTCAGTGTCCAGGCAACAGGTTTTGAAAATGTTTTTCTTTCAACTCTGGAAAAGAAATTTCACCACAAGAGCTAAGAAATCTTCACCAGCAGCAGCTCAGATACCACTGATCTTTATCAAAACCCAAAAGAACAGTGAAATTGCTATTTCTCTCTTTCAAAAGAGTGCTACCAACAGCTTCTGATAAGGAGAAAACACGAATATACAAAGTGCCTGCAGCAGCCAGGGCAGCTGAAGGGCTCAGCTGAGCAAAGACTTTCACTTCTGATAAGAATGCAAGCAAGTAATGAAGACATCCATGTGAATGTTGCCTGGTGGTTTGTGCCAGAGAATTGGAATAACTTGGAATACAAACTTCCTGATCTTGTTTTACTGGCAGGGTTAGAGACCAAGGAGGGAAGGAAAGGCAAGAAAGCTGAAGTTCATCATGTACATCTCTAACTGCCACACATCTCCAAGTGATGTTTGCCTGTAGTAAATTGTTCCATTACTTATCATGTGGATCTGCTGAGCAGTTTCATGCCAAGCTTCAACTCCTTTAGATCACTGAGTCCCTCCAAAGTGGGAAAAAACCCCAGCACTACTGCTATATGGAATCATCACACTCATTTAGAAGCACAGAGCAGGTTACAGGTGAAATAGAAATAAATCCATCAAATTTGAAGTCAAGGATGCTGAACTGCAAGGATCCTCAGCCAGAGGCTGAGATGTAAATATTACCCCAGTTATCTCCTCATCATGCACAGCACACCACAGGGCTGTTCTGTCCCTTCCATCAGATATGGGCCAAAGCCCTACCCAAAAGCAACTGCGAGCAATGTTAGTTAAATCAAGAACAAACCTCACATTTCCAGGCAGTCATTCGTGAATGACAATACTTGGAAAAGAAAACCCAACAACAAAACCGAAAGGGGCAACATGTGCTTACCACTGTAATTGGAATAAGAAAGATTAAAATATCTACCCACTGTGCAAATAAAGGATCAAAGCAAACACATTGCTTCTGGTTCCCAGGAGGTAGGTTTTGCTTTTTTGTTTTGTTTAAATAAAGTGTTGTTTATTCATTCTCCCATCTTTCAATAGAGCCATGAATGTCCCCAGTCAATGAGGCATGCTTCCTCCCTTGGTACTTGGAAAAGCACTGCACATTTAGAGAACTCTCCCTGTCACAAACATGTGTTCAGTGGTGTCTTCAGAACACCACCCATGTGATGCCTCTCAGGTTTTCTGTTTGGTTTTTTTCTGCCTCTCCTGAAGCCTGGACTGCAGCAGAAAAAGCACTTGCTACCTGGTGAGACCCAACAGGCTTGGCCAGACAGAAAACTCTTAACCACAGAAAGGAGTCAGGGGCTGGCAGCTTCTGCAGTGAGATGTAAAATAACAGAGGAGTAATGATGTAAAAACCACGCCCCACCCTGCACCAACATTGCATCCTCAGGAAAAACTCTGCTGTGTAAGGTTCTGCCTGTTTTCCCCTGTGGAAGCTCCCAGCAGCAGCTCTAAGGCAGACAAAGCCCCTGAATGAGAGACATCCACCTCACCTTCCTGCCCAGAAATACCCCAGGAGGAGCAGGAGCCTTGGCTGCTCTGCCCCAGACACAATATGTACCAGATTAAGACACCAAAACCACAGTACAATTGAAATAAGAGTTGGTGCTTTCCCCTACAATCAATCGATTTTGGTTACGTTTTAAAAGCACATTTTCTTTCTAGCTTCTGAAAAGAAAGACCGAAAAAATAAATTTGAAGATATTTTAGAAAAGGAAAATTTGTGCAAAAGGGTGAGTGATGCCATTCAGAAAGACTTAAGAGATAAGTTTTAGCCACCTTGACCCAGGACACAGTACTAACAACCATTACTGATCTAAATCCTTCCAGACTCCTCACAGATAAAGGATATTTTGGTTTTATGTTGTAAACAAAGAAATTAAATGCAGTTTACAAGAGAGCTTCCACACAAACCCACACATAGAGAACAGGATGGGAATACCAAGCCAGGTCTCCACGAGGACATTAAATCCAGAAATTGGCTCTTGGTACCCTGGTCCTGACAAGCAAAGCTGTACTGACTGCAGGCCACACAGATCTTGCCAGGCTTAACACACAAAAAGTTCTCACAAACACAAAACTTGCTCCAGCTTACTAACACTGCTTTTCTGTCAATGCCAGAAGTACAAAATAGTTTAGAACAGACTGTCCAAATTTGCTTGCAGATTATGACCAGGACATTAATCCTCAGTGGCACTTACTTTTTTGCCCTGCTTTTCTTGGCCTATATAATCTTCTGCAACATGGTAGCCATAGACTTAATTGTGAAAAACCTTAACTAATGATATAAGTACCAAAATTCCTCAAGGAGGGTTAAAGAGAAGGGGCAATTGATTAAGCCTAGCTAGGTTTCTGTGATATAAAACAAATACACAATCTCCTTTTTGTATACATTTGCAGTATCAAAAAAACCCACTTATTCTACATCCCCTTTCTAGAATTCTTTCTAAGATAATGTTTCAGATTAAAGTACAGAAATGCTCTCCAACATTAATTTTCTTCAAAAAAATATGTGATTAAAAAAATTCCAGCATTTTCATCGGTGATTTTTCACAACTAAAAGCCCTCATACTTCTAAATAGCATATCCCAATGACTTTTTTTAAACTTGTAATCTGTAAAAAGGATTTTAAAAGTTATTAAAAACATGATTTTTATGCAAGAAAACGTGGTGTAACCTGCTCTCTTTTCCTTCTCCCACCTCCTTCTTTTGCTACAAAATGCAAACACTAAAACACAAAGAGGATAGAAATAAAGGACACATGACATGGCTTTCTCACATTTGCAGGTGGCTCCCTTTTTGTATAAATGTGACTTATTTCAGTGGAAAACCTGACTTACCTCTTCTGATGCACAAATTTGAAGACAATCAAGCCTGAAAAGCAGAGTTGCAAATATAAGAAATAAGAATATTAATGGCATTCTTCCCAAAGGCAGATGCTCCTGCTGTGCAAAGTAGCTGCAGAAATAACAGATCACACAATGACATAACATTCCCACTGCCTTGTGATGAATTAAGTGGATTTAGTGAATTTAGTCTAAAGCAGGTGTTGCATTTTATGCTAGGCATCATTGCATATAGACTAAGGTGCAATCAAAGTGCTGCAGCTCTTAAGTGAGACTCTCACAGAGTCTGGATTGGATTTTGAAAGGATATTTGGTGATTAAAAGTGAAGAATCAACATTTTCCCTGGCTTTGTCTTCCATTATTTCTGTTTTTGACAGGGTCCAGGTAATCAGCTTCAGGAGCATAAGGCACTAAGTGACAAGGAGGAAAGGGACACTTCTGGGCTCAGACCTGGTGTCCTTGTCCTCTGCTGACCATCCCTGGGTGCAGGACACACAGCAGAATGCAGCACATGTAGAACTTGGCTAAAAGCTCTTTCCCCAGAAACAGCACAAAGACAAGTTTAAAATAGGTCTGTGTAGTCCTGGAAAATGGTGCTTGCTGGTCAGAGTCAAAGTATCAGCTTTATAAACCCTCAATTATCTAATTAACTAACTTATTAACTGTCTTTAATGAGTTCCTGGGCAGTGAGTACCTCCTGTCTCCCTGGTAGCAGCTCAAATCCATGCCCCTGCTCACCAAGTTAATTTCCCAGTGGTTATCAGAAGTATTAAAATTAAAGCTTTATTAAGAGAGAATAAAAATGCAGAAAGGAAACAACTGATAAGAGATGTCTTTTGCATGCTCTGGCTGGACATAGCTCAGCCTTCTACTGAACTTACAGATTGTACTGAGTCTGAAGTATTGAACCTTAGGGCACTTTGCAAGCAGAAATAAACTTGGCTGGCTCATTACCAAACAGACACAAGTTCTTGCCTATGCTAGAAGACATACAAGCTGTAAAGCAAAAACTAAAGACAGACTCATGGCCCTGCAGCAGGTCCAGACCCACAGAATTCAGGGGGTCTGTGTAAGGCTCTTTGCCAGCAGCTCAGCATTGGCACAGCCAGGTGGGTTCAAGCCCACACTGCAGGGAACTTTTCAGTGATTATTCAGTTTATCACCTACTTTAGCTATTTACTTAAACTGTGTTTTATTACCCAGCATATTTACTTAGAGTGACACTAGAATTCCATGGAACTCACCTGCAGGTTTTATAAATCCAGCCTTCTGTGCTGGGGGAGCTTCCTGTGGGAATGCTCTGGGCTCAGATGATTTAATGCAAATTTGCTCTTTGTGAATTAGAAAAGTAACTCAACATAGCTTTTAAACTTTAAAGCACTCTGCTGTATCTTTTACACCAATGCCTTAAATAAACTCTTTACATTAAAGCTTCTTCTTTTCCAACTACTCCCCCTCCTATCACACGAAACCTCCTGGAGCTTCAGCGTCTTTATACAGCAGCAGTTAATTGTTCAATTAGCAGTTATCAAATCACCTGTCCGCCACTCAGGCCAGCCCCAAACTGATGGGCAATGCAGGCTGGGAGCAGCAGCAGCTGCTAAATGAGTTGTTAAACCCCACCTGCTGTGGGGCAGGAGCTGCTGCTTGTTCCAAATTAGGCACCCTTGCTCAAGCTACCTACACAGCTCATTTTGGATGTCAGGTGTCAGTACATCCACACAAAATTATGGCCTATTTTGCCTGGTATTTCCTGTCTATGGTGCTCTCCAAAATATATTTGTCTAGTTTAAAGAGCTGCATTTTGTTTACAAGTACATATCCTTGGTGTGCAGAGAAAACATGGTGTTAAACTTGGGTTTGCAAGACCCCTGAACATAAAAACATACTTGGAATATTGGAAAAACCTGAGCCAGTCCTTCCAGTAGGGACCTTGAGCTAAAGGAGAACTCCCTGCTTGCAGCCTCTCTCTCCAGGAGAACAGCTCTCTGCTCTTCTTGTAAAGCAGCTGAGCAATTGGAATCTGCAGGTTTTGTAGGAATCTGATGGTTTTTACAAACCATCGCTGTTGCAGTGGTTTGTAGTCACTTTTTGTAACCACTATCAGCAAAAGTGGGAAAGAGTTACAATTAATCCAGCACAAATTTCCAGTAAAGATGGACTGGTGGGAAGCCCTGGCCAAATTCGTTCTCAGTTCAGAGAGAATACAGAGCAGGAGATTAAAATGTGATGACCTGAGCCTGTCCTTGTTTTCTTTATACAAGTTTCATCACAGGGCAGCATGACAATTCCTGTCTGGAGAATCCATCAAGTAGCAATGGCTTTTACACTTCACTTCAAGAAAACTGTGCCAAACTTCTCCAAAATACAACTGCCAGAAGTTAGATTCTTGTCTGTGTTTATAGTTGTATGACCCATATTTGATTAACTCCAACAGGTTTTGGTTTAGAGGCAGGAATCACAACTGCACAAGGTTTTAATTAGATATTGGGTCACTCTGCCCTTTCCTGAATTCCAGCCATTTCCTTGCATGCTCATACACAAAGTTGGAAGCTTTGAGGGAGGCAGAGTGAACCTCCCCAAGCTAACAACAGGTAACTAAACCCCCAAGGTAGCACAAGAAATCATTTCAGCAGGAGCAGCCCTTTGCCAAAATCCTGGAGTTTAGCAGGCACTGACAGGTGTGCACATGGCTGGGTCAATGCTGGCAGGTAACAAAGGGATTTTAAAGAGCTGCTATGATTTTCACATCACACGTGACTGCTGCAGTATGTCTTGCCAAATCATAATATAGCTCTGTCTAAAAATGGTGTATTAATTTCCAGTAATAGTAGCACATCCCCAGTATCAGTTTAAGAAAGGGGATGGAACAAAAAGTGCATCTGATGCCCATGAAAATATTTTCTTTCCAAATCCAATTAGTCTCTAAAACACGCCTTGTTGACTGAATTCTGGCATCAGGCTAAAAACAGTCTGAACTTACAAGAGAACACGAGATAAGACTAATTTTCATAAATTTTGTGGTTCAGTACATTCAGTTTGTACTGCTTTTTCAGATTTATTGCAATTTCTGCTCAGCTCAAAAGTGTCCCACACAAAGGAACTGTCTCATCTACAGTCTGAGCTCTCCAGGCCCATGGAGATGGACCAGCAGAATTTTGTATACTTTCTCCTGCTTACCTTTCACTTAGCCCAATCTGCAGTATTTGTAGCATTTACAGTATTTGGTGCAACCAACAAATAATGCCTGCCCCTATTCCTTAAGTTCCCTTTTCTCTCACAAAAGGAAGGGAAAATATTTCTGTGGAGAAAAAAGGAATTTTTTTGCAAGAGCACACTGAGCCCTACAGCCCTCCTTTAATATGTACAGCCCAAAGCTATGCAGCAATGGGCATTCTAAAACTGACCAATTCATCCTCAAAGGAACTGCTTGCCAAATTTACTAGTCCCAAACTGACCTCCCATTTCCTATTCCACTCTGAACACGTACACACTTGAAAACAAGGAGTTCTGGCACTCTGCAGCCCATGTCTTAACCAGGATCCTTCCTGACCTTCTCAATGTCTCTTCTCCTTTTTCTGACTCCTGCACTTCTCTGCTACCACTCTGCTGTCTTGCAGTTATGTTCTCAAAATAAGTTACCTCCAAATTCTATCTTTCCCCTATTAGAAGAAGGACCAGTTTGTGTCCTGCTACCTTTCCTTTCCTATTGCAGGCATGACTCAGCTGATAATGAAACTGCTAAAGCCTCAAGCCTAAACCAGCAATTTTAGTTTATCTTGACCTGATGTGCTGCACATCTTGATAGGGGTACTGGTAGCTGAGGGCAGGAACTGCTGCATTCATCCAGAGAATGAGGTCTCTGCTCTTCAGCTGCATTTTAAGGACTTTTTTCACAGACTTTGACAGGACTGCAGCAGGTCCATGTTTTTGTCATGAGTTTTCTAGTAAAGCTAGTCACAGATTCTAGAGGAAGTCACTCAGACCCTGAATGCATCCTTCTGTATAAGATTCCTAGTCTCATCCTCATGAACTGAGGATTAAACAAACATTTTGGTTAATAATGTAGAGTATTAATTTTATGCCATGTAACGTTTATCAGATAAGTTTACCTGGAAGCAATGGCCAATGTTTACACCGTGATTAGCAAGATAAAGCCAGGAAATCACAAACAGGAAAAAAGTTGTTATATTTTATGGGTAAAACAAGTCCTCTGACTCATTCTCTGAGAGTTAAAAGAGTAAGCACATTGCTTTTGTGGCTACAGGATAATGGGACTGCAATTAGACTGCAAGCAGAGAGCTGTAACAAGGTGGTCTTCCTGGAATCAGCTCCTTCCAGTGATCAACAATATCTGTGAACAGGTTGCATTTTGAGGCTCAGCATCTCTATGGCAATGATTATGCATGAGGGGTCTGTGTTCAATCCACAGGAGTAAGGAAATGTGAATAAATATTGGCAGCTAAGAGACTCCAGCAGGAGACTTGCCCCTCCAGCTTGGGAGCTGCTGTCTCTGGGCTGCAGAAGTTTGGAAATGGATTTAAATCCCCTGCCAGCCCTGCTCAGCATGGTGAGGTCATGCCTGAGAGGCAAAATAGCAAAGCCCACCTTGCTTATTCTTATTACTTTTAAATATGCTTTTATTTGTCTCTAGCAGCTGTACAAGCAGTTCTCCCCCTAGATAATGACAAACTGTGAATGTTCACTCTCATGAAGACAGAAGAAGAATTTCTATCATACCCACTCTTTCCACCCTGCACCAGAACAGAATAGCAACTCCTGCCTGCAAACCATCCTGTCCTTTTCTTGGTTGTTTTGGGGAGTTTTGGTTTTAGGGTTTTTTTTTTAATTTTTTTAGGTTTTGGTAGGGTTTTTTGTTTGGTTTTTAAAAAATCTCTTTCCCTGTTGGTCAGTTCCTCAAATCTGGCTTATTGCTGGTATGGGGGTTTTTGGGTTTTTGGTTTTATAATGCAGTCCAGGTGTGTCATCTTCTCTTGCCTACCTGGCACTTCGGAATTTTCTGAGTTTATACGAAAGAATTTTCTTCTCTCCAAACAGTCACCATGGTGCTCTTCATGTCCAAGAAGCCTTCCCTGGGTTTCAGAAAGGAAGATGTCTCTGGCACTGAGCCTAGAGCTGCATGAAGAAAACAAGCCAATGACTCCTCATAATTCTTCCTTTGCTTCCCCTGTTTACAGATAAACTACACAGATGTTAAGTGGGACTGTCTTAAATCTTCTGGTCAACACCGTGATTTTGCACAAAAGTATATTAACTTCCCATCTTAAACAGCCATCCAAAAATAAACTAAACAATGTTTTTAGTCTTCAGCTTTACTCCAGTATCAGAGGGCTGTTGTTCAAAAACCATCTCACTGGAAGAGCGTTTTATAAAACCTTTCTGTCTGGTTATGAGAAGAGCTGAGATTCAGGACACAGAATGTCTCCTAGAAGTAACACACCATCACAAGGGAAATGAAAGACAAATGTTTTGGAAATTAGACAGCAGATATCTCTTCCTGGGAAGTGGAAATCCGGTCCTTGAGGTTCTTGAGGTCCTTGGCTCCTGTTAGCACTGACCTCCTTAATCAGCTCTGCCACTAATATGGAATAACTGCACAGCAAAATAGGCTGGTGATCCTACACAACGAGAAGAAAATGACACATGGCAGAAACAATGCCTTTTTGAATTTTCAGCATCCCCATGACATCCATTTACAGCAAACCAACCAGAACCCCCATGTTTATAGCACCCAAGCCAAGCTAAAACACACAATCAGTACAAACCAGGTTGTACAGTGCTGTTTACACTCTTGCAGGCACTGAAAACTTTCCTGCATCAATGTGTGCAGGTGGCTGTTGAGACCTTCTGAGGCACTTGCTGCCTTATTAAAATTAGCAAGCAACAATTCTAGAGGACTGATCATATTCTTACAACTTTCACACACATCCCACAGAGCTGCACTTCCACAAAATATTTGGTGTTGAGTTGTTCTTTTAACTATGAATTTCTGGTTTTAAAAAACCCAGACAAGGAGCTGACCTTACTCCTGTGGTAGCAATTTTGACATTGTTAGAGTGAGCCTGGAGAGGCAAGAGCACCCTCACTGCCTGGTTTGAGAAAGAATATTTTTCAGGTCATTCTTAGAATATATTTGGAGAAAAGGAGTTAAAACCACGTTCTTGTTATTATTTCTTGCTTCTTTCCCAGCAAAATTGCAAGAAGAAACTTTGCTGGAAAAGGAGCTCTGGCAGCCTTCCCTGCTCTGCTATTTTAAATCTACCTGTGGTCCATTCTTTAAATACTGCACTGCAAGAGACAGGAACATTTAATTCAGGCAGCCCTATGAGCCTTTAAATATCATCCTGGGAAGTTTGTTTTCCACTTTTTAAATATGAGATTGGATTATTTTAGCATCTTCCTGCAGAGAGACTCCTTATCTCTCTTTGATTTTTGGAATGCATGGGATCAAAATAATACTAATGTTCTCCAAAGTACCTTCTAAAAATGTAAGATGTTCGTGCTTCTTGGAGCTTGTGCCTCTCCTGTTCCTTCCCAGGGACTGCAGGAATGTGAGAACTTCAGAACTGAAATCTTCACTGCACAAGTGGATTGCTTTTATTTTTAACAAGCACCCCAAACACAGCTTGCTGTGCCCTGTGTGCAATAAACATTATTATAAACTAGCACTAGAACTAAGCCACTGCCACTGCAGCCTGACCACAGCAGGAGCCAGGACAAGCTCCAGCCCTGCAGCAGATGGGATGTGCTGCTGAAGCCCCTGCAATCCTGTCTGTAATGCTCAGCCCATGTTACACTCACATAAAAACATTCCTTTTCTATTGGATCCTGTCAGCCAAGCCTCTGGGCTGTGCCAAGCCCCTCAATAATGTTTACAGGCCTTGTCCCCAGCTCCATCTCTCAGTAAAACCCAGCTGAGGTGACCCCCAGCAGCACCTGCTGTGGCAGCTTTGCTGGCTAGCCAGGATCCATCCCTGCACTGCTGTCACCTGCCTGTGCTGAGCCTCTGCTCAGCCCCAGCTGAGGCTCACAGCTGCTCTTGGAACATCTGGATAGGCTGCACTGCACTGACATTCCTGCCACAGCACTTCTCACACGTTGCTCTATTCCCAAGGGCTAGTTTGTTATCTTGAGAAAAAAAAAAGTTAATAAATAGGGCAAATAAATCAGAAACACAGGCGTATTTTTATTTGAAGGTTAAAACCTGGCCATGTCACAAGTACTCCCAACTGTGCCAAGTGTATTTTAATGGTGCACATAAAGAAAAGAAAAGAGTATTTTATGTCATCTGTATCCATGGTGAAATCTGCTGATCTGAAATATGGAAAGGCTGGTGTTTTCTGCTTGCAAAGGAAAGAAATAATAACTGGCTTCTCCAGTCTCCATCGGGTCAGGGTTAAGAGGAAATGTTTCACAGGGCAGGGAAGTTTTCTGAAATGTTTTCCTTAATCTAGCTGCTGTGTTGGACTTTTTTTTTTTCCTTTTAATTATGACAGAGTCCCAAGGAAAGCAAGGGGAAAAGCCATGATTCCAGATGCAGACTAAACACTGTGTCATGGCTCCACCTCCAATCTTTCAACCCAACCCTGTTTTCCATTGTTGCAACACACACTTCTGAAAACTGGCTTCATTCTTATTGCATCGATTATCACCAAAAAGGAGGAGTCACTTGATCAACAAAACACCTATTTTTCCTTCTAAATGTCTGTCCCTCAGAATATCTTTTGTGGGTGTCCCAAACTCCAGGCAAGGAATTTGCACAGGAGCAATCTCCACATTTCTTAGGGTATAATGTCACTCAGCAAAGGCAGTGCAGGACATAAAGATGCACTGGCGGGAGCTTTACCCTGAATCCTCTTCCCATTATTCCTCTCAGGTCAGATCCAGGGACTGGGAAAGGGACAGGAGCACCAGTTTGGCACTGGAGTAGCCCGCTGGAACACAGCCAGAGGCTCCATGAAGGTCAGAGCCAGAGCAGCAAGACCACCCCCTGCAAAAATCACCATTTGCTGTGTTTGGCTGCCAGGTGAAACTCCAGCCCTCCACATGCCTTTTTTGGATGCACAGGCAGCAAGGCTGAGGGACAGCTGGCCTCTTCCAGCAGGAACATCTGGGAGTCAAAAAGGCTGGAATGGCTCATGTTTAAAGTCACTAATGGTTGTTCCATCCCATAATATAAACACGGTTCTGTAAACATATTTTTTCTCTTTTGCAAGATTTAATTGTCGAGCAATTGCCCCATTTTTCTTCTTCCTTCCTTCCTTATTAGTACAGTAGTTTTCATATGGAAAAGACAAAGATGAATCCGAACTTCCCACCTTCAGGATAAATTAGTCCTTACACTCTGATAAACAAATATAAATGACTTCTTTGTTCCACCTTGAGGTAAAATCTTGCCTTGCCTTCCAGGAAGGGCAAGTCCATGGCTGACATTTCTTCCAATCTCTTCTCCTGGAATATGACTTGCTGAGCTCAACATTTTCATTGCCTTGTACGTTGCAAAGTTTTGACATCCATGACACAAAGATATAAATTACCAAGCACAAAATAAATCTCTCTGATGGGGAACCTGTACACCTCAGAGCCAAAAAAGTTACAAATATTATAACTGAAATAAGGAACTGTTTTCCAGTGGAAAGGAACACACAGTTGTTTGTTCCTGCCCTGTCATTCCAGCGATACTCATGGCTGTAAAAGCAGTAAAATACTCAGCTAAAGTGACATTTTAATTTGAGAAAACACTCAAAATCATCCAAACTTATGATGTGCCTTTCGGCATGATCCTGTGATTTTTTTAAAAGGAATGTTTGATAAAAAATGAGGTATTGAAAGAGATGAACAGACTTGGCAAAGGGGAAATGCAGCAGCCTGGTGTTGCAAGGTGCCTTCCTGGCACGTCTGTTTGTCACCTGAGGTGCCATGGCACTGCTTTTTCCTCTTCTCAGGCAGCTGCTGAGGCTTTTTCTGTTCTCTTTTCTGTCCCTATCTCCCCACAAGCAGCTTGCATCCTTAAATTTGATGTATGCCATAAGCTATGAAACCCACTAGTAGATTTTTTGCATAGGCACCTTCCTCAGCATCCTTTGTGCCACAAGTCTTGCTTCATAAACAAAATAAGAGTGAAGCTTAGCATGTGCAATTAGATATTAGTGCACTGCTAAGGGCAGCAATAATCCAGTGTCAGTTGGCAATATTTCAGAAAAACACCAAAAATCCCTCTTGATGTCCAAATCAACAAACAAGAACCTACTGACATTTTTCTTGCAGGAGAAAAAAAGCATCAGCTGTACTTTTTCTGAAGGCTTCTCTTGCCTCCAGGCTCTTTGTATATTGATGCAGCTGCCTGGAAGATTTTCTATGCAGCCTGCAAAATATTTCAAACATATGAAAAAATATCATCTGCAGTGGTGGACTTGGACAGCCAACAGAGTCAGCTGATGTGGCTGGAAGGATGGAGATGGCCACAGGCTGCAAGACCAGCCAGGAGCCACTGCAAATCCAGCAGAGGAAGATGGGAAGAGCTCACCTCTGTGCCACCTGCCTGGGGGCTGCCAGACAGCCTGGGGGAATAGTCTGGGCAGAGCACAAAAAACATTCTTACTGAGATTACATATCCCAGAGAGATGCTATCCTTTGGAAGAATCAGCCTTTTCTACCACAGAACCCATCAGCTAGAACACCTCCAAGCAGCTCCAGTATGCAGCTGAATCATTCATGTTTTTCTACCCATCTTCCAGCTAATTAGCTCCAGCTAAGACAGCACATGCAGCTTTGCTACCTGTGCAGGTAGCATCTCTAGGTGAGCTGTGCACAAACTGCCAAAAACAGGATGTCTGTCAGCAGCCTCTGTGGACTGTTTGTATCCATCCCCTGCTGCTCATTAAAGACAGGCTTCCAACCCAGCCATTAGATGTGGTTTTGTTTCTCGTAAAAGATTAACTTATTTTTCTCACCTCTTTTATTTTTAACTGATAAACATTTTACAAGTGACAGGATACTAAATAATTTTGCTTATCTGATTTTATCTATACCTCATCTTCTAAACATACTTTGAGCCAGGGTAAAATTAGAAAGAGATGTTCTAAGTCCTTGGCAGTTAAAATCTCTTTTGGCTCAGCTGACAGGACTAACTGGATGTGATTATTTATACAGCTGTGTGAATGTTCGTGGTCTTATTTAACCAAATAAAGTATGGGGTCTGAGTCTAGCAAAGTCTTGCACACATACTAGGTCCTTACTTGTAGAGTTTTCAGGAGTAAGTGCTTAAAGCCCCAATTTTGTGGTGGTCTGAGCAATAAATAAAACTCATAAGGCACAGAAAATGCCACAGTGGGGCAGAGCACTGCCTTCTCCAGCCCCGCAGCCAGCCTCAGTGGTGAAGTGAGCAGGTAGGGAAAGCACAAAAATCCAACTGTTCTCTCACCCTGCTCCCCTCACTGTGGTTCTGCATTCCCAATTAGCTATTACAATAGGGATTTTAGAGCATCCCCATCCTTTGCAGCAGCTCTTTGTGGATCTATTGTCCATGAATTTACTTGAACCCAGTGGCTGGCCCATCCCCTCCTGTGAAAGCAAGTGCCAGGTGCTCACTACCTGCTGGCTGAACACAGGTTTGCTTTTATCCCATCTGCTCCCTTACTGCTTGTATCAAGCCATCCCCCAATTGTAGTTGCACCTCTTTGGTGTTGTCATTTCCCTTCTTTGCACTGTCTCTTTGCTCACGTTAGATAAGCCCAAAACAGCTGCCCTTTAGTGCCCATTTACTGCCCATCAGCATCCCAGCCTGCTCCCAGCAAGATGTAAGGCGTGAAAAAACAAAATACATGGCAGATTTACCACCACCATGTTTTTCTAGTGGCTCTGAACGTGACATTCCAAAAAGGGCAGCAATTAAGAGTCAAACACTAATTGCCTGCTAATGTTTTTGTCTTGCATCTTGAGCACTCACAACATTTCTTGAGTGCATCCACATTTAACTACTGACTAAAATCGGGTTAGGAAAAATGAAAAAAGGCAACAGGAGAAAAGTAATGTTTCAGTGGTTCACAAAATGCATGTCTAGAAAATGGAGAGTGCTTTGTGCAGCCCTGAAAATGGCATTGGAGTAACCAAAGAGCTAGCAGAAAAGAGGCTCAATTTATCCAGGAGCTGATGAAAACCCAGCCTGGTAATGACTGAGCAAAGGCTGACTGTGGCAAAGTAAACAACACAAATGGATCTCTCTGCCTAGAGAGAATTTCACCTCAAAATGGTTACAGAAAAAGGATCGTTGAAGCTCTCAATCTCTCTCTCCCTAAAACTACCCTAAATTCCAAAGAGCACAAAATGCTGTCATCACACTCTGAGAACATTCCAGCTCAAATCGAACTTGGCTGTAGATGAGGATAATTTCCCATGCATTTGAGTCTGCTTTGCGAAAAGGTTGTTTAAAAAAATGTACCTATTTTAAACCCTCAAGTGGATTAAGCAGGAAGCTCAAGGTAATTACACTGCTGGCTGAAAACATTCAGAGGTTCTATGTATGTTCAGGAAACGAGGTCCCTGAGCAGGTAAACCCTTGTTAATTAGTGACAAAGACATGAGACAAAAGACAGAAAACAGCCACTACTTCCCCAAAAAGTGATGCAGGTCAAGGCAGCTGCATGAGTTAGTACAGAACAGTACTAACTAAAGTTTGTTCTGCCTTGTTCCTGGTGAGTTTAAAACCCCACCGAGTTCCCCAAATGCATCCCAGCATTCTGTGGTTTGAGTCAAAGCTAATCACCACACTGCAGGAAGGGGTGACAAACAGCAGGGCAAAATACAGGCCAATACAGAAACTTCTGAGACTGCAAGATCTAACAGATCTCTGTTGCTGTAAAAATAACAGGATGCTTTGCAGATAACAATTTCTTTTAGATTTCTGGAAAAAAAAACAAACAGAAATCCAACTCAACTCTCCTTTTTGTGCTCCAGAAGAGGTTACATTCCAAGCAGGACTATTTTAACTCAGAGTCTGTAAAGCACAACATTTTTAAAGTTCATTATTTTTGCAAAAAGAATGCCTGCTGGCATTTACATTATCTACTTTTTATACTCTTGCTAAACAGTATAATTTGTGAATGCAGTTAAACCTCAATTACTATTTATTCTTACTGATCCAGTCCTCAGATCACACTTCCAGCTACATGCAGCTTATGCACAGCAAAGTGGGTGAGGATAAACCTAAGGCACAGGTTAGAATAACCAATATAGGCACCCAGAAATTTCCAGGATGCTTCATACCTTTCCATTTTCCCCAGTGTATTTACAGGCTGAAGGGAAATCTTGGAGCTGTTCATTGGCAGTTTTCTTACCTAGGAGAGCTCACAGAGCTGGAAAATTGCTGTAAATCTGCTAAATGGCACCACATGATCAGGTCAGTATAGGGGACTGGGAAAACATTCTCAGTTTCTTGTCTCATTATGCTTTGGGTAAATATTTGTAAATAAATATGCCCTTAACTTTGAGCAATTGTGAATGGTAATAACCTGCTGCTTTTAAAAGCTTAAAACATTGGGCCAGTATTGCTATTTTACTGAGGGTTTGAAAAAAAGAAAAAAATAATTACAATCTGAGAAAAAAAAAAAGGGGGGGGAAGTAGTTTAATGAAAACCCGTTGCTTTTACAGCTGTACTTAAAAAAGAAAATGAGCTGGCTAGTAATGCATTATGAATGTAAATGAAAACTGGCAAAGAAAACAAAAGTAGCTCGTTTTGAGGGCATTTTGAGTTGTAACAAAATTGCTTCAGTTTGTTTTAATAGAAGCAAATTAAATAATACTGGCAGACAGAAGATTGAGTAAATATTATTCAAAGTGCCATGCCTGCCTGATGCAGTCAGGGCAGTTGTGTAATACCTGCTGCAAACCCAAAAGCAGAGCAGAGAACCTCACCACGTCCTTCTTTATTCTCCATCTCCTTGCAGAGGAACTGTCCATGCAAAAACACGATCTGGCTTCAAGCAGCTTTCCCTGTGTTTAATCTGGGTCCAGCTCCAAATCTCTCTTCGCTGCTTACCCTGTATGGATTGGAGTAGTTGTATGAAATAAAGAAAATACATATGCAAAGAAGGAATAATTCCAGAATACATGAAAAAAATTGTCCTCACTTCTCCTGTAGGCAAAGCAAGCAGAAAAAAATCAATACAGTGGGCATTAGTTACTCAGTGGATATTGCTATAGGACACAGCAGGAGGTAATTTCCTGCAGATAATTTTTGTTTTTCTTTTCATCATCCCTTGCAATTTACCTATGATTCCTAATATGTTCACATGTATCCCAAAGAGCTGATGAGAACATTCTTGTCCCCTGCTTTCTTTCTCAGTTATAAACTTGCCAGGAATGTTGTCTCAGTCTTCAAATAACCCTTTCTGTTGGAAAAGTACCAGAAAAACAAACTTACTTAAAAAAAGACATTAGGTAAACAACTTGATTCAAAAAATAAAAAAAAAAAAAATAAAGACCCATAGCAACTAAACACCAGTTTAATGTTAAATGTGAAATAAGTTCACTGTTCCAGAGCTTGAAGTGCAGCTCACATGTCAGCCCTCAGAGCAGCACACATGAGAGAAAGCACTGAAGGATCCTGTTCTGAAGTGTGTGTTTACAAACTGTCACGCAGTCGGGTTCATTTTGAAAGGAGTTAAGAGAAGCATCCTGGAAGGAGCAGCAGAAATCACAGCCAGCATCACAGAGCTCCCCCTCCTCTGCAGCAGCTCATCCTGGAGAAGATGAACCTGCCAGGAAAGAAGTGCTGAACAGACATGTTCAACTCTCCTCTCTGTCACCTTCAATTAACCTGCCCCATCCTCTGGGAACTGGCAAGATTTCCTTTTTTCCCTTTAAATTGTCTATTTGGTACATTTTAGTACTTATAGCCAACGAAGAAATGGTAAATTTTTGTTGATTCTTTAGTTAAGCCAGGTTTTTTTCCCTCGTTTCTCAATGATGCATCAAGCAATCCTTGAAGAGCATCCTTGAGAAATACCAAGTGTCAAATCTGGAGATCTCATCACAGCTCCTAACTGGAGGCTGTGCCACAGTGTTTCAAAGTTTTCCCTTTGAAAAGCAGTTTGCCAGAACAGTCAATGAGTTATTTGCAGCTTCTCAAAATTCTGTGTGCAACCCAGAATTGCATGCACAGAATTGTAATGTACACTCCTGCACTGGCATTTCCTAGCACTGCAAGCAGCCCTGAAAATGCAAATTTTAATGCAAAATTACCTGTCACTGCTGTTTACTGTGACAATAAGTGTTCTGACTACATCTAGCACTGCAATATCAGCAAGAAGAGCTTTGCTAATTTCTGTGGAATTTTACCTAACATTTATTCAGACACAAGAAACCACGTTATCATTCTCTCCATATATTTTTATAGGTTTGGACCTGTATTTTCCTCATGGAAAGATTCACCTAAAGTAAGCTATGAATTGCTCTCCTCTGAAGGCCAGTTTGAATGCTTAAGTAATAAAAAATAATGTTCTAGGGGAACCAAGCACCTGCCTGCGGTACTTGGAGGATGGGGACATTATTTTGCAACATTTGTCATTAAGGGAATGACTAATCTGTCAGGGTACTTGGCTATGTCTGTGTCCCAGACCCCCCCAAAGACACCCTGGTTATGGTCTGACCTCCTCAATGTGTTCTTCAAACAGCCAGGAGGGAATTCCCACATTTGATGAGGACAAATTTCACCCTGTCCTTCCTTTCTCTCCCAGCCTTCACTCTGGGAGAAGCCCAGGGTGCCACTGTGGGATTCATAACCTTGTCCAGGGAACCTTCATACCAGCCCTTTCTAACTCCAGAGACTTTCACCTACAAATGTTGGAGTAGTTTTTGTCAGGATGATGGCTAGAAATGGTGTAAGGCTGCCCTTCCTGAGATGTCTCCTGACTCTGATAAGCAGATTTGCTCTGTGCTTCCTCTCCTCCCTGCTACCATGCAGCCTTTATCACATCTCAAAGGCATTCACTGCCTTTCCACTCTTCACCAAGAAGCCCACACTGCAACACTGAAAGCAATAAAAAGAAAATATCACCTAGAATAATTATAAAGAAATGGAAAAATTTCCACTGACAGATTTGATATTTTGCTACTGTCTTTCTTTTCCACTAAAAAAATTAAATTAAACCTTGAAATTAAACCTTGGCTAGTTCTACCCAGCAAGAAGTGGGCCATTTTTGCCCATTGCAAAATAAGAAAGAATTTTTATCTCATTTCAAAAGAAGTACTTGTTTTTCACTTCTTATTTTCAATGCTTGTCATAATTTGGACTTTTATGGTGGTACACAAATGGTTATACTCCTGTACTCTGATCTCTAGCTTTCTTGCTGCTGTGGTCCTGACAGTGTCACCTGTGGGAGTTGTAAAAGGGAGTGACTCTCTAAGCCACAGAGACTTTGTGAATCAATGTCTGACTAACACCTCCCAGGTATTTGCAGAGACTTTCATTAACATGGATTAAAGAGTCATCAGAAGGGCAGTGTGCTGACTGTGTAACACGCAGATAATATGATAAAGATGGTGCCCATCCAGATTTAACAAACATATTTGATTGTTTAATGTCCCTCTGCACACCCAGGTTAATAAATACAGTCTTTGAGGGGGGCACAATGGGCTGGAACTGGAACAGGACATGGAGCCAGTGTTCTGCATCACCTGGCTGACCTCAAACAAGATTACTCATCCCTCTTCCCCTGACATGGTGTAACCCAGCTTGTATCTGCTAAGAGAACTTCATTGTTAAATATACCCTGCTTCTTGCTAAGCTGTTTGAGAATGCCCTGTCCTTTAGAATGCAGACAATATTAACAGGTTTCCTTTCAGCTTTTTTCTGCAGAAGGGATCTGACACAAGCAGGACAGCCATCCCTGCTTCCCAGGGAACCTGCAGTTCCAATTCCTGCCTGCTGCTGAGCAGTATCTCCTTCAAAACCAACATTTCCAAATGTCCAGGGGCAGAGGGGGAATCACAATTTAGGCTCAATGCCTAAATTCATATTCTTTTCACAGCATCACTGAAACAGAGATGTACACATCCTGCAACAGCAATCCTGTATGTAGACACACAGTCCCAGCTGATCCACTTGACAAATTTCAGCTCTATTTTTAGAACTTTTATAAACTAATGTCAATGCTTATGTAAAACAAGGTGGCTGAGGGCTGGGACTGATGAGTTCTCAGAGAGCTCTGTCTAGTTTATACGTTACTCAGAGGATTTTGCTGTTAAGTGAAACAAGATCCATTTGTAATGAGATATAGTTTATTTTTTGTTTAGGAAAGACTGAACATATAATTGGTCCAGGTTAGTGTTAATCCATAGTAGTGCTAAATTTAGATCCAGAAATGTCTTCTACTGATTTGCATGTTTTGAGCTTTATGACTGGAAAATAATACTGGGGGAACTACAACAGCCTTTCAGGCACAGCCTGCAGGGCCAGAGTCAGAGAATGCAACAAATTGGCTGCAGCAATCTTCAAACAATTAAAAAAATATAAACAAACAAACAAACAATAGAAAAATTATAAAACCAACCCAAAACAAAACAACCACAAAAAGAAAATCCAACGAAAACAGCATCCCCTACTACATGTAATTGAAATTCTAATAGGAGCTAGAGAGGCAGAATGCAATGAACAGTACTAGTTTTGGACTAAGGGTTTGAGAGACCTTCTTCACTTCTTAAAAAAATGAGAAAGAGTGGCAATTTAAATATTCCTAACCATAATATTCATTTAGAAAGTAGTTTCTTAGCACACAGCCTGGGCTTGGCTGCTGTTATTCAGCAGTGCACAGCACATGAAGCATACATAGCTGACACCATGGCTGGGCACCTCTGTGCTCCTCTGTACTGATGCAGATCAGTTCCTGCACTTCAGAGAAGACACAGCCTGAAAGGGAGCTAAGAACAGAGGGTCACGATGTGGGTGCTTTGCTGATCTCCTGTTCTGATGCTTACATGAATCATCTCACAGCACAGCACAGGATTGTACAGCTGTACATTCAGGAACAATAAAAGTATAGGGAAGTTCACCTGTGTCATTTGCAATTTGCATTACAGAACAAAAAGATGTGGCTCAACATCTTGTTCCTTCTTTTCAATATGATTTTTCAGCTAGTCATAGCTGAGGGTTCAATAAGACATCCCTCAAATAATTCCCATGCAAGGTTTGAACTACCACACAAAAGTTCTATCCTCCTGGCTTTATGAAACTCAACTATAAACTCTGGACCACTTTTCCTGTGTCCTACCAAGTAAAAGATAGTAGCAAGGGCTGACATTTCACAAAACACAGACCTGGATTTAAGAATCATTCAGTGAGAACAACTCACTGGCGACTTCAAAAGATCAGCGCAGCTATTGCGACACAGAACGTAACCGAGATGGAAAAATCCTGATCTTCTCCCTGGGATGTTTATTGCCTGTGTTACAGCCCCCTGTACATCCAGCCATCCCTGGTGCCCGTAGGAATTGTATAAGCAGAAAAAGAACAGAACATTCTCAAGAAAGGCTCTGAAAAGCCGAGTGTGATCTCCGGGGTGAGCGCTTGTGCCATTAAATGTCTGACATCAGATTTTGCTGCAGGCAATGGCAAATTTGTCACCGACTTCAATAGCAAAGTTTGGGCTCTGGGCTCTCTCCTCCCACCACTTTCCCTCGGCCTGCCCCTTGCCAATGAGATTAGTGGGACAGAAATAGAGCTTTAAGGAGGACGTAAAGGAAAAGCTTGAGCACTGTGTTTGCGTTTGTCCTCAGCCACCAAGAGCTTCCCTGTTCCCAAAGGGCAGAGGTCAGCACATCCACGGGCAGAGCTGCAGTGCTGCCCTGGGCACTGCTTGGCACCACTCAGCCCCGTTCCCAATGAAAGGAGTCACAGCTTGGAGACATCGATTTTCCAGCAGCACTGCGCATTGTGCTGTGCTACACACCTGAAGCCATGCTGCACTTGCAGCCCAGGCCTACTCTTTACAACCTCAATTCCTCATTTTCCTGGAATTTTCAATGTACTGTTGCAAGCATGGGATGGGGCTGAGATGCCAAATCTCCTTTGCCCAGCCAGTGTTTGGCACACTGGCGTGAAAGGACCCTCCCTTCAGAACGGGGAGCGAACGACCTGAGCCATTTTGCCATCTTGCTTCAAAAAACCAGAAATTGATAAAATGAAGTCATGCTTGGGTTTGGTGCCTTTAAAAACAGCACAGTGAGCCCAAACACTCTTGCAGGCAATGCAGCCACCCAGGGCCACTTCATGGCCACAGCAGCTGGGGAAGTTCTCAAGGGGAGGACTTGGCTGGTGCCCTCCCAGCAGCCTCTTCCCTTCTATCCCAGTCCCAACTGGGTCCTTGCACAGCACAGTGGTGACATTGTGGAAGGCCAGATGCTTTTTCTTGGTCTTTGAACAAGAATGGAAAACACATTTTATCATGCAGATGTGTAATTGATGTCCTGGCAAAGGTAACTGTCCCAGCCAGAAAACATGGTGAAGCAAGAAAGTATTTTGTAAAGTGTCTCTTTTACTGGAAAAAACAGCAATATCCATGCGTTAAGAGTGTAATAAACATATAAACCAAAATATACCTAGCACAGCCAACAAAATTAATTTTTAATCTAAATAGTTTTTAAACCAAATGCTACAGTAAGAATTTTTATAAGGTCATCTAACCTCACAATTCCATATTCAGCTTAAGTTTTTACCTGTTTTTCCCATTCTTGAAAGACATTACACATATTATAACTGCTTTCCTTAACTGGCACTTCTATCTTATGGGTTTCTGAAAGAAGCAATTAAAAGTTTGAAATAGAAAGCATCAGATAAATACATGATTCATGCTGCAATTTTCCATATGCTGGCTACTGCCAACTCTACAACTTGGCAGATGAAAAAAATATCCCAGCTCTACCGTTGCAATCCTCCTCTAGGACGGACAAGAAAACATTTTGTCAGGCTTTAAACATCTGCAGGGTCTCTGGTGTGCTATGGGTAAGCTCCCAAAATATAATTGCTTAACCAAACCTTACTGCAGCTGGCTAGACTCTGAAGTTTCCCACTTCCCAATAGCTGGCACATTTTCCCCATCCAGCATTGAGAATCAGGTGAAAGAAACTCGAAACCAGCATCCAAACCGGGGAAGTTTGCAGGTCGGGAGGCAGGTGGGGACGTGCTGTTCTGCTCTGCAGATCATTTGATCCTTTGCAGAGGCTGCAGCCTGGGAAGGCCAGAGCTGAGTTTCCCGGTGTTATTCCAAATCTGCCTGTGCCAGGTCTGCACGTGCGGGCGCTGTACCCGTGTGTCCCAGGCTGTCTGTCCCAGGTGTGTATCCCAGGCTGTCCCAGAGCCCCGGTGCCGTTCCCGTGTGTGTATCCCAGGCTGTCCCGCAGCTCCGGGCGGTCACAGCTTGCCTGGCCCTGGCTCTCTCATCCGGTGCCGATGGAAGTGCTGGAAGTCATTCTGCCCACACCCATCCATCATCCTGGCACTGCCGGCCCCGCTCTTTGCTTTGGCAACTTCACCCCACAGAGTTTCTGGGACTGAGGCTTTTACAGCACTTAGAGCCTTACTCTTTCCACACTTTCTCCCATGGTAGCCACCCTCACAATAATTCCCTTTATGTACGTACCATATACAGGACTAAGAGCTACCTGTTGCAAAAATAATTTAAAGTGATTTGTTAAAGTTTATAGGATTGAACTTTATTTTTCTATCACATCACCAATATATACTGCAAAGTACAACCAGAAGCACTGAAAAGTTGTTCAAATGCTGTCACAAATTGAATGGCATTCCTTTCCCCCAGACATCTCTTTTAAAGCAAAATGTTTTAGTGCAGCTTGTGAGTGTTCCGCAAGCAGAGGTTGTAAGAACACAGTGATTGTCTAAAGGGATCCGACATTTATGCTACGTGATTGTGTTGAAGTCAACTGGCGTTTCGGGAGTCAGTCTCTCTGAACATTGCTTTTTGTGGCAGGAAAGACAGGCTCTAGGGTACTGTGGAGAGGAAGACACATGCACAGAAAAGAGCAAAAAGCAGAGAGAGAGTAAAGAGAAACTCGCATGGTTCCTAAATCCAAATTGTTTGGACATGATACCCTGCAGCTGGACACTGCTGAGAAGGACCACATGGCCTTTTCAACAAGCTGAGGACTCGAGTAAGGCGCTGCAGCTTCAGTTTCCAGTGCTGGGAGTAATTTACACAGTTCGCTGGTAGGTGGCAACACCGCCCAGAGCTAAACCCTGGGAAGGGAAGGGAAGGGAAGGGAAGGGAAGGGAAGGGAAGGGAAGTTC
>VXBI01000992.1:133213-177199 GCA_013397375.1 Toxostoma redivivum
AGGGAAGGGAAGGGATCCACAGCCTGGCTTAGCAGAGGGTCCGCACCAAAAGCACCGGACGCTCAAACTTTGGGCTACTTCATTTTCTGAAGAAATACGGCTACGTCCTTCCTTTTTCGCGTACTGGCCACACACAAAAATCTGAATAACCTTAAAACAACTCCTCCAGAAGAGCAGGGCATGCTTTTGACTGACGGAAAGGACAGCCCGCAGCCCTTTGGCGGTGTGACACGATTTCCAAGAAGGAGGGGAGTAAGGAAAAACAAAACAAAGGGGAAAAGAGACGTGATGCGGAGGAGAGGCAGAGCTCGCTACGCTGGGGAAGAGCGGCAGCCGTGGTGGCTCGGGGCCGCCTCCAGCTCAGCTCAGCCCAACCCAGCCCAGCCCGGCCCGGCCCAGCCCGGCCCGGCCCAGCCCCGCCCGCCCGCGGGGCCATAAGAGCGGGTGCGGCTGGCTCGGCTCAGCTCAGCTCGGTTAGTCTCAGCTCGGTTAGGCTCGGCATGCAGAGCACGCTGCTGCTGGCGGTGCGGCACGGCGGGCGCATGGAGCGGGGCAGCCGCCGCCGCAGCGAGCCGGAGGAGGCGGACAAGGGCAGGATGAAGAGAACCATGTGAGTCCCTCCGCCCGCAGCGTTTTCCTCGCTTTCCTTGCCCCCGGGGGCTGTGGGAGACTCCCGCTGCGGGAGCCGCCCCGGGGAAAGCGCTGCTGTCCAAATCTCCGCGAGCTGTCATTTCTAACGAGCATCTCCATCCTCTTTCTTCCAGCATTAAGGACTGGAAGACAAGACTGAGCTACTTCCTGCAGAACTCTTCCAATTCTAACAAAAGGAAATCTAAGAAGGCAGGGAAACACCGCAACTACTTCAGGTAAGCTCTGAGAAAGAGACTGTTTAGGAACTCGATGTTCTTTAAAAGCTGTGAAGCTTGAGCAGAGTAGTCTGATGTTCTTCCTCTCTCTCTGCAGACCTTCTCCTGAAGAAGCCCAGCTGTGGTCAGAAGCCTTTGATGAACTTCTTGCTAACAAATGTAAGTTTGTCTTCAGAAAGTAACATTTGGGAGCAAAGGGATGGAGAAGTTTTTATGTCTGTAAGAATTTGCTTCCTTCCGTGTCAGCGTTGTACCTCTCATGTAAAAGTGCTTTTATTCTTGTCTTGCAAGTTAAATGCTTTTAACAGTTTAAAGCCAAAATACATAGAGGTGGGGTTTTTTTACAAAAAAAAAAAAAAAGTAAACTAATGATAAAACAAAGAATACCTCGGTGGATTTTTTTTCCTTGAAACCCTCGTAGCTAAAATCATACCTGTCAGTTCAGCTTTTCCCATTTGGCAAATGGGAAAGGGGCATTTATTCCCTGAGCTCACTGCATAACCAGAGCAAGCACTTTCGAGTAATGTGGGAAGGATTCCACAACACAGGTTTAGTGATCTCAGGGTTTTACTGTAGGTCTACAAGAAGCAGCATTCACTAGCAAAGCAAAAAGACTAAGAAGTAGTACTACTATTTGCCCTTTGAGCTTGAGTCATCCTTTCCATTGAAGGAATATTCCAGAGTACTGTAGCAGTCACGTTTACTGCAGTGTAAAGGTTAACAGAGGAGAGCTTATCTAGAGAGAAGTGTTTTTTTTTAATGTATTCTTAGGAGGAAGCATAACCATAGAAATGGTTTCATTTTTTTGTGTTTGCCTATGAAATGGCAGACTCAAAGTGGAACCTGCCAAGCTTTTAAAGCATTAACTTGCTTGCAAGCATAAGTTATGGATTTTTTTTTTATTGCCATGATATTGCTGAAAAAAATAGACGTACAGCAAAATATTCTAGTAGAAATGATGTGGCCAATAAATAAACTCAACATTACTGAAATAGTTAATTGATGGTGAGTATTTTTTTCTTTCCTTAGATGGTCTTGCTGCTTTCCGAGCTTTTTTGAAGTCTGAGTTTTGTGAAGAGAACATAGAGTTCTGGTTGGCCTGTGAGGACTTCAAGAAAACAAAATCGCCCCAAAAGCTGACATCAAAAGCAAAGAAGATCTACAATGACTTCATTGAAAAGGAGGCTCCCAAAGAGGTAAAGAAAAGCTTCTTAAACATAAATGCTCTGTTCTGTGAGTTCTTACAGTCATTATTCCTTTGAACTCAAGATACAGGTGTATGCATTGTACATAACCTCACTGTTAATGCCTATGTCTGAATACAACTGCCTTTTCACCAAGCTGGAAAATGGCACAAGCAGTGTTGCAGAGAATTTCCATTTTAACTGAGAAAAGACATATCTGAATTAATCTCGGCTTTGTGCAAAAGAAGAATTTTTCTTAAAGAAAATTCTCCAGTAATTTGGCCCTGTAGTAATGGGGTCTTGCCTTTCTCACCTCTTCAGAAGTTGTACTGCACATTACACTTAATGAATTCTGTTCTCAGGAGTAAAGTTCCTCTTTCTGTGTTCCAGATAAACATAGACTTCCAGACCAAGAACATGATTGCACAGAACATCCAGGGACCCACCCACAGCTGCTTCAGCGCGGCGCAGAAGAGAGTTTACAGCCTAATGGAGAATAACTCCTACCCGCGGTTTTTGGAGTCGGAATTCTACCAGGAGCTGTGCAAGAAGGCACCCATCAGCAGAGCAGCCCAGGGCACATGAGCCATGGAGAGGAGGGAGGAGCAGCCTCTGGGCTGGCGAGGAAGCTGAGCCGCAGCTCGTGAGCAGCATCCTGACCCCACAGGCTGGGCCACCGAGTGCTCAGCCTGTTTGCCACGGTGCAAGGACCAGCACTGACTCCGGTGCAGAGCTGATGGCTCAGGGTGACACTGCTGGAGGGTGTGCAGGGGACATGGCAGAAGCTGCTGGCGCTGCCCTTCCCTGCCAGTGCTGCAGCCAGAGGAGGCTGTGCAGGAGCCCTTCTGTCACGGCCGAGGAACGATGCTGCAGGTCCAGACAGAGCTTCCCTCTTGTGAACAGGAGCTGCTCTCTGCACTTGAGCACTGCTGGGAACTTGAGTAATTGATTGCCTATTTATTTTTCCTAAACATCCCCCGGCGCTGCTGTTGTTGGTGGCTCGGTGTGCTCACTCCGGTTCTGTTACTGCCTCGAGCTGCCAAGAGCTCTGCTGGGTTTCTGTGCCACCTCCTCACAGTAACAGCACTGTGAGGGGAGGAAGGGATAGAACAGCTCAGTTCCCAGAGGAACAGGTTCTGCAGCGAAAGTATGCAGGGCTGGGTTGTGTCAGCAGGGCTGTGTGGGGCCAGGCTGAGGGCAGAACTTGGCCAAGGCGAACAGGAGCTGTAAAGTATTATATTTCTATGTGGATTATGATTGTCTTGAAGGCTGCAATGTCATAATTCTGTCTTGAAGACAGTAAGCTTCAGTGAAGTTTTATTGTTTTTAATAAACTATTTTGATACAAAGTTTCTTTTGTTGCCTAATTTGTGTTGCACACACAGATACAGACTGTCTGGCACTGGACACTGGGCAACTCTGAGTCCTGGCTGAGATCTTAATAGGGTTAATTTTAAAGCAGCTAGTTCTTGATCCATGAAGTGAGTTTTCTTTTTGGGTTTTATCAACAGAATGAAAACCTTCAGAGCTTGAAAGCTTAACAGGGAGATGTGTTCAACCACATTCTCTGTCCCAACGTGTCTGTGAAGCCAGTCTGTAAGGCAAGGCACACATTGAGCTGCCCATGATGCCAGATGAAACAGAGCAGCAGTGCTACTGTAGCTCACAGGATGCCCTTGGGAACATGGCCACCCAGAGTGCTGCCCTTGCTCCTGCCCCAGACCTCTGCTTCAGAAAAGGTTTAGGAGGACTTGAGTATCACAAAACCTGTGCAAAGTCAGGAGAGGCAATAGTACAATGAAGGCATTGGACTCCCAGCTAGGTGACAGCTGCTCAGGGGAAAGTTACTGGTCACTGTTATTCCATGTACTAGTTTTCCCCAAAACCAGTCTCTAGTTAGCTTTGTGGCAGCTGCATTTCAGGTCTGTTTAGGTCTTGGCTCCAGCTGCTTTGACTTCAGTGCTCAGTTCACAGCTTTAATGGCTTATTTCACATATATCCACAGCAGTCTCTTCTGTAACACTCTACTTTTCCGAACACCAACAAAATTCTAACTATGATATTTTCTACTTCAATTACACATTCAAAAGCAATTCCTTGAGGTCTGCACATAGGCATTGCAGGAGAGGAGCCTACAAGAAAGATGAAGAGGGACTTTTCTCAAGAGCATGGAGTGACAGGAAAAAGGGGAATGGATTCCAACAGAGTAGGTTAGCTATTAGGATATTAGATATTGGGAGGAAGTGCTTTGCTGTGAGGGTGGAGAGGCACTGGACCAGGTAGCACGGGGCAGCTGTGGCTGCCCCATCCCTGAAGTGTCCAAGGCCAGGTTGGACAGGGCTTGGAGCAGCCTGGGCTGGTGGGAGGTTCCCTGCCCATGGCAGAGGGGCTGAACTAGATCATCTTTAGGCCTTCTTCCAACCCAAACCAGTGTATGATTACATGAGGACTCTTTGTACAGTGGAGTGAATACATCCATACCCACAGGTACACGTCTGTTGCACTGGCTCTGTGCACAGAAATCAATTTGGTACAGCCCCCACCTCACCATAGGTGGCTGGGGTTGTGAGAGCCATGCAGCTATATTTGCTGATCAGTGAAGTCCACATAAAAAAAGCATAAGAAAAACTCATCCCAATAATTTCCTGCAACAGGGGTTTTTTACTAACAAAGGAAAACAGATTGGGGCTGATAATTGCTTTTGTGATATAACAAAATAATAAAAATAGCCAGAAGTATACCTATTAAAGACTCAGACCTGGGGGAGGAGTAATTCCATAAAGACTCAACTGTGCCAATTTGGGATGTAATTAACCACTGCTGGTGTCTGGTTTAAGGAAATAAACATTTCTAGTTCCAGCAGGTGCCTGAACTACTTATAGCACAGTATGTAGAGGAAATTAAGTGGGGCTGTTAGGCCTGGCATCCCTGTGTGAGGCTGCACTGGGGTATTTTTAAAATCTGACTCACGGATATTGAGCATTAGGAAGGCCATGCAGGCAGCTCTGCAGCTGCCACAGAGTGAGCCACGGGGCTGGCAAAGCAACCCAGGCATGCTGAGTCCCTGGCACAGTCTGTCTGCAGCACTGAGAGGCCCAGCTCCACAGCCAAAACAACCTGATGTATCAACAGAAAAAAAAAAAATTAAAAACATCTTTTTAGTAAAATCCAACACACAATGTTCCTTCCAATTGCTGCTTTTCTATTTTTCAATCTGTTTTCCCAACTCCTAGGAGGAAGCTTCACTAGAAAACCGGGTACTACAGGCACATTGGGAGTGCTGCAAGCCGAGATATTGCTGTGAACATTTCCTGTGGAAATAAAACCCCAACGATTGCTTCAAGAGATGCTGGTTCTGTATCCCTGGCAGCCTTACAGCTGCAGTTAAAATTGGTACCCTGGTATCAGTATCTAATGGCAACAAATAATAAACTGCCCCTTCCTCCAGAGCCACATTCACTATTTGGGATACAGGCTGGAGCTGCCCAGGCAGGAAAATAAGAAGGATCTCAGTGAATAGCTGCAAAGGAGCACAGAGCCTGGACAAATGTGTAAACAAGCATTGATAGAGAACAGACATGCTGCAAAAATCTGAGGAGTAAGAAGTGGGCACCTGCAGGAGGGCACCCCAGCACCTGGGTGCTGCTTCCAGCCACACAGCGAGCCCAGAGTGACCCCAAGCCCATGCTGTCCTAACCCACCTGATAACTGCACCTAGGTCTGAGGATCTGGAATTGCTGAAACACCCAAGCAAATCTGGAATAACAGCTTCTAACTGTCCACATATCACTCTATTTAAATCACAATAGTTTTTCTTAGCTGCTAGAGGCAAGCAGTTTCCCTACTCGTGTACAATGAAGAGAAATTCAAAATTGCAACTGGAGTATCTCTAGCAATTCCTCAAACAAGAACTTGATGCAAAGACTACACAATCATTTAGAAAAGAAGTAAATCTAATTTTTTAAGCCAACCACATGATTTTGGGAAACTAGGTCAGGAGTTTCAACTGACCACATCCAGCAACAATTTGTGTTTTGAAGGGCTTGCCCTCACACCAGAGCACAGGGCAAGCTGAAGGAGAGCCCTCCATGCTGCCAAGAGGCAACGTGTAAATGAACCTTCTAAAGCACAACACCAAGGCTGCTGACCCTCCTCAAGGGCTCTGTGGTGCAAAGGCTGGCCAGGGTCTCTGGGAGCAGGGAGGGCTCAGCAGCCAGGATGATTCACCACTCCAGGAGAACGGGAAAGCAATGCCATGCAGTAAACAAATGTGCAGTGCGGGGATCTTGCTCCATGGATTTGTGTACTGTGGCTGAAAGATAAAACCAGACTATAAATACAATCAATCTGCTGCTCCACTTGAAATTGCAGCTCTCCCTTGGGAAAAGGGGATGCTGATGATGGTTTAAAGGGCTGTATAGGCACGCATGTATGTGTGTGGAAGGGTTTCTTGGATGAGACTTTGTAATTTGGCAACTTGAACAGAGAAGAAACGTGACCTTTAGAAATAGTTTTAGGATCTTCATGGGTTTGATTTTTGTGGTTTGGTTTTTTGTTTTTGTTTGGTGCAGATTTAACTTACAGTGATTCAAGAGGGAAAAACTGGTCAGAAGCTGGGACAACATCCCAAATTCAACTTCCTTCAGGTGGCACTTCTAACATGTGCCAGGAAGCAGCAAGGCTTCTACATCAATGCAAGGTGTATCCCAGAGACAGGCCAGAAACAGGGCTGGTGACAGACCTACCTGCAGCGTGGGTGTTGATCCATCTGGGAAGCAAGAGCTGTATGGGGGCTGCACCTACAGCAACACTCAGGGGTAAACAAAGGCATGTCAAGGCTGAGCTTAAATGGAGCCCCCTCCAATGGGCAGCAGGTGGGGGATACAGGAGAGACTGGTCAGGGCAGTTAAAGCATCAGTGCCCTCAGGGCCCTGGCACAAATGTGGAGATGTCCTTCTCTGAAGGTTGCTGCACTGTCCATAGCCCATGAGCTCAGACTGTTTCTGAGGAGGCTCCACAGTCGGATTTGTGGTGAGCATCCTCAGCAATTTGCCTCATTGAGCTCTGTAGCTGTGCTAATTGGCATTACCCTGAGTGCCCTGACTGGGAAACGAGGGCTGGCCAGCCCAGGGAAAATAGTCCCGCTGTTAGCCTACGTAGGAGTTTCAAATGTGAGTCCTTTGGCAATCTTTCATTAAAATAATCATTTAGATCAGAGTTTCCAACAGCTACAAAGTACCCATGAGCAGCAATTAAAAAATGTTCCATTAAAAATATTAAATATTCCATTCAAGATAATCTAATTGACATAAATTAGTACTTATGTTCCCCAGCCAGTTTTCCCACTTGGGATCTCATGGAATAAGTTGCGTTTCTGTGTTACAGATTTAGACCACAGAGCAGCCTGGTGGCTTTTTGGACAGGAGCCTGCCTTTGGGCTTCCCGGGGACGTGGTACTATTATGATTTTTACAGGGCTTGGAAAGTCGGCTGTCCAATATGGAAAAGGCATTCGGGAGCAGTTTCATGTGCTGGTGCATCCCTTTGCCTTTGGGGGTGTCCAAGGGAAATGGAAACACCAGGAGCACGGCAGAGGGGCTGTGCTGGCACCCTCTGGGTTTGATTACTGCTATTAAAGGACCGGGGGGCTGCGGGCTGGCTGGGAGCAGCCAGGGCTGCTGGGGCTGAGCCCTCCCCGGTGTCCCGGTGCCAGCGGGGCTGCGGCTTGGGCGCACCTGGGAGCGCTCCCTGCTCTCGGCAGGCTCTGCCCTGCCCAAGGGGCTCCTGAGCCGGGCGTGGCTGCCCTGCCTGGCACTTGTCCTGTCCAGCACATGCCCTGCCTTCTCCCTGCCCTGCCTGCCCCCTGCCCTGCCCAGCCGAGCTGTCCTGTGCTGGCTTCCTGCTGTTTGCTGTCCCTGATCCCTGCTGCGGGCTGGGTATCAGCCCTGTACCAGCCAGGCAGGACAGCGCACTCGGGGCACACCGGGATGTCACTCGTGTCCCCTGTCCCCCCTGCACGCTGCTGGCTTTTGGAGCAGGCTCCTTCTGTTTTCAGAAGGAGAGGTCAGCTCGCTCGGCGGCCGCAGCCCTTCCAGATGGAAATGCCAGATAAATGTGCAGCCTAAGTGGGTCACAGTTGAGAGCTGAGGGAGAGATCAGCCGTGACTGCAGGAGCAGTCAGAGCCCTGAGGAGGTCAGGGAGCAGTGACATCGCAGTGACATCACAGTGACACGATCCCGCTGGCTGTGCCTCTGTGATGCTGTGGAGATTACGTGTGTTCCGACAGAGCAGGGCCTGTGTGCAAACATAGGTCACTACTGCAAATATACAGAATATTCCCAATAAAGGCTCCTGGTGGCATTTTTTTAAGTGCAAAGTGCTGGCTGTGAGAAGGGGTTGGGTAGCTGTCTTGTAGCTGTTTGAGGAAATACAAGAACCCACAATTTTTCTGAAGTGTGATGTTCTGAAACACAAACACACTTGTAAACAATTTTTCCTTTTGTATGTTTCCTTACAAAAACAAAGAAAATCACAGTTGTATAAACCCCACTGTGCTCTGGAACAAGCAGCCTTTGCACACTGAAAGGTCTCTTGGTCTCCTGTAACTTTTGGAGCAGGTACCTAAACCTCATATGCAAGAACTTTAGCAAACCACTGTATTTTTTTTCTCAAGATTGCTAATTTTGGGAGAACCTCCTGAAAGGGGCTTTCACCTGTCTTCCCTATTCATGGCTGGAATAGGAAGAAATATGTTTCTTTATCAGCTCTATTGAACACCACAATTAATCTTTTTTAGTAATTTCATTCCTGGGAGAAAACCAAACATTTATCAGGGCAACAAAGTAATGACAATGCCTAGTACTGAAAGGAGCAGCAAGCAGCAATTACATGATTTACAGCCCACATTCTGGCTAATGCACCTGTCCTGCAACATACCTGCTGTATTTAACTCAGACTAATCTTTATGTGAAGCCTACTGGAGCAAAGTCTGTTTTTTATGGTGTTCATCAAGGGTTTGAGCACGGTGTTGGACCTGGTGCCAAATAACCCCAGCACAGTGCAGAACTGCCCTGAGCAGAGTTAAAAGTCTGCAGAGGGAAAACCAGCTCAGGATTGCTCAGCTGGCCATCAGTGCTGCATCCAGGGATAACCAGAGCCCTCCTCCAGCCTCCTCTGAACAAGGGGCTGGACATCCTTGGTTCATCTCCACGGCCTCACTCTGTGATAGACATAGGGAAAACATATCATTGATTGTTAGTTAAGGGATGTACCTAAGAGCTAGAATGATATATTAGGAAATGTTAAATACAGATTCCAGCTTTGTGTGGGGCAATTATACCCATCCAGAGCATCCAGAAAATCTCAGTTAATGCAGTATAACTGAAACAGCAAAGCAGGCATTATACCCATAATCAGGTTGTAATAGCCAGCTCCTAAAGATAGCACCTAGAAACCCCAGAGGATGGTGAGTCTCTGTGAAACACCCCTGCAGCAGTCACTGGTATGCTTTAGAACACGAGTATAACTCCAGCCCAGCCTAATTACAGGAGTGCTGGGATTGAAGAGAGGCACCTCTGGCACGGGAAGTGGCTTCCCTAGGGAAGGCAGAGCATTCCTGCCAAGCCAGCCACGTGTCTGGCAGCATGGTCCAAACAGGACACTGCAGAGCATGGCTGGCCACTAGTGAGGGGAGCCACCTGCCAAGCATTGCTTCAGCCCTGTGCATCACCATTGAGTGAAGGTTTCGGGGTCAGGCTCAGGATGGGACTCATCCCCTGTTTCCACATGAACAGGTAAAATTAGCACGGACTCGGAGAGGAGTCCCTGTGGAACATATTTTCCACTAGGAAATAGTAAGTGACTAATGATGATGGCTGTCACTAATGAGGCAACAAGTTAGGAAATAATAACCAAAGACAGCAGCAGCTCCTCTGAGTGAGCGCAGCATGGTGGAGCATTGCCCGGAGGGAGGGCTGGGCTCAGGCAGGTGCTGCTGCTGACAGCCAGAGGACCAGGAATCGATGCCACCAGAAACAAGCAAATACGAGGAGAACAAAGTGCTATTTACAAGCAAAGAACTTATCAGCTGCAGCGTCTGCATGGGGTCTCAGTGCCATGGACAGCAGAGGAGCGTGGAAGAACTGTCACTAAGGAAGTGTGGGTGTAGCTGGCAGCAGATTGCCAGCAGATAGGAAATATTCCCCCCTTCAGATCAAGGGGAGCTTGCACTCCCCAAGGGTAGATATAATGCAGTTGCCTTGCTGCTCTGCTTAGCAGAGCACAGCTTGTGCCTGTGGGACTTAGTACGGCCTAAATTACTTTTTCCCGGAACAAGTCACTTGCAGAACTGACATAACCACAAATGAATACACAGGGTTATTTTAATAGCAGTTTACCAAAACGAGCCACATTGGGGCAGCTTTTTTAAGTCTCAACATGCTGTTAACATGTGTATCAAAGGACGTGGAGTGACATCACCGGCTGGGTGACTGCTGCTTGGTCACATCCTCCCCAGTCCCACCTCACCAGGGGGCTGGATATGCCTGTGCTGGGATAGCATCAGCATTCTCCAGTGAGCTCTCCATGGGCTGTTGCTAGCTGCACGGATTCAGGGAATTCTGCTCAGACAAACGAAGGCTGTGTCCCTGTGTTACGCCGTGGTGTGACGCACCGAGAGCAGCTGCTTTCCCCAGAAGCGGGACAGTCACCCTGTCACACTCCCCCGCTCCCTGCCCATCCCTCACTGCCCTTGCATCTGATTTAGCAGCTGTGCAGCTGCTGTGGAGCTGGATGAGCAAGCTGGTCAGGCAGGAAACTGTTCTTTTTTTGGTGGATTTGTTTTCCACGGAATCACATCACTGATCCAACAGCCTGCAGCCACCCGGACACTAAACCAGGGTGACAGGAAAGAGAGGGACACACTGGTGAGACATGGCCTGACATACAGGAAGGTGTGGCTGACTGACGTACGGTTCAAGTCCCTCGTCACCACTTTGTCATAACTTCCCTTTAGACTCCACCTCCACCTTGCTGTGGTGCATCTTCACAAGGAATGCCATCCATCTAGAAATGGCAGTGTTGATTTTCTGCCCCTCCTTCCTTGATAGCCCAGCCAGACCGGTCACAGGGCAGCATCTCAGGAGATATTTACAGACCATAGGAGCAGCTGAAATGGAGGATATCACCAGCAAAGCTGTGAATGTGGTGATGTCCAAACAGAAAAGGGGTAGCTCAGGCCATTCATTAAGAAAGAGAAGGGCCGGTTGGCTGGCTTAACATCCAATAAATAATTTCATTTTTCAGATCACCTGAGCACCTACTGATGCTTTCCAGTCTGGTCAGGAGGTACAAGGTTCAATTATGGCCTGGAAATAATTTTAGTACATTTGTAATGTGACCTGATCTGAGTCACTGGTGTAATGCAAATGGGCACAAGTGTCAATGGACAAAGCTGCTCAGAACATCACCATCCTTTTCCAAAAGCAGCTTACCTGGCTTCCAAACAGAGCTGGAAAAGCACTGATGCAAATTCATATCTTCCAGCAGTACATCTTCATTTATTTAGTGGCTTTCTGATGACGAGCATAGTTTCCAGAACAAGCAAAACTCATGCTGTTATGGAATAGAATACACTGCCTACAGTGTATTGATTTTTATAAGGAAAATATCAGACTACAAATCTGCTGCCAGGAGGCCGTTTTAAGTGATTAAAGTAGCCAGCATTTTTTCCTGCTTTCACCAAGCAGTGATACCTTCCCAAACTAGTTAGGATCATACTGATTTACTGGAGTATCCAGTATATTTGAGGCATGGGTTAGTTCTAACTTACTGTGTTGCTGCAATCTTCTTCCTGTGGAGTTTATAAATATTCTGCCCTCTCAGGCACTACTTGTAACACCGACAGTGGTTTACTGGCAGCAGGCACAGCCCAGCAGCAGCAGCTGAAGCTGATGTTGTTATGGACTCCAGTTACTGGTTACATTTTGACTGGGACCAAACAGTTCTGATTAAAGCAAGGATTTTAGCTGCTCTTGCTTGAACAGCTTCAACTTGCATCTAAACTTGCTCAGGTTTCAAGGAAATTTTACTTACAGCCCATGTGCGTTCCCATCTAACCCATATTTCCTACTTTAGTCTCTCCCAAAGGGGCAGGGATGCATTACTTGAGAATGGGAATGAAGCAAGGCAGCTCTGTGATTGATCCCTGGTGCAGTTTCAGGAATGCCAAAGGACTCAGATAAGCTGATGTAGCAGATTATTTCCCTTTCCCAGAGCCTGAAGACTGATAATAATGATTTCTACTCTTGCAATCTTCCCTAGCTACCATTTCTATTTACTGCCATAGCTGCAGTATTACAAAACTCAGGGAATCCTTTTCACCCACATTTTCCCCTTGGCAGGAGTAAATGAAGTCAGCAAGATCAGATATCTTTTTCCCTCTGCCATCCTTTTATGAAGAAAGAATCCAATCTGTCCTTGGTCACTAAGAGCTGGATCTGACGGACAGAAAAGAACTGTGAGCTGACCTTGGAGCCAGGTTTCTGGACTGAAGTATCTTTGAAATGTAACTTTTCCGTAAGGCCAGATGACGGCAGCTGCTGACGGGCACATCTTGAGCTGCAGCACAACTTTCCTCCCATTAACCTCGGCAGCCGCTGCCTTCCTCCCGCGGGGAGCATCTGCTGTTTTCCAAAACAGATTCCTCATGCAGGCAGCATTTACATTTCCCATTAACCTTTCACAAGAAGCCAGGTTTTGTCTGAAGCTGGTGTTGGAAGCTTGGTCAACATCACTTCAGTCATGTCACACCTGCAGTAATGGCCACTTGCTTTTTTCCAGGGTGAGGATCAAGTGCTCCAAGACCTACAGCTCTGCTGGAAAGTCTCAGCTTAGAAAATTTCCTTCGTTTGTCACAAAATCATAGAATGGTTTGGGTTGGAACCTTTAGGATCACCTCATTCCCACCCCCTGCCATGGGCAGGGACACCTTCCACTGTCCCAGGCTGCTCCAAGCCCTGTCCAGCCTTGGCCTTGGACACTTCCAGTGATCTGGGGGAAGCCACAGCTTCTCTGGGCACCCTGTGCCAGGGCCTCCCTGCCCTCACAGTAATATCTAAGCTAAACCTATTCTCTTTCAGTTCAAAGCCATTTTCCCTTGTCACTACATGCCCTTGTAAAAAGCCTCTGACACAAAAGGCTAACAGGCACAGCTCTTGATTTAGACGCAAAATAAAGCACTAAAAGTGAGTTACACTACAAGATACCAGATTACTCTGGAGGTGGTTTAAAGCATCTTTCTTTCTGACTGATGTTACGTAATAAATTCAAGTTATTAATTAATATCTTGGTCTGGTGCCAAGGGAAATCATTACAGTCACTTCAGTGACTGACCATATAGATCTACCTATCAGCTAGTGCTTGGAGAGGAGTTACAGTCTGTAAAGGCTGTGTTTAAAATACAAGTGCTCATTAATACTAAAATAAAACACATATGAGATAGCAACTCTTTTGAATAAATAGTTTAGCCTTTCAGAAAAGCCTGAAATGCAAATCAAGTACTCAGCCACAGAAGCATTAACTTCATCTTTTCTCATTGCTCCATCTGAGCACCTGTACAGGGATTTTGTAAGAATGCAGCTGAGCACGTTGAAGAGGGAGTTATTTATTTATTTATTTTAAAAATTAAAGCTGTAAAGACAAAAAAACAATTGAAGCAGTACAATACTGGATGTTAGGAAAGGCTCAGCAAAGGGCAGAAGAAACTAAACCAATATAAATGTATACATTACACTTATGCTTACAATTCTTTGATATTCAGTACTAATCAACTGTGTTTTAGGGAAAAAAGTATAACCTGCACATAAAAGAGAGGGTTTTTTTCTGCAACATTAAACTCAACTGTTGTACTAGGTTCTGGGCCATTAATTTTGAGTTAATTAGGCATATGTGCAAACTGCAGTCAAAGTTGTCACTTTAAACTTCACCTCTTGGAGAAGAACTTGCCAGGTTTTCACAGCCAGTGTGGTGTGGTGATGGGGCACCTTTCCTCCTGTCCTGGAGCAGCCCTAGATTATTAAAAAGGTTTTCTCTCTACTCCACCTGCTGTTACCAGCCAAAATCAGCTTTCCAGCTCTGCAGATTTGTGGGTTTGCCTCCAGAAAGGGATTTGCTGAGAAGTTGTGCCTGGGAAATGGTGACCATGACATGAAGACCTTTCAGCTTCCTGGGTACCCTGCTTGGGCATGTGGGAAATGGAGATAAGAAACCTCAGTCTGGGGACACATACCAAGAAATAAGAAAATACAGCCTGGCTTTGACTTGGCTCTGCCCTACAACAAGTCTGGCACACTTTTGTTACAAAAAGAGAAGTTATTTCTGTATCTTTTTTCTTCTCAAACTAAAATGAAGCCTGTTAAACAGTCTATAGGATTTTGCTCAAAAGAGATGGTTGATATAGATACATTTATAAACACCAGCATAACAGAATTTTCTATCCAAAATATCCTCTCAGTCCTTTAGTCTGGGAAAATATGAAGCAATTCAATGAGGTTACAGTGATGCCTTGATTTACTGGAAAAAGAAAAGGGTTTAATTCTTTCCACAGTTCCACTAAACATTTTTTTAATCAGAGAATTTGCTGGAATAGTTAATTTGGAATAAAATAAGCCAGAGTATTCAGCCCAGGATAGAAATATTCAGGTGCTGGTACCCAGCTGTTTTTCCCTTACTTAGTTTAGCCTATTCAGGGAAATACATTAAGATAGAATGGACTTTCATATGGAGTAAGGTTCCAGGAACACAAACATTCAGGAATATATTTAAATCTTGGGCGAACCTGAGCTGACTCCAAAGCAACTTCCTAACACTGGATCTTATTTTACTGCCATACGTTACTAGGAGGAGGTGGAAAATAGAGAGATGTACGAAATCCCCAGGTGACATCAGAGCAGCTTTCAAAAGCAATTTTAGCTTCCCTGTCCTCTCACTGCCTTCAGCAGCCAGCACTTAAGAGAAATCCGGTTACCACAGAGGAGAACTTTCCCTTTCAGAGATTTGTTTCCCACAGAAAAGCCCATGGGAACAGGAGGACGAGCAGAAAGCCCCGGATTGTGAAATCAGACCCATGCTCATCTCCACGCTGCTCTGGGAGCTGGCAGAGGGTCTGTCCTCAGGAGGGATTTCACACCTTGTTCCCCAACAGCCGGTTTTAACAGGGTTAAATATTTTAAGCCAAGAAAAGAAGGCGGCAGAGGGACCTGTTTATGATTTTACAAATAGTGCAAGTTTAAAAAAAACCAACAAAACAAACCCTCCCTGCTTCACACGATGTGGGAAGTGTCTGGCACCCAACTGCATCTGCTGGAAGGCAGATCTAAAACAAACAGGAGAGAACATGTCCTCGCACACTCTGTAATTACACTCTGCATCATCCAGAGGTCGAAAGTATCAACAGCTTTAAGATATGACTGGCTAGATTAAAAAAAAAAAAAAATAGGCTGAGTAATTACTAGAGCTGATGGTCTGCAACAAATCTCCAAGCAGTGGTTTTCTGCCACAGCACAAACAGAATAGGATCATCTTGTCTTTGCTCCCTTCAGCTATGCTGAGGAAGACGAGGAGCAGACGTTTGTGCCACTGTGCACAGCTCCTCGCAAGAGTTACAGGGATCAGCTGGCACGTGGGTCTAGGAACGGGTTAAAGCAAAGCTGAAAAGTTTCTCAAGACTTCTGCTGAGGTTGTAATCAGGACATAGGAGCTTCATATTTTTTTCTGTCCCTCCTATACACTCTCATAAGCACACACAGCTGGTGGTGCCAGTTGCTGAATTCAGCAGCTAAGGAAGGGGCAAAAATGCAGCCATCCACAAAGGGTAAAAAAATCAGTGTGATTAAAAGTTCTCTTTCTGAATTAACACTGCAGGAGTCCAGGACAAGCTTATTTAACATCATATCAAGGACATGCACTCTAACATGAAAGTACTTGCCCAGCTTTATGTCAGGGATGTGTTTCTATATGATGGCAACGTTGCTCACACACCCAGGGCTTGGAGCACAGCACAAGGCACTTTTAAAAGAGGCAAACCCAGCACTATGCTGCAAAAATCAGTCTGAAAATCATGCACTATTGTCAGAGACTGGAATGCAGTCCCACAGCAGCGTGGCTGGGGACTTCCCATCTATATTTAGGGTGTTGCAACTCTCCCCTCTCGCCCACACATCCTCACCCCCAGCAGGATGCCAGCTCCGGCATTCCTGGCACTGAAAGGGAGCAGGCTCCTGCATGTCCTTCCATAGCAGTGTCACAAGTGAGAACGCGTGGCAGGGCTTGGTGGCAAAGCTGTGCATCACCTCCATGTCCTGCTGGGGCTGCAGGAGGGTTCAGGGGTGGCTCAAAGCTGTGACACAGCCGCAGCACACGGTGCTGACAGGAGCTGGTGGCACTGTCCCAGCCTGGCCTGCCGGGTGGGCTCTGATAACCCTTCGTGCTCACTGGTTTTACCAGTGCTCACACTTCACCTGCACGCTGCCCCGAGCATGGAGGGGTTATTTACACTGCAGTACCTGGGCACATTCCCACGCTGCCAGCCAACAGGAGCAGGGACTCACATCCAGCCCCCCTCATCACACACACTGTACAAAGGTGCACCCTTCACTGCTCACACATCATCCTGCACAAAACCACAAGGAATGTTTGGTTTAAAAATAGAAACCTGATGCTCCCTGATTCTTTGGTTTGCTGTTGACATAAACCAGCCCGAAAAGCAGAGGTACAGTCTTTGTTCTCCCTCTGTTGATTCAATACTTACTCAAACAATTGTCAGGCAGCACAAGGCTTTTTTTAGTGAAGCCCCACTTACACCCAGCACTCCTACACACACTGCTCATTATGTCACTTGTGAATACTTTCCGTATCAGTCACTGCTGCACTCCAGGACACACATATTGAAATTTGCCTTTCCCTTTTGATTCACCAGGAGATGTCATCGTGTGCAGCTGCGGTGACACTGACATATCCTGGTGACATAGCTACATAGCTTCCTGAGCCAGCAGTGAAGGCAGGGCACTGAGGAAATAACTGCTTGCTGCTACCAGAGCAGTGGCAGAAAACAATCAGGACATGCTAATTAACTGGCTGTTTATTAATGTGCTGTGGAGAGATTATTCGACAAGGTCTGGACAAGGAAAAGGAAAAGGGAAAGTGAAAGTTTAAGACTTAGAACCAGACGTAGATCAAAAGCACATTGCACTTGGGCAGCATTTTTAACTTCTCTGGTGTCTTTTCTGCTTTATGAGAGCTGTAAGTTACTTGAGCTGCTGTTTAAAATAACTTATTCAATTTTCTTTTAAAAACATAACTATAGCATTTGTGGTTGCAGAACAAAGGCTGAAATGTGACTTCCAAAAGCACAAAAGACTACAAGGCTAATAACTTCCACTTTCCTCCCCAGATCAAATCCCCTTTTCCTTATTATTTGAGAGAGCTTAGCTTTTTAACTCTTCTTGAGTGTTTAGGATTAACATAAAATGGTGCAGTGTCATTGCCTTTGTCTGGAGCCCCTGTTGCTGCAGCACAGAGAATCTGCTGGAGGGTGATAGAGTCACCACTGTGGAACATTTAAAAATTATTATTTAGACCTAGTTCCAGAGAGCCAGAGCCAGACTTCTGGCAGCATCTTCTTAAAATAGCAGCAGTTTTACTGGGTTTATAAATCTAAATACCATATATGGCCATAACCCCTCAGCCGGGGGTGGGATCCCCCTTTGATGTATGAACCCTGTGCTTCAGACTGCGAGAATCAAATGAAACTGCCAAAATACAGGCACACAATGGAAAAACCTCCAGACAGACAACAGAGGGGATGGACTAGCATGGAGCTGTGCACAGACCCAGAAACAAGCACTGGATCATTGCTCATCCAACAAATATTGTTTGTTGTTGTTGTTCTGGGTTTTGGTTTTTTTGCTGTAATTCTATGTTTTTAGGGCCTGCAGGTTTTCGGGGGTTTTGGAGTGTTGGTTTGGTTTCTTTTTTTGTTACCACAAGCCGGATGCAAATAGCATTACTCACATTTAGCAGCACATTATTCTGGCTTCCAGAGACAACCTGTGGAGTTGGACAGGGAGCTGTTACAAATGCTGAGTCAATGCCAGGGTAAAGGCAGCTCTTTCCTGAAGTAGTTCTTCCCTGCTGTCCAGCCCTCACACCTGCATCTATGTGGATTTAGCATCTGAGCACACAGATGTCACTGACCTAAATATGTTGGGTCTATATCTCTTTCTGATCACACATCTTTATTTCATGTTGATGAAAGGGCAATGAAGAATTTGGAGAAAGAAAAAATAAAGTCCAAGCAGAACCCAGAACTCAAACATTTTACGTAAAAGTCCCTGAAACAGCACATTTTTAAACAAGCGCTGTAGTTTAACTCTAAACCTGGTTGCATCTTTGTAAATGATGCAAGAGACAGACAATAAGTAAGCATTATAAGATATATTTATATTTTCTATCTAAACATTTCAAGAGATGGAAAGAGGGTCGGGTAGGACTGGGTGCACAAGAAGTTAATGTACGACAACATTGTTTATAAATAAATTCTCTGAGGAATGATACAAACAACTTTTCTAACACAAGGCTTAAATTCTTGCCATATTTTCCTTAAACACTTTGAGGAGTTTTGATTATTCTTTCAGAGAAACTGCCAGCATCACATACAAATCTCTGAGATAGTTTAGCGAAGCGCTATGAGAAAGGTCTCCAGTGCCAATTTACTCTTTGCTGCTGGGCTCCACAGGGGAGTTGCTTCATGGATGAATTTCAAAGTGATGGAAAAGTTTGATAGAAGCTGAAAGTGCTTGTTCCTGTGGGACATGCAGACAGCAGTGCTGCAAGCCACTGCCCTGCAAGGTAAAAAGACATTTCCATCACCAGCCATCCCCTACTTGATGGAAACACAGGTTTTGTTTTGGGTGCTCCAGCTCTGACACTGTTCTGAAACCACAGAAAGGCTCTGCATGTGTAAAGTGAATAATTGAGGCCCTTTATCTGTGCAAAGTTTTGCACTTTTGCCTTTAAAGACAGGGCAGAACCCTCACGTCCTCCTGCCAGCCAGCCCCGATCACTGACAGAGGCTGCGGCTCCTTTCCTGCATCACTGGAGATGGATTGCCTGTACATCAGAGATTACTGCAAAGTCCAGACCAGACCATTCTTGTTTGGGGAGAAAATGAGAAAGTACAAAAGGTGACTGTGGGTTATGTTTATAGACGTTCTGTGCAACAGCAAAGCCGTACAGAAACTAGAGAATGCACAAGGGCACCAAAAAATACTAGCTCCATGCGGATTTCGTATGTCACCTACCTGTGAATGATCTGCACAGGGGTGGGGTACGAGCTGGCCACAGCCCTGCCCAAACCAGGACAGCAGCATGCATTTAAAGTGTCTCTGGAAATCAAAGCAGCTCTTCAGTTCTAGATGGAAGACTAAGCAGAGTTTTACAAGCAACCATAATTCAAGCGTTTCTTTTGCATGCCCGGTTTTACAGCCACGATTGTCCTTTTTTTGTCACAGATGTACCCGTGTCTTTCCTGCAGTATCTGGGTAACACACAATGCTCTGTACGTTCACCAGAAGTTCTCAGGGAGGAAATCCTGACAGCTTGGCACTGCCTTTGTGCAACCTGCCCTTCCTTCCTCCTGTGTACAGTGCACAAAGTACAGGGGATGTCCTCTGCCATCAGCTGTACATCTAACAGCACTGATCCCTTCTTACTCACTTCCCCACGTGGCTTAGACTCATTTAAACTGTTCACAAATAGACACACCATGTTGTCAGATGCAATTTCATGGCATAAAATAGAAGTTACCTTACCTCTCTCCTGGCCCTACACCCTTCTCTTTGTGCTGAGTACACAAAGAGTAAATATGTGCATTAAATATGGTATTTTGTCTCTGGTTTTGAGAGTCTGCTTCTTTTAGATAAGTAGTTCTGAATGTTTGTACTGAATCCCTTGAAATAAATAATTTTGCAATAGGATCAGTAGATTCTCACAACTGACTTCAAAGGAGTTTAAATATAATATTTTTGAACCAAATACTTCCTATTTTTCCAGCAGAAACAGCTCTTGATACTCTTGCTAGTGCTTTATCCACCCCTCATGACTCTTGATACAGTCTTTGACTGGTATTAAAAAGGCTTGGAAAATGCAGAGGAGGGAATGGAAAAACCCTAGAGATGCTGGCTTGGGATCTATCTGAAATGCATTGATGGATGCTGATAGCACATAGGAACACAGTTGCAACAAAACTGCCACCAAGATGTCCATAAATAAAAGAACACTGAAATTGGCTCTTCCACATCCGGCTCGTTTCAAAGGAGGCAAATTCTAACCTCATGTTGTACTGAGGTTTCTCCACTGAGCTCTCAAGTAGATTTTAATAAGACAATCTTTTCTGTAGGCAGAAATGCCTGTAACTCTGAAAGCAGGTTTCATTATCTATGTGTGTTCAGTTTTTCAAGTGTTACACATTTGCAGGGAGAGGTTTACCCTTCCAGTTCATGCCAGCAGTGAATCATTTGTAACCCGTAATGTCCAACTCTGAGCTATAACCCATATGCCACCGAGCATCTGTTGCCTGCCTATTTCTGCCATGTTTGGAAACCTTTCCTGGCCCTGCAGCTGCTCTGGGTGGCTGGAAGAGGACATCATCCACACAGATTCCCTATAAATTTCCACCTTCCCATGCCTCTGTTCTTCCGAACTGCAAGCACATCTCCCGGGCACTGGTGCAAGATGCTTCTTACCAAATGCAAGCATCTGTGCCCAAAACTGAGGTCTCTTCCTGACTGGAGGTCACATTGCTGTACAGCACAGAGAGCCTCTCCAGTGCCAAGGCTGATTTATTATTGGCTGGTGATTCTGATCTGATAACATTATTTGTGTTGGTAGGTGCTCACGTGTCAGGATTAGGGCAAGACACCAAAGAAGGAACACAGTGTTCTGCTCCTATTTATGCTCCTTGCAGTAGTTCCGTCAGAGACTAACATTATTAACTTCCCCTGGCAGACAAGGGACACTCAATTTCATGTCATTTACACCTGTCTCTTGCACTTCAGGAGCTGATATATGAGCTTAAAGTCTGATGGAAAACTGAAGTATAAACATAACAATATGTAATACACATATTTACATCCAAGTACATGTTTGTGGGTGGCTCCTGTCAGAATTTAGAACCTCAAGCCACCAGCAGAACATTAGGAAAAGCTATAGTGATTCAGTGGCATTACTGCAGTTTGCTAGACCTAAAATTCCTTTCTGGAACTTTTGAGTGACATGTAAGGGAAACCTGGCACTCTGGCAAAGGGGCACTCACACTTCACTAGAATGAAGTCTGTACTGCAGAGCCCCAGCTTTCCAAAAACACCCCTAAAAGGAGCCCTACTGGGACCAGTGGCATTGTGGACACCTGCAAGGGCGAGGCAGGAAGAGATCTGCAGAGAAAAGTCTGCAAAGCAAGAATTCCACTTATGGCCAGGGCCAGGACAGCATCTGCTGCTCGCGCTGCTGGCTGTGAAGCACTGAGCAAACAAAGCCCCAACACCAATATATCGACACAACCTGCACACAGGACACGAGCCAGGCTCAGGCTCAGGCTCAGGCTGCACGTAGGAAACAGCTCCTCAGTCAGAGCTGACATTTTTACAGAGCTGCTTTCCAGAGCCCCGGCGCGCTCCAAGCGCGGAATAGTTTCCACTGTTTCCCTTTTCACACACGCTCAGTTTTCCAAACCATTCACCTTTGGCAAAAAGCTTCATGCCTGGCCCCTGCTAGAAGGTCAGCTTGTTTTGCAACGTGAACCAGACTCCTTCATTTGTTAAAGATCTGGGGCAGCAAATGAATCTGCTTTTACATCCCAGGGTTTTTTACTTCATCATTGTCTCTGAATTTGTACACACAAATGTATAGTTCATTTTTTAAAAGAGACTTTGGTGGACTGATAAACAGAAGTACCTTCTAATAATTCAAATATGTAACAGGGAAATTAGGTCTCTCATTGCTACATAGGCTTTTTTTTTTTTTTTTTTTAAGCAAAACCTATTTTGGTCCTGTACTTTTTGTGCCATTGTTAGATTTTTTACGTGCGCACAGTGACATTTGCATAATTTCCATGAGGGAGACTGAAACCTTTCAGGGAAACACAATGCAAAGTCCAGGAAGAGAAAACTTTTCGTACAGGGGGGAAGGAAACAACAGTGCCACCAAGGAGACAGAAGTGCCAAGGTTAACCAGGCAAGTGCTTTCCTCTGTGCCCCCCAGGGAAATCATTGCTCCTGGCTCTGGCTGAATCATCCTGACATGGACTCTCAGAACCCTACCCTGGTGTGTTTTGGACAAACTCCTGTTAAGGAAATCTCCCTGTCTGACCATCCAGGAGCCACTCTGGCTGTCACACCTGCACCCCCTGAGCTGGGAGTGAGGTCCCTTCCTGGCCACACCAGGTCCCTTGCTGGCTTGGCCCCAGGCTCCCCATGGCAGCATCTCAGACATCCTGATCCTTAACGTAGTTTAATTTTGGTGCAATAATAAGAGAGAAATCAACAGCTTATGTTGATGTCTTCAAGCAGGGACCCTGAGGAAAGGAGACCCTGGGCTTTTACATCCTCACAATCCATGTGAGGCTGAGTCTGGGGCCATCACCTCCTTGTGTCCCCAGGTGTCCCTCTCCTGGCTGTGCCAAAGGCTCTTTTTCATCCAAAGGGTCAGCAATTCATGACCTCCTGGGCCTCCTGCCTCCCCTAACTACCTGCACTGACCATATTCCTCAGCACAACAAATGCAAACAGCCAGGGAGGCTTGGCTGTCGTGACAGAACTGATGAACCCCTCTGCACAGACCATCATTCTCCAGCCCTCCCCCTGCTCTCAGACAGCTTGCCCAGCTAGGCACCAGCACTCATCAGGCCCTTCTGTTTTAATTCATTGAAAGGACAGAGAATGACCCAGAGAAAGATATTCTACTATATTTTATATTTTGTTAGAGAGACAAATTAGCTCAGTTACAGCTCAGAACTCATTCAAGGCTGGGGCAGGACTGCCCAGCAGAGGAAAGGGCATAGGAAGGAAGAGGTAGGGCAGGGATGAAGAAAAGGCAGTGAAACAAGGGTTTGCAATGGCTAGGCTGTAAACAATGTTGAACACCTCAAAAATTTCATGCTAGCCATCAAGATATACCCTGGTAGGAGCATGAAGAATAACAAGGAATATAAGAATTAGTCAGACTTAGTGGAATAACAACAGTAATCTTAAAAACCTCAAGTTTTGAGGTTTTTAATGATATGATTCTGTATCATAAGTTAGCATGTTAGCAAATGGAAAAAGCAAATCATCTGAGAGACAGCTTTGAACCACACTGGAGCTATCTTCTGCTTCCAACTTTCTTCTGTTTCTGTGATTGCACTTTGTTAGCTCTGATAATTTATTGCATGGCCTCTACAAACGTAGTGCATGTTTGATCATTTTGTCATTCGGTTTCCATTTCCCACAGAGACCCCATTTGCAGTTCTTACCAAACCCCCTTCTCTTGAAGTCATTATTATTTAAACAATGACTGCAATGGCAATGACATTTCAGTGAGAGGCACCACCACTGTTCAGTATTTCCACTTCTCCCACTTAAACACAAATGCAAAGCCAGGAGCAATAAAAATAAAGTGGCTGGACATTTTAAAAACAGCACCTTCATATATGCAGCCTGTACCTCAGCTTCCACTTATCTAAAGTCAAACCCTTACATGAATGCCCAAGTTACCCAACATGTGCAATAGCTCAGAAAACTAGAGCTGGAGAAAGATCAGGAGCCAGAAGGATGCTAGGAAAGAAGTTTAGGACAATATTTCTCTAAGATTACTGGCAAAGCTGGTGAGTTGTAGTTTGTTTTACAGTTGAAAATCACATGGAAATGTAGAACACAAGAGGAAACTTTCATCTTGGGGCTGAGGAAAGCATTCATGGAAATAAATAAAATAATTCTGACAATACAGGTGAGAAAATGATCTTCATTATACACCGGGGAAAAGACTAAATTGACACTGATGGCTCAAAAAGGCAAGCCCAGAGTTTAGAGCTAAGTCTTGAATCTCTAGTGCTCACCTGGCTATTGACTGCTGTCCTTCCCCCACATACCTCAGAACACCAGAATTACTCAATGTTACTATTTTTACCACTCCTTCCTTACAGCTATTCACCCCAAGAAAGGGGAGAAATATGACCAAAGACTAAAATGCTTCAATTCCAAAATAAACCTCAACATTTTGCATTTTATTTCTAAACCTTTTTGTTTCCTCATTAGTGAAACTTTTTTTTCTTTTTTCCCCCCCCTCTTTTAGCCTCAAATGAATTTCAAATGCTGCAAAGCACGATGTTAATGTGGGAAAACTCCCTTATGGCCTTCGTGGGGACAAAGTCACTTCACATTTCTAATATTTCTTCACTTGCACATTCTAACACCACTGTACAGTCTTCATTTACTTTCCATAGTTACTAGAAAACAACTGCTGCAGAGTAAACTTTATTTATTTTGTGTTTCAGAAGGAATGATGTGTTTTCCACTATCATACCCCAAATTAATTCACCATATGTACTTCTATCTCTTCATCTTTAGGTACAGGCCAAGGACTTTAATCTTCTCAGTAATCTAGATTTATTAAAAATAAAGAGCAATAGTGAAAAAAATGACAGAGAACAAGAAAAATTACACAAACCCCCAGCTGGGCTAACATTTTGACAATCACAGGAGAATGGCACTGGCACCACCAACTAAAATGAAAGGATATTGCACATTTCAGCCACCCAGCTCTGACAGCTGGCAAGACTTTGGGAGAAAAGTTTTACTTCTCCAGAAAATCCATGCCTAAACAAAATGCTGAAATGTTAGTCTTCTTGTTTACAACATTATGTCTTTTAAAAGAACACCCCCCTGCCCTGCAAACAAGGAACTTGAGCATTTATAATAATATTACGTATATAGAACATGAATAGTTTAAAATTGGGTTAAAAAAGTCTGGCTTGCAGGGCTTAATGGAAGATGGAAAATAACGCAGTCAACAGAGAAACATTATACTGCACAAGAGAAATGTTCTAATCTATTCTTAACTCACTTTTATCAATAATCCCCATAGCTGGCTTCTGGCCATCCCAGATGAATAATTTAGAGCCAGGAAAAAACAGAGATCTGGACAGACGTTGTCCACATCTGCAAACCATCTGGCTTGCTATATTAAGTTATTCACCTGTTAAAATCCAATTTCCTACTATATAGTTAAATATGCTTAAAGGTTACACAGCTAAAAATAGCAGTGCCTGCAGTATTTTCTATACTGTAGAATATATAAATTATCCTTGTCAGTATGCTACTATAAAAAGGCATTGGCTTGTATTTCTAGAACAAGGCATTTCAAAGATGTCAGGGGTTGCATTTTGGTAAATAGCTTTGCAGCATATATAAAAGTGTGTAGGTAAAGTCTCTAAAGATACTTACTATTGCCATTAAATTGGAAAAAAAAAGAAAGCCACCAGGGCTCTCACAGGGAATAGTAATACATGCCTAAAATTAGTAAAATTACTTTGGTTTGGCGGTTTTTTCCCTTAAAGGATTTTTTTTTTTTTTTAGGGCTGAACCAGCTGCGAATTTTCTTTCTGCAAAGCCACTGCCCAAACACTGCCAATGCTCCTTCTTCTTCTTGGAGAAATCTCCTCTCCAAGACCCCTTGAGCAAGAGGGAATGTGGCTTTTTTCCACCTTGAGCCCATAAATAAAACCATTTGCAAAGCTCCACATGTGCATCACAGCCTCTGCGTTGCTGTTGCTACAGACCTGGGAGGGCTTTTTGGAATATTTATTGTTTGCCTTTATACACAAGGTGGAAAAAAATGCTCTTTGACTCTCGGGAACCTGAGATGACTTTCTCTGGCCTAAAAGTGACAAAGGTTTCCATCTGAATTATGGATCTGGAAACCACTGATATGAAGAGATAACTCTGCAGCCTGCATCTCCAGTGGTCAGGACATCAGCCTTTGGTGCCACTCTGCAAGGCTTCACTAGAAATGGGTGAAGCTCTCTATGTACAGCCACTGTGTTACAGCTTCCTCCTCCTAAAGAAAATGCAGCAGAAAAGCCAGTTTGTGGCAGAATGCCAATTCCATTAAATACAAAGCATGCAGGTAGTAAACTTTTGCCCATAAACCAAGTTATCCAAGGGTAAAAAAAAAAATAGAAAATTGTAGTTTTAGTGTCAACACCATGCCAAGTATTGTCAGAAACAGAGGTTTCTGCTCCAGCCGAGCAGATGGAAATTATTCTATTGTTCAGAGATAAAGCAGAGCGCCCACCCAGGCCCTGACCACACAATTAAATCTCTCTGTCTGAGCCCTGCCTTTCAACCACCCCCCATGCAAAACAGCTTTCAGGAAGAAAGTCTGATACTGCAGCTATTTTTACTTTTGCTCCTTATTTCTCTTGTCCAAAGATGCAAATGCAAGGATAACTGTCTCCATGAAAAACCAAGAGACTTCCTTTGCTAAACAGGATGTTGGGTTTTCTATGGAGTCACACACACACCTGCTCTCTTTATGGCTGGACAAACATCCTCAGCCCCCCGCAGATCCTTGCACACCCTGATCCCATCAGAGATCTCTCCCTGGCGCTGTTCCTGGCTGGGCTGCAGTGGGAGCAGCTGGGGTGCCCAGAGGGCAGCAGGGGGTGTGTGTTCTCCACTCCTTATCTCGTTTGCAGAGCTGACACACACCAGCGTAAAGACCAACATGCCAATCCATTCACAAACATTGCAAAGGAGTACTCAAGTTTTCCTTTCAGCAGAGCAAATATTGGGAAGTGAGCTGACAAAACACAAGGTCAGCTGGCATCCTAGTCTATAGAATGATTTATATTTACTTTCTCTTGCCTTATCTCCCTTGAATAACTTGTGCTCAGGATGTAGGCATACAGTCATGTTTATCTTTCCGAATATAGGATCATGACTGGAGTAAGCCTCTGCTGGAGTGAAATTCCACTCGAGTCAATGGTATCCAGCCATATTCCAACATGTGGGCTGGGTTAGCTTTTGTTTTGAATCTTTAGATGACATCCTTAAGCAGGGCTTTAGCTGCACTGAAGTTCAGCACTGCCCACACTGCCCTACAGACACAGGGTGTAGGCGTGCCAGCCTCTCCCTCCAGCAGGAGACTTTGGGGTGCCAAGCTCACAGGGAGTGGTGTCCACCTCTCCTCACTTTTGTAGTCCATGCCCTTCACCCAGTTTTCTTTTTCATAGCTCCATTTCTCTCCACATCCCCAGATTCATACAGGCCTTCAGTTGCTCACGTGCCCCTTTCCCCTCCAGTGTCCCCAAGGACCAGACATTTCTGCAGGACAAGCCTTGCCTTCCTCCAGGGAGGTTTAACTGCACATCAGCAGAATCAGAGAGGAATGAGATATTCAGCTGGAGTCAAAGATGAGGTTTATACATTGCAGTGAGGGCATTGCCCTTGGGGCAGGAGGCTCCAGCAGAAGAGATGTGTGAGCTCTCACCAACTCTAAGTTGGTTCTAAGCAAACAAAAGTGCAAATTATACCCTTTTAAATCAAAGCATGTGACAGTTTACCAGCTTGAAGAAACCTAGGCTGAGTTAGTATTCTGTGTAGGAAAACAACACTGGTTTGAAAGCTTAAGGACTTTAAACCTCATGAACTCATGAGCCACAGTCCACTTTTGACTTTGAATCATTTGACTCTGAAGCTTGAGCAGTAAATAAGCAGCATAGTCATGGACCTGAAACTTTCAGGTTTTGCACATATCTGATTTATGAGCTAAAGCAAATTAAATAAGATGAATATTTTTGTTGCAGCAGCTTCTTTTCAGAAGTTGCTTCTCTGGCAGACACTGAGTGGATGCTGGTTTCAGAGAGGTAAATGCAAACCATCATCTCACTGCTCCTGGAAAACAAATAGACCTTTGTTACCAGCACCTTGGAAATGAAGTAATAAAACAAAGAACACAGAGGTGTTTGATGGCTGTTCTGGAGTCATTAGGTTTGTGATTCAGCTCTTAAATTCAGGGTAGCAATTGTCTTGTAAGAGAGATACAATATAGGTAATAAATGACAGACAATCTTAAAACGTTTATCATCTTAATAATCAAAACACAGGGAGAGAGACAGGAAATCAATGCATTACTTTTAGAAACAGAATCAAGAACAATGATCTGAGGGAGAATAATAAGAGGAAACTGAGAAGATAAAGCACGCCAGGGTAATTTTAGACAGAAAGGCGACAATAACATTCTTCTAATGTAGCAAGGGAGCTATAGTGAGCTGATCTGGGTAGCTGCAGGTTATAAATAGTATGAAACAATAGAGACCAAGAAATATCAGAACTTTTCAAGCTGAGGGATAGAAAAAAACTGAGCAGCCCCATAAAGTATTCTGTGCAGTAATTAATACTCATGTGAGTGGGATGCTACTATTTTTCTCACCCGTGTTTACAAGCGTCCCTCTGACTGCATGTCAGAGTTAGAAAGACCAGAGCTGAGGCAAAACCTTACCTAATAGCAGGGCTACTGGCACAAAGCCACAGGGCAAGATCAGAAAACCTGCAAGTGAGCATTTCTTTCCACAACTCCTGTTGCCATGATGTTGATGGTAATGATGGATGAGCTCCACGACCGGCTCATCTTTGAGAAGAACCATTTGAGTCTAGTAAGTGGTTCCTTTTTTTTAGAAAGAGAGTCATTTCACAGGTTTTAGGTTTTCTCTTGCTAAGAAATACTTTACCAGATTATGAAAGCATTCTTCTGGCTGCCCCTCTGGTATCACTTTCTTTAATCAAGCACAAAGGTACAATAGGTGCAGACATTTCTCCTACTCTGCAATGCGTAAGGAGAAGTCACAAACAAGAGCACAGGAGAAAGAAGAGATGCAGGAGAGGCACTGCTAGCCAAAGTAAGGACCACATTGTAATACTTGTGACTGAAGAATTCTTAAGAATTCCAGTGGCTCAAACTCTGGCAACCCCATCTCCCAACACATTTAGTGACTTGCCCAAATCAGCACCTGGACATTTCACCAAAACCCTTATTTAGTTTATGGAAACCTATTTATAGCAGTCACTGTTACCATCCAGTTTTCAGACCTTTCATGGGTATTTCATTATATTCTCTGTTTCCAAAATGACTCATTCTTCCTTCAGAGTCATTTGTGAAGATGACAATACAATATGCAGAGATAATGCAATATTTTCCTCCCTCCAGACATTTTCTCATTTCGTTTCTTTTCGCATTTCAGAGGACATTATAAACATGTATAATGTGATATCTATTCTTCGTGGGTCATCAGCTGCTTTTAATCAGCAGAGTTTCAGTTCAGTTACAAGTTCTAATGAGGTTTTTTCCACTGAAACTGATGCCTGGAGAGGCTCCCTGGAGCAGAGGCTGGACAGAGTTTAAGGAATAAAGCAGGGATTTATTAAAAGCCTTCAAAGGATTCACCTTGGGCACTGCCAGAGCCTTGCTGTGGCTACACCCAAGATGGACTCTGAGTCACGAGTTCTCACACTTTTATAAGTTTTGGTCCATTTCCATCTTGGGGTTCATTGTCCAATTCCAGCTCCAGGTTCTGCACTCCCATCCTCCCAGATTCTGTCCTCAATTCTCTGCTGTTTGCACTTTTTGGGGCTGAAGCTGCAGCGGTGTCCTTGGTTGTGGGGCTGGAAAAGGATTGTTTTGTGTGCCTGAGCTGTGAGGAGAACTTGGAACACTTTATATGAAGTTCAGAGTCACACACCAGTGCAGTGCAAAATCTGGAAAATATGGAAGCTAAAACTTACGACATCAAAACTAGTAGAATAATACAGATAGACATTCAATTAAGTTGATTAAGCCAAATTACACTAATGCCTGTAAGCAAGAAATTATTTCTTTATTTTTAAACACCTAGAGAAACAACAATTCATTTAATTACATAAGAAAAGATTAAGGGGAGTATAAATAGGAGGAGCTCTGAAACATTATCACTAATCTAAAGGGATAGGCAGAATTCTTTTGGATCAACTAGCAACTCTTAAAAATACCTTGTGAATCAGGGGGCAGTTTTCCCCCCAAAAGCAGTGGAGGACAGCACACTCTAGACCAGCATGGTCTAAATCTCAGAGTTTGGTAAACATCAATTTGAAATATTTTAATGAAACAAGGTCAGTATATTGTGGTATTTCCCTGTATTTTAGACATGAGGAGAGAGCAGGTAAAGGGCATGATGCAAGTTTCAGTTTTGTCACTACCACAGCTGGCATTTATTTATGTGCCTAAAAGAACAGTGGCCTTCCTCCCAGCTGCCCAGGAGGCATTCAGGAAAACTCATAAATCTGTGACCACCCAAACAGCACAGACATGCAGGATGCTCAGCACAGGTCACTGCCAGATCATAATTTGCAAGTGTTGATTAAAGAGTAATCTTGGCTATTTTTAAATCTAGAAACAGGCCTAACAAGGACAGACAATTAAACTATTCTGTATTTGGAAACGTAGTTGCTGACAATGCGTTTGGCTTCCCTTGCTCTTGCTCTGTTCTGACCCCAGTGATTCCATATTTTATCCTCCTCTTCAAACTGAAAGACCAGGACAAGATGCACTTGATTTCTATGACTGAGCTCTTTAAATATACTGACAAATTCTTGTCTTAGTTCTCTCTTGCATGTCCTCCTCCCTCTGCTCTCCTCCAGGCAAGAAACAAAAATACCTCAACCAACTGAAAGCTCTATTCGACCTCATCATACAAATTTCAGTCAGAAACAATGTTCTGAGAAAAGATTTTATAATTAAATCCCTTCTGCTCTGCTACAGGAATAACTTTCACACTTGTTTTCATGTAAATAATATGAAATCTGAAAACTATAGAGGTGTTTTTTTTTCTTGACTTTCTTTATCATCAGCCGGTACATTTTGCAACCAAGAAAAATAAAACCCTGCATTTTGTACAAACCCATGACATTTATGTTAGTTTCAGTGAAAAGCAAACAGTCCCTGTTTTGTCCCCCAGAAATATATACAGGGTTTTTGTATATAAAGTTATTAATCTTTAGGAGAAGCCACAGCATTCACTTCTGAAGTCATAACTTCCAGAGTGCTAAAGCTCTTCTAAGGCAGCACAGCAGATGGTCTCAGCAGCCCTTAAAATAATCACTGACCGATAATCTCTAATAAACCAGTTAATTCATAAATGTCCTACAATGTAAAGAAACAACTTTAGTGAAGAGATCATCACTAATCCTTCAGATTTATTTAGGAGATTATATGGACAAATTGTTGATCATTTAACATTTACTAGATTTAGTTTTGACAATTTAAGATTCCAACATGTCCCACCACTGTATGTATTTTATATTTGAATAATATTAACAAGAATTTAATAGGTAAATTTAAAAAAAAATTCCTTATTTTCATTTTATGGATCACTGGGGTCTGGTTGGTTACTCAAGCATGTTAGTATGTGTATTTGTCTTCTACTGAGGTTAATCTGAAACACTGGTAGCGCAATCCCTCATCTCAGTGCTCTCACCTAGAAATCTTAAATCTTGAATTTCCTTACTGAGTGTATAATATAGGACCAATTACTACTTTTTTTAGTAGTCTCACCTGTAAAAGCCTAATGAAAGACAAATTCAAAATATAATCTTCAGTAACATAGCATCATTCTCTCTAATCTCCACATTGAAAGGAGTTAAACTTCAGAGTCTCATTTAATCTTCTAAGTTAGGCATAGCTTTTGAGGCAGTCTGAATGCAATCTCTACGGGTGCAAAGTTCACACACGTGACTGTCTGCAGAAGTGCATTAAAAGGTCAGTTCTATTTGCTTTTGCACACAAATGGAAATGATTCCTCTATTTATTTACTGGGCTCTTTGACAATGTTATGGAGTAGATCTGGTCAGTCAGAAGATTATTCAGTGCCTTTCAGTGTATCATATGCTTCCCTCAGAGCCATTGCAAAATGGAGAGAGACTTCTGGATGAGTATCAGGAAATTTCTCCAAAGAGCCTTATTCAATCACTTCCCAGTGATCCCCTCCTTACTGTGGCTCTGATTGCTTCTCTCTCCTGTCAGATGGGTACTGAAGATAAAGCTGTGCTCAGTCACAGAGGCTGGCTTATTATTTCAGCTCTTGGTCAGGCAAAATGACCAGTGCTGCCACAAACCTTCCAGCTAAGCCAGGCCTGGTAAGACATCAAGATGCAGCCACTGAACTTCATGTCTCTTGACATTTAAACAGGACAGCATAAAATACAGCTCTGCTGCCTCAGGCCATTCAAAGGTTCTTATTTGCAGAAGATCATTCTGTAGGCAAGGAACTGCACACCTCAAAATCACTGTTTCGGGTTTGTCATTTTACAAAAGATACCGTCCCATTGGAATTTCCACATGCAGCAATTCTCATATAAGAGAAATATCAAAATGATCAAAATGCTATTGAGGCAGCTGATCAGGCAATTTGGCTCAAAGTTGTCAATTATAATAAGGAGGGTCAAATTTTTCTCTCTGCTACCATGGGCTTCAACAGGACTAGAGTTGTAACAGAGTGGGATTTGTGTCACTTGCGATAAACTATGGCCAAGTGTCACTTCTCTTGAATAGATTTCATTTCAAGTAAATGATTAAAAACTCCCAAACCTATCCTGGCAGTCATGCATTTCAGCATTCAGTGAACACATTAGTTCCACCTTATTGAATAACAACACCAATCACATCCAAGAAATTTCTGGACAAAGATTTTCCTTCACCTTGCCCATAAGGAGGAGGTTTTGCTTTTCCTCTCTTTGAATCTGAGAGCAACTTAGTACCAAGGTGTTTCTTAAAGCAAGTTCAGTTACTCATATCGAAGTATTTTAAGAATCTGCCTTTAATTTATGGCTGGAAGAAGCAGGACTGTTGAACCCTAAGGCTTTTGCCTTTGTGGAAGCTCATAAAGCCTTGAGAGCTTTGTCTACAGACCCCACAATGACTCATGGAATGCTATTCTTTTCTCAGTATGCAATAAAGAGAAATATTATTTATAGCAGCATACAAACTATTAAGAAATTGTTTTTCTTTGAAATTTAGACATAGCAAGGGAACAATAATTTGGATAAACGGCAGTATTTACCATTTCTTTGAATTGGGGCCACACATCATATCATGGCCAAATATGTGGTTACGATGAAGTATTCCAATTTCTCAAAATAGCTCTGACATCCACAAGTTCACGGAGGTCTAATATCTGATTGTTTTTGGCTCAGAAGTGACCTGAGCCCTAAAGTAATTTTAAGAGCACAAACAATGGAGCAGTTTCCTTGCCTGAGGGCTCCCACTTCCGTGCCTCGCATTAGATCTTTACATACATCCTCAAAAGGCTCCTACAGTTCTCAAAAAATGCTCCTGGTTGGATTTGTTGAAAGCCTTCTGCACAGGCTCATCAGTTCCCACTAAAATTTGTGACAAGAGCTTGGTAAAACCCTCTAGAGCAGGGAGTTGTAACAAGTTGTACATTACATGACTGCTGCTCTTATCAGCTGTGCTCTGAGAACTTAAATCACCCAAGAAATCGCTCACCAGGGTTCCTTTTGGCCCAGGCCAAAGAGAGAAAAAAAGCTTTCCCAAAGATGACATTTGAGACACAATCAGCTGTAACAGAATGTTCTAGAATGGCACTAGGTTTGTGGCAGGTATTTTGTACAGAGAAAAACTGCTGTCATTTTGAAATTAAAAGGAAGAGCAGGAAGTACCATCCCACCAAAAATAAGAGGGAATTGGTTCTTTCGCAGGTAGCAATCAGAGGAGAAATGTATGTACAGTTCCAAATAATGGAGCACCTTTTAACTTGAGCTATAAAATGCAGCCCAAAATGTGAGTGTTTAAAGCCAGGCCTACTCTATTTAGGTGAAAGTCTGTTTCTCATGCCTGCAGCTAAGTAAGATTTTCAAGTCTAGTAATAGTTATGTGAGACTCAAATAAGACAAAATACTCAGTGTGAAAACACCCCATCCTCTGTGGAAAGGAACATGGTAAAGGTCTGTTGAGGAGCAGACACCAGAAAATGGATGAGACTCCCTCTCTTTAGGATTTTCTTCATGCCCCAGGCTCCTGTAGTCAGTGAGGAAGAGAAGAGCCTTCATTGGTAGTCCTGCTAGGAAAATAATGAAAATAGCTCTAGTTCTACTCCTGGAGCAAAATGTTTTCTCCAGCTGCTGTTTGCTGAATAAAATTCAATTTGTGCTGCAGAGTTTAGATGAAAGCTTTAAAAATGTGCATACTTTCAGTTTTGTCTTCCCTACCTTCCTGGCACGGTGTGAATCCGTACAACACCCACAGACCCTGACAACAGGTGACCTTTGCTCTTACAGAATATTGCCACAAGATTTTGGCTTGCCATGTTTTCACTCGGTTCAACCATACAGGAATCAAATGCAATAAAAAGCAGTGGCTGAAGCATATTCTGAAACACGACCCAGGTTGAAGGAACAACTGTCGCACTTTGCACACAATTCAGAAGGGCATTTGGGTTCCTGCTGTCACCACAAGTTGTATTTTAATCACTACAGAACATGATATGCCTGAGACAACCATGCAAGAGCCACACAACAGCCAGTAATTTTCCTCAGGTCGTGTCAGGCAAAAAGTACCACAGTTTCTCCTCTCCCCATCTGATTTTATGCCATGTACTTGAAAGCTGTCGTCTGGCCCTTCTGTCCCCGTGATATATCGCATCAGTCTGCCCGTTCCCACAAGTTCATATTTAAAGAAGCTTCTGTTCACTTATGTCTGCCTCGTAAAAGATCTCTTGTGTTGTTTTTCTCCCCACCTCCTTCAAGAGCAATAAACATTCTGCTAAGGAAAGGCTTTAGCATCAATCAGATTTCAGTGCTGATTAGAGGGGAGGTTCTCTGGCTGCAGCTGAAATGGGCCTCTTTTGACTGTTTTTGCTTCTAAAATTAGCTGGGGCATTTCCCAAGAGAGGGCTGGGATGGATGCAGACATCCCCCAGCCAGCCCAGGCAGAGAGAGCTGCAGAGCTGCTCGGAGTGTCCAGGAAAGCTGGAAGCTGCTCTTGTCCTGCCTGGCAGCAGGGCCATGGAAAGCCTTGGATTTCCATGCCAAACCCAACCTGCAGGTCACTGTTTCAAACAGTGAGTGTCTGAAGGCACCGAGGGATGGCTGAAACTGCAGCCAAGGACAAAGCCCCACTCAGCTCCAGCCCCTGCAGAGCCAGGGCTGTTGTTACTGATGCCAGGACTTGTTGTCCCCTTGGTTTGCTGCTGAGCAGTCACAGCAGCATTTCTGCCAACAGCAGGGTCTGCATTTCCCAGAGATGCTCTGGGTGTAATATTGCAGAAAGGCAAAGGTAGCAATTCCTAAAAATGTTTCCTGCTGTCATGCACAAAAAGATGCTCTACCCGATTTTCCAGGAGCTGTTGAATTCAGCTGATTTACTCAGTTCTGTGAAAAATCAGTAGAGCAAGTTTTGGACTAGGGGACAAAAGTTCCAATGCCCCATTGCAAGTAATGAAGGTATCTATGCCAGAATCTGTGTAAGGCTGTGTAAGATTCACAGCCTTACAGTAGGACAAAGACAAAAATAGGTTAAAAAATAGGTTACAAAGATAAAAATAGGTTACAGTCACTTTTGCAAGACATGCAGGTCTGTCTCTCCTTGCTGTCTTCCACGAGCCAGCCCCTCTTCTGAAACAGGAGACAAACATTTGCTGCAGGCCACAGCGCTGTGAGTGGCATGCAAGGGACTCCACAGAAAACATTCCCTTTTAAAATAAAGGACTGGAAAAACATGTCCCGTTATGGACAGCTCTGGAACGGTGGGCTGAGCATGGATATTTAGACTAAATGCAGTTTCTGACAACAACTCAGAAGAAGATGAGTAAGACACTGACTGCTTTTGAGGTTCTGCTCTAGCAGTACTTATCAAAAGTAATCAGGATGTAACAGAATGGGAGGTATATCTAAAATAAGCATATAGATTCTTTATCTAATATGCACTGTATAAATTGAGAATGTCTTCAGTAACAGAATGAAGGCAGCATTAAAACAAAGAGACTGAGCCTGGGTTTCCAGGGAACCAATACTATAAATCCTGGGCGTCCCTTTGAAGTAGGGTAACTTGGCAACACTGTGAGAAACACCTTCAGGTTTTTACACAAAGTTTGGGAGGAAAGAAAGAGGCTGGAGATCACTTGCTCTTCGGTTTCTTTTTTCTTCCTAACACAATAATTAAAAGATTTGAATTTTAACTTTCAGGATTTTTTTTCAAGAACAGAATTAACATTAGAAAGAGATGAGGGAGCATCCCTTTGCAGCTTTGGTGTTGTCTTTATGCACCTGAGGTTTGACTTACACAAGCTAATGCTCACATGCAAACACATGTAACAGTCAAAACCGGTTTTAAAAAAAATAAATTAAAAATCATTCCCACCTACATACACAATAGGAATATTCCCACTCCTATATTTCACATATTCAATGGTAATATGCAATGATAATATTTATACCAGAACTGCTTCTGCTCTTGATCTGTCTGAATTTATTGACACAAAAATGTATAACAAGAGGTAAGGTTTTGCTTTCAGGAGCTTCATTAGACTTTATTCCCACAATTACATAAACACATGGGAGCTGGTGCCACTGCAGACTGGTTTCACATCACTGAGTGCAGAGGGGATAAACCCATTGGTGCCATCTCAGATTTTTGCACACTGTTGTTAACTTCTTCTGCTGAATTTATACCACATCTTTTGTCCCATGTCTATAAGGCCTTAACTGGAGCCTCTCAGAGGCTAGAAAGGACTCCTTCTGAATGCACCTATTCAAATTAAACTTTACCAAGTAGAATTTCCCTGTTTTTTCAGAAAGTGGCTAACTGATATTTCCAAATTAAAACGTATCATAGGCTCATAACTCAGGTAGTTTTTTCCCTGCTGTAATGAAATAAAAATTGGAATATGTCATAACAGTTTTTTGGCAGATGCACTAAGGATCGAGTGAGCTAAACCCTCCACTTCAGCAACAACAACCATAACTCAAGCACTCAAAGCTAAGCTCCATTTCCAAATCCTCAAGAGCTCTAGGGCAGATGTTAGCTTGAAGCCTGTGAATGGCATTTGAAACCCTTGTATTTCTCCATATCCAAAGCCCAAAGCTAAACTTTGCAGAAGGAATGCTATTTTGGGCAGAAAACAAATGAAACACCATGTGAGCTATGCACATCAATGCAAATAGGATTATTGCACTTGCAGAGTCACTAAAAGACATTTGTCTGTTCAAAAAACAGCTGTGTGATAATGGAAGTCCTTGGTGCTTGTTGGACATAGAGGTGTTCAAACCCAGAATGGATGTTGAGAAACAATGCAGTGACTGACAAGCAATAATGCTTTTCTGTGACAGTGGATATCTTATCTTGCCACAAGACCACAAGACTTTTTTCCTATTTTTTTTGTTGTTTTTTTTTTGTTTGTTTGGTTTTTTTGTTGTTGGTTTTTTTTTTGGTGGGAGGAGAACCTTTCATAAGTGATAACATATTAAAATCATAAAAATGTTTATGTAGTACCTTATACGCAAATTAAAATCTGATGAGGAAAAAAATTATTTCATCAAACTGCTCACTAAGATAGTGACATTGACAATTACAGGCCAGATTTTTTTTATCTATGTAAATACACAGACATATTTACTTAAGAACATAAAATGCAATGTCTGCTCATGAGGGTCATAAATAATCAACAAAATAAAGTTTTAAAAAGAGAAAATGGCATTTAAAACCCCAAAGAAAACCAGAAAGCGATTAGTTGCAAGTCTTGAGGCAAAAATGGGATGCTGCTACAGGGGTAACTTTTTTCAATCCTGTTAAGGATTTAGACAGTGTTTTAATTATAGGCATGATGGCTCTCTTTAATAATTTGTTGGTGTCAAGGACTTGTAGAAAGAAAAAGATGCAAGCAAAACAGATCATAAGACAATTGATGCAACTGAACGTGAGTGCAAGCACCCTTATTTAATGAAGTTCCAAAAATAAAATATAAAGGTGATTGAATTAATATTAACTTCTAGGAGCTCGTGATTAATTTAATGTGCTCTCTAAATCACTGCATATAAGACTTCTCCACACCAGAAGGACTGTGGCCAGCAACTTTCTTCCTATATTTGCTCTAATTGCAATTAAAAAGCTCTCTCTTTTTTCTTTTTCTCTTTGTATGCTTATTAGAAAGCATTTGTAAACAGCACTCAGACTCAGCATGGCTGGGGGCAATGATTTTCAGAGAAACTCATGGCACCCAGCTCCATCAATGAATCTGAGAGTTTAGGTCTGTATCTTCTAGTCAGGTGTCTCTGAACTCCAGGGAAATGTTCACTCCAACAACACTGAGGGGGAACTTGGTGTCCAGAAGACATCAGGAAGATGGAAACTCCTGCCAGTGGTCCACAACAAAGGGTGACATCACGTGCAGAGTCCAGAGCACACCTGATGTGCACCATCCCACCATTTCCTCTCCAAACAAGAGCAGGATTAATTTCTTCTACAAATGTGCAGAGGAAGAGAGCAGTGATGGTGCTCACCTGCTCCATAACCTCCCCATGTTAAGGGATTCTCCAAGGAAGAAAGCAGAAATCCTCTCCTTTTTCCACAGGAATGGGATGTAGCATAACAGGAGGGGCAGGTGTACCTTCATGCAGGCAGAAAATAACAGCACAACAGAAACCCAGAAACACTGTCCACCCTGGAAGTACCAAAGTGCTTTCTACAGCAATTTCTGCTGGCTCCAGTTGCTGCATTTTTACTCCAATTAACCCCAATAAATTACAGTTACAGTGCAGCCAGCTTAGAATATGCCTGAAAATATGAACAGCAAACAGCTAGAGAGAATCCAATGCTATCAGCTCTGTTTTCTCATCGTTTAGGACAAAATATTCGCAGAGTCAGGGTGTTCTGAAGACACTTACAAAGCAGAATATCCAGACCTGGTGCTCCCCCACCTGGCTGAGGGAAAGAAAAAGTCTCCTCTGCAGCAAGCTCATCCTCCCATGTTCTACATGGCATCCCATAAATGGGGTTCTCAAGTTTAAAAACCTGTCACTGCATGTTTTACCCTCTAAGAAATAAAAATACAAAAGCATACGTTAGGACTGGATTAATAATTAGTGCTTCATGCAAAGCAGATTAGTCTAATATTTTGTAATTTTGAAGTAGTCTTTGCACCTGTAAATATTACTCAGCTGTTTTTCTTCAACCTCTTTCTGTTGGGAACTAATAAAATTTATATATTTTGCTTGGCCATACTTCAAAAGAAAAAAAAAAAGGTCAGGAAAGCAATGACAAGAGAAACAAAGAATAAAGAAGAGTTTAGATAAATATGAGGAACAGGAACAGTACATAGAAGATTTTTTATTAGCTCAATGGATGGTTTAGCAGAAAAATTATGACATCAACCACTGAGCGCTTACAGTAAAGTGTAAAACCTCTTATAAATAATGGGCTAAGAACAATATGAACTGAAGCCCAGACTAAATTAAACATCTCACTTTTAGGTCATCACTCTCAGAGCCATTCTGAACTTAGTTTTGCTTCCAGTGTGAAAGAAAACCTTGCAGGTATTTCTCCCCCTCTGCACTAAAGACACCAGGATCTCACATTTGAAAACTATTTAGAAATAGAGTGAGCAGTTCCTCAGAGCCAGGATCTAACCAAAAACTATAAACTATAAATGATAAATGATAAACTATAAACTATACATGCAGGCATGAGCCTTTCTACGTGTCTGCACGAGGTGTTTGTGTAGGAAACCTGACTTTAGCAGGACTGCTCACATGCACAGAATGCTTTCAGAATGAAGAATGAACTCTAGGAAAAAAACATTGAAGCTAAAGTTTCAAATAGCTCCTGCTGTTCCTGCTTTGTAAGGGTTTGAACTGAGGTAAAAATCCCCCTCTCCCCATCATTTGAGAGATTTAATTTGAGGAAAACCCCTTCTTTTCTGCTATTGTAGGGGATTAAATTGAGGGTGAGACTTTTTTTTTTTTTTTGTGTTAGACAATATAGTTGAGAGAGAATTTGGGGGAGGATGTAGAGGATATTCTATTGCAATATCATTCTAGAACATTTTATTATTTATTTTATATCATCAGCTGTATGCTCAAATTATTCTATTTTAATTATATATATACACATTGACATATAGTTACAGTTAAATATAGATAGTGGCTGTGCTATTTAATAAATAGTGGTATTTATATTTGTTTTTTATTCAATATTATATTTTTTGTGCTATATAGTGTCTTGTTTTATTTTTTGGTATTATTTACTATGTGCAATTTTGGTTTTGAGTGAAGCTAACTTTATGGATGACTTTGTATTTTGGGTAGAATGAATTGAAGTAGATTTTTAAAATAGACTTTTGATATGTATGATGGGGATTTTGGGTAGGGCCAACTCTGCTGGTGGAGTTTTGGTTGTGAATTTATTAGATAGCTTTTGTTAGATGCAGTTTGTAATTTTTGTAAGTTTTTTTTTTTAATTTAGTGGTTTTAAGATGGTTTTTAATAATATATTGTATAGTTTTATTTTGTTTGCAGATGGTGTATGATAAGGGCTATGGTCTATTTATTTAATGCTATGTTTTTTATTTTAGGTGTTGATAAGAGTTTGTTGAATTGAGTTTTGTTGTTGGTTTTTTTTTGGTGGGGTGTTGTTTAAAAGCATCAAGGATATGGTGAGGAAATGTTTATTAAGGTTTATGACGGTTTATGGGCTGTAGCATGAGGTATAGGAAAGATTTTTAATTATTTTGTGATGGCTTTTATTGTTGTGAGCATGTAGTGTTTGTTTTAGTGGGTTTGAGGTAGTGTTATGTAGCTAATTTATTAGGGTTTTTTAATATTATAATTGGAATATTATTATATTATATGGATTGTTATTATATGTTATTTATATTAGATTGTCATTATATCATAGAGGTTTTATTTATTTGGTTTGTTTGATTGTAGTATACGTTTTATAGTTATGGATAATTTGGGACATATTGTTTATGGTTAAATTTATCTTTTGGTTTTGTGTTTATTTCTAGGTGGTATTTTTGTTTTGATGGTTTGGGGCATAATGGGTTTATTGAGTTAGGAATATATATTTTTTGATGTTGTTAATTCATTTGTGCTATTTTTTGTAGTTTGTTTGTTGTTTTGGTGTTTTTTTAATTAGTTTTATTTTTGGGAACATGGATATTTGTAGGGTGGATTTTTTAGGTAGGTTTTTTTTTTTCCCAGTAGTGACTTTTTTATTTTTTTAGTACTTTAGATTCTTTTCATGCTGTTAATTGGTTGGGGTTGTTAAAGCTATTTTATAGAGTATTGGTTACTATTTATGAGCTAGTGTAGAGGTAGAGTTTTGGTTATTTTTTTGGGGATGTTTAGGGTCAGCTGCATGGTTTTGAATTAAGTAAATTGGTTTATTTATTGTAGTAGTTCTTATGATTTGTTGTGAGGGCTTCGATATGGTGTTTTTATTTTTGTTTAATTTTTATAATGTGATAAGAATTGTTAGTGAAAAGAGTAGTGTGGTTTTTTCTTATTGCTGGTAATGGGTTGTATGGTGTACTTGTTGTAGTTTTTTTTTTTTTAAGTGAGATGAAAGTTTTTATTCTGGGATTTGTTTATAATTATTTTTACGATTGTAGGGTGATTTAGATTTTTGGGCCTGCTGTATGATGAGAGTGATTTGTTTTATGTGGTACTGGTGGCCTGGTGGGTAAAGAGCATTTTTGTTTTGAATATTTATTTTAATATTGGTAGTTGGGATGGTAGGAGGAGTTGTATTTTAGTGTTTATTGTTTTTGAGGTGGTTTGGATTTTTTAATCGGTTGTTAAATTTTTTTTGTTGGCTGGTGGAGCTATTGTGACTTTTTGGATGATATTGGTGGGAATGTGATGCTGTTTGTTTTCTTAGTATATTTTTAGGAATTGGTTTTTTTCACTAGGTTTTTTTGATTTTGTTTATTTATGGTAAAACTGGTTTTTAGGAGAATTTGGGTGATTTTTAAAATGTTTTTGCTGTATTTTTTCTATAATGTTGATGTATTATAGATGTCTTGGAGGCTTTTTTTAGTGTAATTTGGATTAATCTATAGTAGACAGTAGGATTATGTTTTTATTTTGGGGGTAGTTGTTTTTAGGTGTATTGTATGTTTGTTAGGTGAAGGTAAATTGAGGTTTGTATTAGGTTGTTAGAGGAATAGAGAAGAATGTACTGGTCATGTTAATATTACCATGTTGTTTTGGTTTTGGATTTTAGTTTGTATTGGAGTTTTAATAGATTTGGTGACAGTGACATGAACAATGACTGTACCAAAGTCTGACTAAAAATACTATTCACATCTCTAGAAGATACAAAATATTTCTCAAATATACATTTTTTTCAAATACACAACACTTGATTTTTCCATGATTATGGAGACTTTTGGAAACCACTACTCTTGTCTTTTCAGAATTATTTCTAAGGGAGTTCAGTTCAACAGCAGCTCCACTATCACAGCTAGCTCTCTTGCTTTTATCCCTGGATTCATTTGTTGAAAATTACATTTGCTGACGATTAAAATCAGCTTAAGCAAAATAATTGAGCTATACTCATAACTATAAACAAGCAAGGATCTGTTATCTTACAGGCACTTTTGAGGTGAGAGCTTCTAACACAGGAGCTAAGTATTATGATAAATACCTGGGAGCTTCAAGAGAACTGTAATAAGCCTTCAGCAGCTGTGTGGTTCAGCTTCTCAAAGCAACCTGGTGAAAATGAAAATATGGCCATGATAGTTACTGCTTTCTGCAGCATTTTGAAAGGACTGCAAGTGTTCAGATTCAGGGAGGCCCATCAGCAGTTGTAGAAACAGCCTGTGGAATTTGAGCAGGAGTTTCAGTTCAGGGTTTGTTTAATAATCAATTATTCAGGTAATGCAGGAACCCTGCTCCTCCCAGCACAGACACAAATGGGAATTTCCCATCGGTGGTAAGAACCAACGTACTGTGCTGCCACTGTTGTGTTCTGCAATTATATTCTGTTTTTACTTCATCTACCCCTTCTGACTTGAGATATCCTATTGAATTTAATAAACTGCATTTCATAAAAGTAANGAGATATCCTATTGAATTTAATAAACTGCATTTCATAAAAGTAAGGGCAAAATGATCTGTACTTTATTTAAAAAAGAACTACTCTAAAAAGTACTTAGGAACTAGTAGAACTCATATTCTTAACAGTAACAGGCTTATATATTTAACAAAAATTCCTGAAACACTTCTAAGCTCACTTTGACAACTTTGTATCTGCACAAAAAGCATTTGCCCAAATTTTACAGTGCCTGCTGTGATAATTTGTCCATCAGTATAATTACTGATTTTCCTATGTTTGAACTGCTGACTGACTCTAAGAACACCCTGCTAGCTCAAGCTGTGAAAACTTCTCATTTTCTATGTATACTTACCTCTATAAAGCTCTTGTAGACTTTTTCAAAGCAAATACATGCTGTATTATAAGGAAGCACATCACCTTTTCCATTAATGCTGTTAAACACAACATAAACCAGTTTGCTCTTTGGTTAATACACAATGTACATCCTTAAACATCTGTGCCTAGGATAATAATTAAAAAAAATCCAGTAAATATTTCAAAATTTTTCTCACAATATTGACTGGTTTTAAAATCTTTCATTCACAGAAACCCTTGACCTTGTTTTATATGCCTCATTTACACTCACAAGAAAGAATTCTGCTGCTGACATTAGGCCACAGCACATGCAGTACATGTGCACTGTGCAATAGAGTTTGTAGTATTATAGTATATGATAATATATAAAACTCATAATATAGATATATAAA
>VXBI01001000.1:0-30200 GCA_013397375.1 Toxostoma redivivum
ATTCCACAGAAAGGAAAAGAAAATGATTCAACCCCTAACATCGCTATTGTTATATATAGTAATAAAGATAGAAATGTATTTTTGTTGTTTTTTTACTGAAAATTGAGTATATATTTCTGTGCATACAACTTGAAATTCTAGTGAATTAACCAATATAACGAAAATGAAAAAAATGCTGTCTCTTAATCTTGAAATCAAATCAATATATCAATATATGAATAACAAATGGGAATGAGTCAACTCATTCAAATTCTGGAAAATTACAGGTTATTATGTTATCTGAGTTAGTATGACCCCTCTGAAACAGAAGGACAGAGCTTGACATCAATATGAGTCTGCAAATGGATAATTTTAGGCTATTGTTTTCCAAGCAAAACCTACATCTAACTGTTATCCTGCCTTAATATTCCTTTTGGACATGGAATGTCATGCAGTCACTCTAACTTGATATAGTAAACTAATTTTACTCTGAGCAAGCACAGATTATGGCTGCATTATTCTTTGTCAGAGCTAGTATGACATTCAAAGCAGAAGTAAAAAATATACCATGATTCTGAAATACTCTACCCTAAAGCAACAAGGCGGGATTAATAACTCCCTGCCTTTGCAATTAGGAGGGCTCACAAGCTGTTCTTTTACATACCACATATATCACTTTTAGTTAGAATTTTCAGCTGTGGTTTTCCTTTGGCTTTGGGCTTGGTACAATGAGAATTTCTCACCTTTTTGGGTATTTATGAATACCTAATTTAAGTTGTCATTTTCTCCTTGAATACTGTAAGGGTCCATCCAAAGTTTCCCTCATTTTTGCCTTGCGACTGTCATAAGAAGACCCCGAGGACCCCCACCTGGGCTGACTCTGGACAATGGTTTTCTGGCCTGAGCAAGGTGGATGCTTGCCAAGGGACTGTTTGCAGGTGCTTGCTGTGCTTCATGGTACACTGCTCTCGAGCAGGCACTTATTGGAGCAGCAGGTTCTGTTTACCTGTTTCTTGGAGCAACCCTCACAATAGTCCATAAATCTCCCCACATCTTGGCCAGAAGCCACTCGCTTTGGAAAAGGACTTTAAAAGAGCAAGTCTCTAGAGAAGACCCTTGGGATCCCCCCATGGATGAAGACCTGTCCATTATTGGCTGGCCCACAAGGACATCCATCTCGTCTGTTGGTAGCTATTTCCCCGTCCCCCTCTTTTTCTCTCTCTATACTCCGTTTCCTGTATTTCTCCCCTCTATTGCAACTGAGTTGTTGGCATTTAACAAAAATGCATTGCTGTGACTAAACTGATTTTGTCCCCTGCTGTTGCCTGTTTGCACCTCTGAGATCAAATGAACCATCACGACCCCCACTCTGTATTAACAGCGGATCGTGACAGATACTTCCAGAGAATTCTTCAAAACAAAATATATGTTCAGTTTTTTGCTCTGGATCTTAAATCATATATACATAGCCCAATGATCACTTATTTCTACTGTTTATTCTGATTATCTCTTGTTTCTATCAGTAAACTTATTTCAATATTACTATGAACAACCTCTGGAAAGCAGATGTTGTCACAGGCTCAGCAATAAAGTCATTATCCCGTTCCTCTTTGTGATGCTGAACCTGCATAATTTTGTCTCTTTCTTTTTATTTTTTCACTGAAGAAACAACTAATATTTCTCCTCCACACACACACAATTAACTTTCTTTATGGTTTCTTTACATTTTTACAAACAAATTTAGAAACAATCATAACCTTTCTTGTTTATTTTGAAGAGGCAGAAGTAATTTTCTCTATTTGATGAAATAAAACTAATTCCTGGGAATATATCTCTCACTAGTGAATTTATATTCCTTATGTATCAGTTAAGCAATAAATTATGAAACAGTTAATTTATTTTACCCAGAGAAAGCCCTGCTCCTATATGTCAGCATTGTTATTGTGATACAACTTGCAAAATAATATTCAAATGTCCATTTCTTTAGAATAGCTAGATTTTATTTTGCAAAACTGAGTATGTGAGAATAAAAACAGGGAATATTTTAGAAGATTTTTATTTAACTAGCTCTTCTATACAATTTTTTGTATAGAAACAGGTTCATAGTTTTAATCAATATTTCTGAGTGTAAAGCTTGCATTCTACCTCTGCCAAGAATTCAAGACTAGAGCATAAACCATAGGAATTTTTCTTCATGCAGTAGCCAGCATAAAAGACATATTTTTCTTTATGAAGAAAGACAGAGTTTCTCTCCTGAACCTTCCACTACTGATTTGATGAACATTTTACCTTCTTTACAAATTAAGGCCATCCATCCTTCATTTTTCCCTTTTGTATTTAGGAAGCAAAATCAAGCAACATAAAATATTATGGAATTATTTATTTTCAAATATGCTGAAGATTTCTCAATTAGCCCAGTTCCTTAAATCAGTTTTAAATTTAGATTTAAAGATCGATCCTATGGAGCAGGCAAATTTTTGGGCATCTTTGCAAGTGCTGATATGAGCCCTACAGAAATTATGTGTCTGCTGCTACAGCTCAGCACATTTTGAAAGTTTTCTCAAGTTGAATAAGAACAACTTTCATAAACTCAAGCCAAAAATAAGTAATCTCACTCTCAGATAAAATGTGCTTTCAGTATCAAATGGAATTTCCAAATGCAAACTCTTGCATCATATGAAACCTCTCTTCCCTCACAATGGTGTTTCCACATCACTCAGATAAGCACTAATGCAGGAAGTGAAAGAAGGAGCAAGACTTTCATTTCTCCAATAGATCATGTGGAAATCCTTCTGCAGTCTGATCTGAAACTGTTGACTTCTCCCTTTCACTATTTTTTTTCTTCTCTTGGAGGAGAATCAAACGGCATAGAAGTGAGATGAGGTGAAGTGAGAAGTCTGTCTGGGAAAGTACACATGTGGATTTTAACTCAGCTGGGGTACATCAGCCCTTTTTCCTGCAAATCTCATAGAGCTCTGGGAATATACCCAGGCTGAAGGACTGCTCTGTTTTGAATAAAAATTTAGAGAGAAGTAGGCACATAGCTAACAAGGGGCACACCTGCTAAAATTAAAATAACTGCCTTAGTAATAATTAATGGGGCTATAGACAATACACCCCTAATGAAGTATCTACTAACAGATAATACTATAAAAAAATTTCCTTTCTCATCTCAGTCTACACATTAAGGGGATTCTATACCCTTGATGATGAAAGCAAGATAAAGCCTAAAAGGAAAAAATAATGTGTTTAATTATCTGACAACATGTCAACATAAAAGACAAAATAAAAAATTGCCACCAATTTATAAGTAACAAAAAATCCTGTGAGGAATATATATGCATTTCAGTAGGTTTTGTGTATATATATTTAATAAATAGACATTTCTCTTCAAAAGATTAGTGTTATATTATATATGTGTTTCTATTTATCTGTGTATGTGTGTGTTCTAAACCTGTGAAACGCAGTATGTGCAAGTTCATATTCACACAAAGCAAAAAACTATTTCCATGTCAGTTGGGAATTAGCAAAATGTAGAATCTCTGGGGAGGAAGTAAACCATTTCTGAGTATGTCATCTTCCTGAGGTTAAAGAACATTAAATATCTTCTTTGCTGTACTGCATGTGCTGTCAGGGAATCCTGTGAGTCCCTTGTAGATGGGCAGGAGAAAAAGCAGACCTCAGAAACTTAGTCAAGAGTCACAGATAAAATGAATAAAGAAACAGTAGGCCACCAAAGCACACAGACCCACTTAGTCCCATCATTATTTGCTATTGCAACCACAGAGAAAGAAAAGTCTGCATTTACAGAGAATGGTCACATTACAGTTCTTCAGAACTTTGCCTTTATCCTTGGGATATCAATGCTCCAGAGACCTGTCAAGTGAGATTTTATGCAAGTCCATCTTAACTCTTTTGGAAGCTATCCATTCTGTCCATAACCAAAGCTAAGCTCTGAGGCAACCGCACCAGGGGATTGTAGAATATCATCACTCCAGTCTAGAAAGCCATTTCTCCTTATAACATTCCATCTTTTAAATTGTTTTATTTCTAGGTTTTGAGGGCATTTAAATTTGGAGAAATGGAACAGTCTTATTTTAAAAGTTAATGTCTTTGGTTACAGGTCCCTGTACAAGTATTTGTTACAGTCCTAAATTCAGGTATGTACAATCAAAAGCTGAGCAGACAAAATGTGACTATAATATATGGTCACTGAAAACAGAAGGATTTTTGGAGTGAAAAGTAAATGCTAGGTTTAAGTTTTCATTTGTACTGTCTGTTTTTTGAACATATTTGCTGCCTATCCATGTGTGAATAAAATGCAAGAGTTTGTGAAGAAGTGTTATATGTAATTTGGTAAAGTTTTATGTAAATTTGTTTAATTTTTCATTTGACACAAGCTGAGGCCAAGGTGATAATGATCTCTTTCTGTTTTGCTGCAGATATGTTAAAAGGCTTTGGAGACTTCAGTCATAGTGTTTAGAAAAGTTTTTAGCCCTGTGAGAGTGAATGCATTTCCTTTCTCACATATACAGTTTGCAATGCTGTCATTAATCTGAAGAAAAGTCCTTTCCCCTTCCCTCTGTTTTGGCTTATGCACACACAAAATCCACACTAAGTCTGAAGGGAAGAGAAAAGCTTCATTGTGTTGTTGTGCGACATGACGCCTGCTGTGTTTTCTACCATCCTTGGCCTCTTAGAAACTCCATTTTTTCTGACATTATAATCAAACATTCTCAGTCTTAGACAGCAGCACACATTTGTTACTGATGCCAAATAGCCACTTTTCCTTTGAATTTCCTACCAGTGAGATGTAGGATCTCTTTTCTTCCCAAATAGCTTGTTCCCTTTAATCATACTTCACTCTGTTTCTTGGATCATATTTTTCATTAGAATTCCTCAGCAGAAGTTAAATTATCTCAAGACAATTTCTGAAAGAAGCTACCGAGAATAATATTCATGAGGTAATAAGGAGGCAAAAGTCCTAGGAACACTATCTGAACAGCACAGCTAATTAATCAGAAAGTATTTTTGAGAAGGTACTTTTTGAGAAAATATATTTGCACTTGACTATCTGCTGCCATCCAGGGAAGTAGCTCATTTCATCACTTCTGTATTAGCAAAACACTATGAGCATGAATCCACTTTATCAGGATTTCAGAAATTGACTGATTGCTTACTAATATAAGGCAAGAAGACCTACTACAAAAATCCTACACCTCTTTAAAGTATTTTTTGTGATACACATCACATAAGAATGGTGACTATTTAGAAGAATTTATTTAATACAGAACGTATTTTCAGGCAGCCTTCGCAGACTGTCCATGCCCATTCTGACACTAGAACTAGCAACTTTTCCTGCTTTACATAGGTCTGGGTCTTAATTCCTTGATAGCATCCTTGTGAGTCAACAGGGCTTTTTTTTGGTAAGGGCATGGCTGGAATGCCTTTTATTGTCCCTTAGATGGAGACCATGCTTAAAGGCAGGAGATGAACTTAAGTATAGTCAGGATTGCTCACTGTATGTCATTCACACATTAATATAATTGTCACAGTATGTTTTCAATGAGTGGTTTAGGTTGCTTAAAGAATCACCATCAAACATATTAGCAAAAGCAGATTTGATGTAAATAGGCAGAAAACAGAGTTGAATAGCAAGGCTTACTCTTTTGCTTACTACAGAGGAAATCAAGTCAGAAGCACCGAAAGAAGAACCACTGCTTGAGATATCTGTGTTGGCTTCTGATCTAGCAGCTGTTTGCTCTAAAACAATCAAAGAGCACTGAGACTCAAGCAGTGTCTCCTTTGTAGAGTGGATCCTTCTTGTTCCTTTTTGTCATTTTATGTTTCTCATTGTACTCCCCTTGGAATACATTTTAGTTTCCAGGAAAGAAGTATTCTTTTTCTTTGGGACCACAGCCCCTCGAAGGGGCAGCAGAAAAAACTGAAACACAGAGGTTCATCTCAGTATGAGGAAAAGCTTTAACTTTAAGGTTGACAGAGCATTGGAATGGGCTGCATAGAGAGGTTGCAGAGCATCCATCTCTGGAGATATTCCAAAGTGACCTGGTCACTGGGTGAACCTGTTCTGGCAATGGGGTTGGACTAAAGGATCTCCAGAGATCTCTTCTAACCAGCTGTTCAGTGCTACTCTGCTAACTAGCTATGTGTGCAGTTAGCTAGCTCTGTGACCACTGAGTGTCATAAAAGGACAACTAAACGGGAAGAGGAAATTACGTGCTTTTTGAGAGTATTCCATTGGGAGTACTCCTTTGAAAAGCAGTCTTTCATCTTGCCAGTCAGGTTTCTTAAAGCAGCACTTGAATCTCATAAAAATCTTAAAAGTTTTGCAGTAAGAAAAGGGTGAAAACATCTTCTTTATTTGTGCATTTATTTGGGGATATAAGGAACAAGCAGGAGATAAGGCATAAACTGAATACAGAGAGGTTTATGAGGCCACTTTCAAAAGTGGCAGGAGAAAGTATGGCTGAACACTGCCAGTGTGAGGAGGTCTTCATTACAGTGCAGTAATTCTTCATGAACAGAATTACTTATTATCAATTATATGCTTTTACTTTTGCTGTAGTAAGCAATCAAAAGACAGCACTTTTCAATAAAAATTGATAGCAATTTAAAATAATCTAATTAATATTCCAGAGTCATAAGCAGAATTCAGCAAAATTTGGCCTCCTTTATGCCTGTGTAATGAAAAAGAACACAGTCATAGAATTTTAAAAGACACATAAGCTCCAACAGTGTGAAGACTGAAACTGCAATTACAGCATAAAAATATCCAACTCATTAAAGAAAAAGTTGGGGCTATTTTCTGGTATTTATAATCAGGATGGAGGTGTGTATTTCCTTTTGCAAATGTCTGTAAAGGTTTAGAAATCTATTATCATTTGAATCTATTATTGATAGTGATGGATTTAAATAGGCTTTAAATATATTGTATGGTACCTGCAGTATCTATGATTTCTACATTCCTTCATACAATCACTGAGCACAATTTTTTCAATTTTATTTAAAAATCTGAAGTGCATACAGGGTTTAAATCTAGATCTCAAAATCGAGTCAGTTTTGCTCTCCTGTGAGTTGCTTCAAACATTTTATTATAGATTCTACTAATGGCGCATTTGGGCCAGAACCTTTCCTGCCTGGCTGATATCCAGTGCCTGGGGTCCCAGGGTCTCTGCTCAGACTGAGGGCAGTGTTTTTTCATTTTCAAGCACACACAGAAGTGAAGCTGAGCACACATCCTTGTGACACACAGAGGACACTGACATGGTTGGTCATGACTCGCACTGGCACTGCACAGTACCCCAGGGCTCCCTGCTCCTCCTCCTGGGTTGGTAGACAGAAGGTCCCTGGTGCAACACTCCGGAAACACTCTCCAGGTTGATGAGCATGTTCACGGAGCCCCCTCTGCCTGCCTGGTGCCCCTGCCCCAACCCCAGACCCCTTGTCAGACTCATGTGTCCTCAACTTACTGGCTGGTCCAGATGGAAGTTTGCTGGTGATGGCAACGTGCACCCCATCTACACTAGATTTGGGGAGAACACAGACACATTATCCCAGCAGTTGGCACCAGACAATAGACTATAACCTGTGAACACAGTAGTCCATGGTTCTATTGCAGCATTCCCTTCCCCCAACAGGAGGTTAGGGAACACTACTTGTTGCAGTGCTGACACTGAATCACAGAATCATTAAGGTTGGAAAAGACCTCTAAAATCATCGAGTACAATTGTTAACCCAGCACTGCCAAATTCACCACTACACCATGTCCCTCAGGTCTGACTCCTCCACTTCCCTGGGCAGGCTTTTTGAATGCCTAACTACCTTTTCAGTGAAGAAATTTCCCTTAACACTAATTGCAACCCCCTCCTGGCATAAAGCCCTTCATTTCAGTAGTTGTAGACACTCACTGAGACCCCCACCAATTGCTCCAGCAGCTAATACCACAGGCCAGGGGCATCCACATCCCTCATCCGCACTCCAGCAGCCGGCACCCAATCCTCTCACAACAGTTCCCCACTATCTGGCACTGAGTCCTTCCAGCATGCACACACATGGGAAAGACATTGGGATTACACAAAGAAGGCAGTAAGAGAATATCTAATGGACTTGAGATAGACTGGGGCAATCAGGCTTAGGAATCTGACAGACAAGCATACTGACCCACTATGATTTACATGTAACGGCCCCTTTACTATCTATTCCTCTTCTCTTCCTCCCCTGCACATTGCTCCATTTGCAAAGACCCACCAACTCCCCTCCAACATCCTGAACCCCTAGGATAGCATACTTACCAGTTGCAAAGTACCAGCTGCAAACTACCATTTGCCCACAGGTCCTTGATACCTGTTCAGTGTGACTGATGAGGCTGACTTCTTGTCTCCATTATGATTCGCCTGTCAGGTTTGGGTCTCCACATACTTTGCTTCCCCCTTCTCCTTAGTATCCCATTTGACAAAGTCCTTGATCAGAAAATCACACTGGAATGAAAAACCCTACACTCTACCATTTTGTGTGACTCATCAATTTTGGTTCTCATCTCTGCCTCCCTTATTATGGTCAGACAGGTTTATGTCTCTCTGTTCCTGTTTATGGTTTCTTCCTTTTCTTAATATCCCCTTCTGTGTTGAGAACTCCCTGGTTAGACACTATAAAGGAGCAGACACTCTTCTTCCACAGATTCTTACAATTAGCACAAGATTGAGAAAATTACCATAACTGTGTTACAAAGGACTATGAAACAGAATATAGCAGAAAACATTAAAGGAAATTTTTATTTTTCAGTTATACAAATAAAAAACAATCCCCATAGCTGTACTTGAAATAAGACTAACAGTGTCAAACATAACAATTCTGAGAGAATATGTATCAATACTTTAAACCACAGAAATTGTAGGACATACATTGAGTAGCAACAGTACTCTCCTTTATCTACATTTATAACAATTGTGCTTTTCCCTACACAAAGTAACAGTGCTCTTAAAAATAAATAATGTGCAATTTCAGACTTCTATCCTGAAATATACTAATCTAGATCCCCATCTAAATCCTGGACACATCTCTCCCAGGAAAGTCAGCACAAAGAGTGCTTAAGCACTTTGCTAGATCAACCACTAAAAACAGGCACTGAACCTGCACCTGTTTTTCTTCAAATTGCAGTCAATGACAGAAGAAGTACTGACCTCAAGAACGTGTTGCTTATATTGTTTAACAAAAGGATGATACAGTTGTTATTACACGTCAGACTCTGATTTGAAAGGTTCAATAGCTCTTATATCTGGAGAGTGGCTCAGAGCTGTGGAAGAGAACTGTCCCCAAGCTGAAAAGTTAACAATCAAACATTTATCTGTTATTTATATGAAATATGAAAGACTATCACAGAAACATTAACATGTATCTTAATAAGAAATTTACAATCAATTTATCTGAATGAAATCAAGTTGCTTAATGCAAAGCTGCCATAAGCTTTGGAAAAATATACATGTTCTGCTGTCTTGATTTAGTTTCCAGTTCTTATTTTTAATGTACATTTAGGAACTACAGCAGGCAATTGATATAGCTGATGAGAGGGTAAATTTGAGGAACTCTCTGAACACAAGTGACTGGCATTCCAATTGTTCTTCACCAGGGCAGATAACATTACAACATTAGGGATCTTTCTTTTTATCCTACTACTTTCTACTATTGGATTATAAAAGTGGTACTTATAAACTGATTATCTGCTCTGTGTTGTGGGCAGCAGAGCTGTGAATGTAAACAACAGAAATCACCCAAGGCAGCTATGAAGGCTTAAACTGTTGACTGCTAACCAGTGAAGGACCACAAAGTGAAATCTGTTCTACCTCAAAGTCTCTATACAGCAGGTAAGACTTTGCTGCAATGTCCCGAGTCACCTTTGGGGAAAAAGTCACACAGCACAAGTAATCTGTTTTTCCATTTAGGTCCTGGAGTGCCTTAACAGAAATGCTCCACGAGTCCCAGGAGGTATAAGGGAAATATAAGAAGAGTGTCTACAATGAGACCATTGCTACTGCGTCCCAGCTGTAGAGTGCAAACAACAAGGGACAGTCCTGGGCATGTCTCACCTCAGGTCACCTCAGACCAAGCAGTAACTTGTGGTCACAAATCATCTCAAAACAATCTGTAGCACAACAAACCACACACCTGGGAGCCTCCCAGAATCTTTGGGCCCACAGAAACACAGGTCTTATACCAGAACAATAATGTAAAATTACTCCCAGTGCTTGTGAAAACCCACACAGTCAAAGACTACAACTGCTGCTTTCCACAGAGAAGAGTTTGAGACCCACACCTCATTACATCATATCTCACCTCAGGATAAAGTGAGGCAGGTGAGAGAAGAGGTGTGGAGTCCCATGGTTTTGGTAGGGAAGCACACTTAGGTGCTGGTGTGAGGGGAGAGTGCTGTGAGAAGGATGAGTGTGGATGACAGCAGAGTGCCCTGAGCCTATGGCTCACAGTGTCCAAAAATACAGCACTGAAGGTAGAAAGCCTGCAGAAGATGAGTTTAAGGCCTAGTATTGAGGAGGTATGGGAAAACTCTGTTGTCTTTGAAGCAGGTGCTACTGTCAATGTCTTGTGCCAAACCAAGTCAGAGAAGTTTAGTGATAGAGTAAAACTCTGGACTCCATGACTTATGTACTAAAGTTAACCTCACATGAAGAAAATCAAATGCATACTTGGTTTGGAAGCATGCAAAACCAAGGCCTTGGCCAAAGTTTGTTGCTGACTTTTAAAGGCAAATTGTCTCCCTATCTTTCTATTTACATGATACTATTTTAATTTATTTATTTGCACAAATATTTTTTTTACTGACAAGGAATAAGAGTTCCTATTGACTTTGCTGTAAGGTACATAATCAACAGGCATATTCAAACCTTCCACAGGTGAAAAAAATCACGTACCAGGTAGTATTTTAGATTACATGAGCATGCTGTTTGTTGATGGCCTGACACTAGAGAGAAGAAAAGACATTCCCAGAAGATTAAGTTGAGCAGATGTTTCTCTGAGCTTCTGAGAGACTGGCAGTGTGTGAATTATTTATTTCAATAGCAGTTTTGTCAATGTATATGAAATATGCTTTACAAGATGAACAGTAGCAAAACCCTAACAGCAAGAACAGGAATATGCTCACCCTTCATCAAAGAAATAACCTTGTATTAAAATGAATATATATATAGTGAACAAATAGCACCCTCTGGTTTATCAACACAGAAATTAAACACATTACAGTCTGCATGGCTGTTTAGCTCCTCGTGATTCCTTGATTTCAGTGAGATTCATCTTTGGACTGCTTATTGCACATGAGCATGTGGCCAAACTAAACTGTCCGAGGTAGGAGAGTCTGGGGAATAAGGAAAGATGTTAATGTGTCTTACATATAACAGATCTGACTTTCTACTTCCTCTAATATTTGGCCACAAGGCAGTGATTTAGCTAGCAAATCTGCGCAATCACAGATCTCCAATCATGCATGATGAAATATATGAACTTAAGAGGAGAAAATAGGTGATAAAGAGCTAGCAAATGTTTGTGAGAATGGTAATACATATGAAATTGCTCAAACTAATTCAACATTTACTAGGTACACTGGATATCATATTCGGAGACCAGGACCTAATGTAGCTCTGAAAACATAACAAGAAAATACGCATACATTTTACTTGCATGCATACTCCTTAGCCGAGCATAGCAGGAAAGATGTGAAACCATGATGCTACCAATTTATGTGCACCTTTATCACTAAAATGTATCATAGGATGATAAGTTTTGGTTTTAATGTATGCTGTACTGACCCTCCACCCTCTCCTATGCTCCTGTAATTTCTCATTCTTTTTTTTTGGAAAGAAGGAAGTAAAAGAACTCTTGGTTTTTTGGATAAACAAGACTCATGATCAAAAAACCAACTTTGAGATAATGCAGCTCTGCATTATTTCAGTCAGTTACACATCAGAACATCTAGATGATACAAAAGAGGTATATTAAATAAAGAGATCATTTAACAGCATTAGAAATTTAAAAGAACTGTATGATCTGCATTTTTTTCTATTAATTGGCTAGGTCTTTTTTTTCCCTTTAGTTCCACTGTCACCTGAGTTTCCTTAGACTGTTCCTTTCTACCAAGAATGAAACTGTGTATATATATATACATATATACACACACATATATATTTGAATGCATGAAGTAATTTCTTTACTCCTGTAGATTTTTCTGAAGAATTCTATATGCAAAGTCAGTAAAGAGGGTTTGATCTGAGATGCTTAAAATATATAAATAACAAAGAATATGTTCCCTTAAGCAGCAAAGAAACATAAATCCACACTGTTTCTCCAAGATAAGGAAAAATGTGTATAAAAAAAATTTTGGCACCAAAAACGAGGGCACTCTCTTGTATGTCTTCAAATCTGTACAGGAGAGAAAAACTTCTCTTTAAGTCAGATCAAAATGATATCTGCGTGGTTTCATGTAATGAGGACTGACAACAGTAGCTAGAAAAACAATTGGGATGTTAAGGATTGTGTGACAGCAGGATACAACACAATAACACTTGATTAAATATTTGATGTTCCCCTCCACCCTCCCATGCTTAGGAATCTTTTTTCCTCAAGACAATTCCATAAGATAAAAATATTAATTACTCATAACATCCTTGAAGTCTTGTAAGGCTGCAAAACATTAAAAGCAACAAAACACAACCAATGTCAATATGAAAAACAGCAACCAAAGCTGAGATTATTATACAATATCAGAAACAGTTCTCTGACTGAAGGCATTTACTGATTTGTTTGATCTTACAGACTTCACTTTCTCTACTCAAATCCATCACAATATTTTCTGCCAAAGCATGATTTATTTACTCAAGTAAATATTCCATCTACTGGGTATTCCTGTGTGGCTGCTTGATCACAGTTGCAAATTGGCAGGCTCTTTTTCTTCTTTAATTCATGATGAATGTGTCACTGCATTTTGTAAACACTGTTGAGCATACATTCAAGCTTTGTTCTTAGTGAAAGTGGCACTTACTTGAACCTTTGCAGTCAAGACAGCTTAGTTATATAGCACTTTACAGGTATAATAGCTGGTTATGTATTTCTGATCTAATACCTTTTTCCAATGACTTAATGGGTATTGAAACAAATCCCCACTGTGGTCCCATTGCCATTCCAAAACATCTTTATGATAAGGTGTGTATTCTGTATTTATTGTACTTTACATGTGCTTTATTGCTGTATGCATTTCCCTGTCGTTAATTTAAGTGCTCCTCTATTATGTAACACATATAATGTTTTAAACTCTAGTGGCATCCTATGAGGACTGGCATTAGAAAAGTACCGATATTTCAGATCATCATAATAGTGATACTTGACTGGTTTTCCATGTAAATCCTTTGGGAATGGCCAAAATCCGTACAGGTGAATTTCATCACAAAATCTGGTGGCAAGTGTATACATGAGGAGACCAGTGCTGGGTCGTTTAATGTGGACCTTGTTTGTCAGCCAATAGCTGCAAAGAAAGAAAAAGTGCATTAAGAAATTCATATAACTTCACGTGAATAAATCCTGTGAACTTATTTTATCTACTATGCATTCATTTTACACTATGAAAAGGTGAAAGTCTCCTTTTCTCTAAACTGAAATCATAATGACACTGTTCTGGTGCACCTTTATTCCTCCTATAGAGGTTAAGGGAGACCTTTTTTAGCACAGTGCTGGAAAAACCCTGGCTAACTAAGGGACTTAGTCCAGGCTTTAATCCTGACACAAGATCACGTCTGCAGAAGCTAGAAGACTGTAGTTAACCTCTTCAGCCACATCAAGAACAGTCTCTTGCTATAAAATCTGATCTGTTGTGGTATCAAATTCATGTGATCAAGTGAGCCCTACACTGAATATTTGATTGGCCCAGTGGTTACTTCACAGATTGACTGTCTAAATAGAAAGCAAGTGGAAATTATAAACATAAGTTAAGATTTTAAATTTCAGAAGTCAGTAAAAGAGAAGCTTAATTTACTTGCTTGTGCTTGTTTCTGTTTCTGTTGTTGCTGGCTTGGGGTTTTTTGATTTTGTTTGTTTTTAGTTTTTTTGCATTTTTGCATTACATCTCAAGTTCATTTTTTGAAAGCTGAAGGACCCTGCAAAGTAGAAAACAGTTCTGAGCTGAATAATTGCTTCTCCAAAGTCAGTATACGGAATGACTCAGAATTTTACTTGGCTGTAAAAACAGGATGGTAAAAGCATATTTAAGGAGTGAATACAGTTGGGAATGGGTACAGCTACAAATGACACGTGCATATATCATTTTTCATTGTCTTCATAAACACCATTTTTTAGACATAACATGCTAAGCAGTTTGCTGTTCACTCTGATAAACTGCAACTCTGTAAAACAAGATAAAACGAAGGAGGGACTCCATTCTAGAAAATAAATGTTTGTTTATGGAAAAGTTGCTGAAGAAAGAAATCTGAACACTTTTAGCACTTCAAATCATAGATACAGCAGAACAGTTTAAAAGCTAATTACTTAATTTTTGTAAAAACTGGTAGCTGTCTCTTGAGAAGCTGGTAATTTAATCTCATGCAGTCATCCATCTACATCAGTGTTTCTAGCCAAATAGCAGTCAAAACTGATGCATCTAGTACTACAGGCTACCACTGCTGTCATTCCAGCCGAATTTTACCCTTCCAGGAATAGGATCTCATGGCAGAAAATTAAATTAGTAAACAGGTAAATATTTGAAAAGGATGCTACATCTTACTTAAGCATTTCCCTCCAGAAATAAGTATGTAATGAAGGGATAAAATGCAATGAAGACTCTCTTACAATTTAAGAGTAAAAAAGCCTATCTTCTCCTGTCATATTCAGGTATTATACAAAACAGAAGTTTAACTATTTGGTATTTCTTAAAATTGAAAAATATCCAGACTCTCTCTATATATATTGAAAATACAGTACTTGATGTAATTACCACAAAAAAAATTGTAACTTGGGATCCATTATACTTCAAATGAAAAAAAAAGGAATTCAACAAATGGAACAGTTGGAGGGACTCAGTGCTCCAGGCTGATGCTTCCTAAAGGTCATTTATCTCTGCACATTCCTGGCTCCCAACATCTGCTTGAATTAATAGAATTGTCAAGTGGTAACACAAATCTCAAGTAGTCTTTATGATTTTTGTTCTGAAAGATACGTGTCAACTTTTCAGTCACTCAGGTAGCTGTTCTAATCTCAAACTGAGTTAAGGCTGATTAGGGTCAACTGATATTGTAGATGCTTTAACCAATAAGCATCTTTGTATCTGTTTTTAGTTTCTGGAGTTTTATTATAGCTTTAAGTTAAAGCACAAAAATACTCTCCCAATCTGTTTTTCTGGGATGCACTTATTTTCTTTTTAACTAAGTTTACATCATGAAGGAAGCAATATACTTTACTAACTATAGAACTAAATGAGAATCTGTCTTGGTTCTAATAACTAATCTCTAGATCTTCACCCATGACCAATTCCTGATTTTCAAGCTGGGTAAGAATAAGCTTAACTGACAGGACTGGATGAATTTCACCATGCTAGAAAATAGTTATCACTTTGAAGTCTGTAACTGGCTACAAGTACACCACTACAAGTACTCATTTTCTTGATGCCTCATGCTAAAACAACTCCTTTGTGAGGCCTGAAGGCTGAATTTATTGAAGATTAGTGAATATGCCAATGCATAAACACTCTTTAATTCTATAATCTCTGTGACTTGAGGTTGAGTAGCTTGAATTCAAAGAGATCTCACTTTAAATTACTTTAAAATATATGGCTGATGGTAACGTAGTAAAGATACTGGCAAGATACAATGAATTTCAAATTATGCTCTAAAGTTAGCAGTAATTTCTAGGCGTAAGTGAAAACCAGCACAAATAGAGAGTATGTTGAACAGTATGCAATGAAAGGAAAGTCAGGTCATTACTTAAGTCCATGTATTGCTTTTTAATAATTACCATTAATAAATACCATGTTTGCAACAGGTAACTAAAAAACACCACAACACACTGTAAGAGTAAGGGTCACCCTGCTGACAGCAGGGGACTGCTAAAAATGCCTCTTCCATGAAAATAAGGGGTATTTGAGGAGATACTGGTTCCTGTAACAATGTCCTTGGGCTCCTACTATGATTCTGTCTATTTTCACCTCAGCTCCTCATCCCAAATCTAGGCATCTTTGCCTTCAAAACTTCTTACACACTTCAGACATATTAGGTAGTGATCTGTGGCTACATGTCTGAGACCTCTTTCACACAGTCCAATATAGATCTCTCTTCTACAATCCTTTCTTTTTACTGAGCATACATGTTTCAAATAGATTTCACATGATTTTAAAATCTGAACAACGATCTCTTGCATGTTCCACTGTATTTTACATTAAAAAATGAAAATAATCAAAGACATTTTTGGTATTTCTGTTAGTACAGGAAAGAAATACTGTCAACAATGGATTTGTGCCAGCATTATTCTAGTACTTTCTGATGCTTTAAACATATATGCTTTTCCCTTCCTTTTTATTTTTATTACCTTAATGAAATCTAGTTCTAAAATGCAGTTCCACACCATAAATAAAATACATGTTTTAAAATTCTGTATGTAAAAATGTACTTTTTGTCAAAGATCCTTCTTTGTCTCTACTAAGATAATACAAAAAGCTATAAAAATTATAAAAGAATTAATTTTTAATTGAGGCATTGGTACAAAACCTAAACATCTCAGTAATAATGACTTCTACAAGAACCATGAGATTATTCCTATTGGAAGGAATGTCTGCAGACCTCTGGCCAACCTCTGACAGATCTCAGCCCAATCTCCTTCTCTAAGTAGGGTTCCTCAGCCATAGCTGGCTGGGCCTGCGCTCCAGCCCAACCACATTTGTAGCTCACTACTTACCTTGCTTCAGTTGGCAATTATCTTTCGCGCTTTAAGGGGGCCCAAAGGTGCTTGAGTAGAAAACTCTGTCTACATTTTTAAAAAAGCAATGAAAAGAGTGGAAGTCTGCCCTGGTGAATATGAGATAAATAATTATTTACTATCATGAGCACTGTTAAAAGATTACTTTGACACTTATATTTGTCTTTGAGTTTCTGGACCCTCAATATTTTGGCCTTTAAAAATACTGAACCTGTTTCTACCAGATCAAAATATCACCTATAGTTAAATATACAGTCAAATCCACCAGACTTTAACCTATATCTAGTAAGATATCCTCATATTTATGAAAATGGAATGTTCTACTATCAACATGACTGCCAGAGGAATGTCAGTTGAATAGCACGTTGCTACCTGATAATGACTTCTTGCAGCTTTTGACAAAAATTAAATTAAAAAAAACAACATAAACCCACATACATCTGTCTTAAAAACAGTTAATATTAAAATGATCTGAGTAGACTCTATTACAACAACTAATACATGCAACAATTTATGCCAATCATGATTACATTACATGAATACTGGGGAATTCAAATGACAATTGCTGATCCTGTTACTGTGGAATAGATGACTTCTGACCAAATTAAAACATGAGATGTGCTTTCCCATGGTACTCAGGGTGAAGTGTTGTCTCAGACAAAGAAAATCAGATATGATGGGTTACAATCAGATAGCAGGTAATTTAGCGCACTTACCATCTTTATTTGTCTTATCTACAAATTCTGTAAGATGTCATAGCATAAATAGATTCAGGATCTGAATATATATTTCAATGGATTTTGAATTCCTTACTCTGAACAGGGCTGAATCTGAAGAAACATTTATTTTTTAAACTCTGAATAGCTCAAAGGATTATAGGTATCATGCTCTTTTTCTTGAGATGTCCAAGCTGATCTCCAAGTAAAACTACTCAACCCACCCGGCTGTAACTGAAATCCTGTTCCTTTTACTGACAGAATATTTTTAAAAAGAGCTTTCTGAGAAATCATGTGTGGTATTTGAGAAGTTAAAATATTAACGTTAATAGGAAGGTAGGGGAAAAAAAAGATTTTTGAAAGATGACAGAACATCTCAGTATTACTCAAGAGTGTCTGTGTGAGAAGCTAGAGGATGCATATTGTCTTGATTACATTTCCTCAAAAAACAATTCAGAACAGGACAAGATACAGAGTAAAGGAACATATGCTATTAGAGGAATAAAGTAACTTCTGTAAGAGGAGAGAATAAATGGAGTAGCTTGAAAAAGAGACAACTAGGTGTGGACATGGCAAAACACTCCAAAATGATGAACTGGTGAAGCTGGCAAATAGGAATTTAATTACTACTTTAGCATAAGCACTGTAACATAAAAAGCTATAGACTCAGTAAAGTAATTTATTGGTAGGTCTGAAATAAACAGATGAAAGTACTTTTTACACAATACAACACTGAACTGGGAATTCATAGCAATAGGATGTTTGGGATGCCATTGGCAAACCGACTAAAACACCTACAACTTGTCAATGTTCACAAACCCAGTGGGGCTGATGAAGCTCCTTCTCAAAGGTTTGCTAAGCTGCTGGCAATGGGAGCATAAATCACAGGGCAATCTTTCCTCTGTTTTTAACTATTCTTCTATGTTTCTGTGTTGGCACCTGGCACTGGTAAGACTACAGGCTAGAAAGCGATCTCTTAAATAGCTACTTTTATGTACTTGGACCCAACATCTATTTTCTAAGAAGGTGCTAGGGCAAATATCTTCCTCAAATGCAAAGAATAAATCAATTTCTTGTGCTTTCTTGTCTTCAGTGGGATTAATCACACCAATTTAGGAACAACCCTTCAATTTACACTCTCAATTTATGTGGATGCATTAATTAAAAATGCACTATTTGTCTTTTTCTTACTGAGACATGCTTTGCGCAGAATGCTGCACAAGGAATCTAAAGTATGAAAGAATAGTGTGAATAACAACACAGAAAATGTGACAGCCAGAACAAAAGCACTAGTGAGTGTTTGCACAGTATCTACTTGAAAGTTTATAGTATACAATATTTTCAAAGAGCATACATAAAAAACCTTCTTTCGTTAAAATGAATAATGCACTTTATGAAGAGCTGAAACTCCAGTAGAGCCCTACACAAAAAGTCAGGATTCTGTCCTGATCTGATCTGCCTCTTTAGTAGTTAGAAATGTGCTCTGTGATACATCACACTATAAGGGAAAGCAAAGGCTACTTACTTATGTTTCTAGTGGAACTTGCAAAGAATAGCCATCAATATATTTAAAAAATTATTTAAGTCCTCAGGAATCCATTTACATGAAAAAGAGACCTGAACCTTTTCCAGTAAATATAGTTAGTCTTCCACTGAGAGACTGAAACTTCTACCCTTGCTTCAGGAGTCATGAAAGGCATCAACTGGCACTGTAGCACAGTACAAGCCTCTGCTAAAAAGCACTGCTCATTCAACGCATGCAGAAAACCATTTTCAAGAGTGAAACATAGAATAATTTTAGAAGAAGTCATCTACGAATAATTTGAGATTACAGTTGCAGTAGATGTGCACACAGGCACATAGCAAGGTGCAGGGAAACAGACCTAGAATACATTTTACAGGCTTAGAATGCCAAGAGAAATTTCTGGAGTCTGACATATCAGCTCCTTACTGAAACACGATAGAAAGAGAGATCTTCCAGTGAGGTGGTCCATGCCTATCTTATTTCTGAGGCATTCTTGGACAATAGTATATGCCTACTGTACAGATAATAGAGCAAAATATAGAATTCTATAAAATAAAGAATCACAGAATTGATTCAGTTGCGGGGGTGGGGGAGGGACTTTTAAAGATCAATTAGTCCTATCCCTCTGTTCTATGCATGGACATATTACACTAGACCAGGTTGCTCAAAGCTCCATCCAACCTGGCCTTGAGCAATTCCAGTGATGGGACATCCACAACCTCCCTGAACTACTGGTTTCAGCAAGTGTCTCAACACTCTAATGACAAAACATTTATTCCTTCTGTCTAACCCAAACCTATCTTCTTTCAGCTCAAAACCACTGTCCTTTGTCCTGTCTTGGAGAGATAGTTAAAAAGTCTCTCCCTCTCCAGCTTTCTTGTAGGCTCCCTTCAGGTACTGGAGGGCCACAAGAAGGTCTCCGTGGAGTGTTCTCTTCCCCAGGCTCAGCAAGCCTAAGACTCTCTGCCCTTCTTCAGAGGAGTGATGCTCCAGCCCTCTTGATCGTTTCTGTGTCCCTGCTCTGTACCCGCTTTCTTCTTTCTCCTGAAGAGTCCAGAGCCAGATGAATTGGTGAGGGCATAACAAAAATTGCATTGTATTTCATGAGAAGTTACCACAAAAAACTCTATCTCCCATGCCACAGATAGGCAAATGGAGTAAAAGAAGAATTTGGTTTGTAAGAAGAGTGCAACTGATTGGATAAACCTCTACAATTGTATTAGTGAAAGCTTGTCTGGGAATGCCATGTCAAATGAAGAACATGTAAAAATCTAATTGAAAAATCAAATAAAGAAAAAAGGAATCCTGTACCAAATCATATACCCACATCAATAGACTGAAAGACTAAAGCAAAGCAAAATTTAAAAAAAAAACAAAAAAGGAAAGAAAGGTTATGTAAATGCATTTAAAATTCTTTTAAAAGAAAATAGTTCTCACTTTATGGATTAAAGCCTTTAAACAGAATCTGAGCTGTCTTACTGCTGCTTACAGTGCTATCTTCAAATATTGTCAGCGGCTTTACTAAGTTACCATCAAACATGTAACTAACAGTCATTTGAAGTGCAATCTTCAGTCTGAATTCAAGTTACTCAACTTCATGTCATCACTGCTATAGAAATAAAGTGCGTTTACACATTGGCACATCTTCCAGACACCGTGTGCCCAGAATTTGCTTTGCATATTAAGAACAAATTTATAGAATTTGAAAAGAAAACCAGAAAGTCAGATTTCCTCTTCTCTTTCACCTCTGCTTCAGAGAATGATCATCATACTAAAATAGCAAGGACGGATTAGTAATCTCATGAGTTAATGCAAGGAGATCTGAGGCATGGTGCTCTTCACCAGTCCTTATGTATTATCCTTGCCAGTGAGAAGCCTCCTGCTCTTTTAACAGATTCCTTTGGAAAAGATGTTTGCTACTAACAACATTAGAGCTGACATCAACAAACGCATAAACCAAACCTTCCTCTACCCATATCCTCTAAAACCTGTTCTCTCTCTCCTGAATTAATCCAGTTCATTTTCTAATAGACTACAGAGTCAGCATGAACCACCCCTCTGGATCTGCTCCCACTGTGAAAGATCCCTAGGGGAAACCCACAAACTAAAACAAATCAGCTCCTCTTTGGAAACCCTCAAACAAACCCCTTGCAGGCAGCACAAATCCCAACTGCCACCAGTGATCCAGGGGTCAAGCATACATTTTGTTTCCAGTGCCAGCAGGCAGCAATACTCCTGCAGCAGGCTGAGCTGCCCTATCTGCTTGGCACTCATTTTTCTACAGCACAGCTCACAGCTGTGCTCCCAGGGTTTCAACACCCAAGACAGTTTCCAGTGCATGTCTTTTAGAGCGGAGAACACACTGCAGCATGGAGAGAGGGCTTCTCTCTCCCTGAAGTTTTTTATCAGACCTTAGGATTTCTCTTTAGTGATTTTTAAATGACTGCTAGTTTGGCAAAGGAAGATAACACTGAGATTATTTTCTGAAGCCTTTCTGTCCTTGAGAGCTAAGTTCTCTAAATTACCTTTTTCCTTTTGCATTTCAATGCTCTGTCCATTATAGACTAAAAGGTGAAAAAGGCAAGGCCTCACCTGTAAAGTTCATGCCACACATGAACCTTTCTACTGCTTTGTTAGCCCATCTGTATGTTCCATTTCATCTGAGGCTAAACAATTATATATAAGCATAAGATGTGTCATCTGTTGGTTTCAGTATGACTGTAAAACACCCACGTACTTCCCCTCTGCCAATTCTGCTAGTAAGTGTGCCCACACTTATACTGAAATGAAAAAAAAAAAGGAAATAAAAACCTCCACTTTGTGAGCCTCCAAAATGTTCTGAAACCAGGCTGCACATGTTTTCAGTAAGGTCCTATCTAAGATTCTTTTACAAGTCTTCTTTTCTTGCAAAAGAAAATGATTAATCGTTTTCTTTGGAAAGTCCCCTGTATCTCAGAGGTACACAATAAAGTACAAATAAATGTGAAATGAAAAACCAAGTTCTAGCAATAACTTTTGCTAAGTCCATTTTCTTTGACTACTTCACTAAAGATATGATAAAAAAATTCAAATCATGGCACTTGCTTCTACTAAATACAGACTAGAAAACATCCATAAGCTGTTTCTGCTTTCCATGAGGTACAGGAACTAAAATATTTCTATATAGAAATATTGCTTTAAAAAACCTTGAAATGAAAGTAATTATTTTTTACACATTATAGAAGTAGCTATTATTTTCCTAATTTTTCCTGTGGCCTAGTAATTCACCTATTGAAGACAGAAGGACGGAGCTCAGAAGAGGACTTCAGTACAGCAGTATTAATGTATTGAATTTATAATATGAATCCAAACAGCACTAACCTCGCACACATTTATAGATACATCCTCATGCCTACAAATGAGGATAAGGATAAGCATAATGCCTAAAAACAGGATTCACAGGAACAACTTTGCTGAAAGAACACACAAGACAGAATGGAGAGGGACAGAGACTTTGGTCTAGAATAGGAAGCAAATGAGTACAGGTGACAGATTTCAAATCTCATTCAATCCAAAACACATGCACTACAAGCATCTACCTCAAATACAGTGAGCCTTCCAAAAGCAAAGGGCAGAATTCCAATTTAGCACCTGATTAATCAATTATTTTCAAAGAAAACAAGTTCTGTTTTTAAAACATCAACACAAGGCATGTCAGCACTGACCTAGCCCTCCCAAGGGTAGGAAATAGAGCAGTGGTCTCCCTTTTTCTCACTTTATAATTCTTTGATGTAAACTGAAACAAGCTGTGATAAATGTGATTTGTGCTAATTAAATTGCAACTATATTAACAAAATTGTATTTAGATCAATAGAAGGCAATTGTTACAGAGTGAGGGGGGAAGATGGGTGAGACAGGACAAAGGACATCGTCCAGATGTTGGGAGCCAAACAAGTATTTTGGAAGGGATAATAGAAGGATGTAGGTCTGATAATTAGCATCTAGAAATAGAAAGTTTCAACCTTGAAATGGACCAAAATGGGATGATTCCAAGATGAGACGTATTTAGAATCTTGTTATGGAAAACATCTGCTCAGTTACAGAGTGCGCCTGCGCTACCTGCGGGTCACACGTCGGTCAGTNCTAACAAAGCTAACAGGCTTCCCTTAGCCTCTGAAAAGCCTATACATGGCTCATGTGCCAAATAAACAAATTCCTTCCCTCACATGGGGGCCTGATTCTGCCCAGATGCTCTCACTCTCTTCCCCACTCCCCAGTGGGGTGGGGAGAGAACAGGAAGAGTAAAGTCAAGTAAACAAGTACAAACCAAGTCAGGGATCAAGATAAAGACAGCTTACCAGGAGAATGAAAGAGCAGCCTCCCACCTTCTTCTTCTGCCACCACAGTTGTATTGATTGTTGAGCATGATGGTGGATAGCATGGCATTTTCTTTTGTAAAAGGAAGTTTTGAGGCCGTGCAAGTGCCATTCAGTGTGTGCCATTTCAGGCTGTGCAAGTGCCAAACACTGGTGTGTTACTAACAACTCACTAATACAACACACAGCACCTACGTTTAGGTACACATGTTCAGGAAGAAGGTAGTAGCCACTAGTGTTAGCACTTGCTAAGTCCAGACAAAATATCCCCAGACGCTTCTCAGTGCTTCTAATCTGAAACACTTAAATCTCTCCTTGTATGCCAAAAGGAACTCAAGACTTCAAACAAATCCATTAAAACAGTCTTGAAGGAACTCATATGGATTACAAAGCTAGGCTACAGAAGACACTGAGCCAAACTGCTCCTTCCTGTACTGCCAGCACTGTTTACATTTTTGCCAGTGTATTATTTCACTGAAGCACTATTCATGTTAACCGCATAACAATCTGAATTGACCCAAGCAAAAGGCCAAACCATATAGTGTGTATAGCTATAGCTTTGTTTGCTTATTTCCACATTACTAACTAAGCCTTTGAAGAAATCTCTTACTGGCTGGATGGTTAATACAACCTCTCCTCATCACAGAAGCTCAGTATGATCAAAACTAAATGCACATATCTTTAAAAACTCTTGGAAAGAATTACAATCAAAACAAAAAGTAGCAGAATTTTATTATTTTCTAATTTTGGAAACAGCACTTTAAACATAAAAGGAAGGAAACCTAACAATTTTTTCGTGCATACATGTTCCAGCCAGAATCAACATATAATTAATCTCTAAAAAATCCCAAGAGAAGCTATTCTCAGTTCTATTAATACTATATGGCCAACATCACCCTCTGTGGATTCCAGTCCTATTACTGGTTCATCAAAAACAGACTACAAAAAATGTTTCTCATTTGCTTCTCAATTGCACAGCTACAGTTTTGGGGCTTTTTTACAGGAATATGAAATGATCAAATGGGAGTTTTAACATATTTTTATGGTTTTCAGAAATATAGGTTTTGTGTAAGGGAAAAGAAATGAAAAAAAAAAAACACCCCAAAACCCAAAAACCTAAACTTGAAAAACAATCATAATAAGCACCAAAATAGTTTTCAAATAAATATAAATTTGCAGATACGCTGTATGAATAAACTATGTGCTATGTATTTCCTGCTTAGCTCCTAGAAGTCATTAGTATTAGTTAGAATGCTGCTGCTCACGGTAGATAACCTAAGCAACAAAATTTGAAAATGGAAAATTTCATTCCTGTTTCTTTTTACGACTAATTCTGCTGCTCTCCCACTACTTGCAACCTGAAATTCAATTTCGGAATAATAAGTTTTACAGTGTTAGGTATATAAAAACTGCTGATAAGGAACAAAATGGCAGAATGGACCAGTGAGAGAAAAATATACAAAAGCAGTTCTGTCAGCAGCACTGTCAGCTCTGATTTTGTGTTCTCTACTTCCATTGTGCTTCCATCCAATGAAAAATCTCTCTCAAAAAGTGAGATATCTCTTGACAGACCTTGCTAAATCTTTCAGAAATATGATAAAATAGGCGAACTTGTGCAAAGGAAATAAAAGCTCATCCTGTGAAACTTCAAACTAGATCAGGGCATATCCTTAGGAGATGCAGGGGTGCTGCAGCTCTGGCAAGTAGCTGCAAGACTAAAACATCAGTCCTGGATTGTCTCAACTTCAAGAACAAGAACATCATTTCCTGCTCCCCGCATAGGACAGGATATTTGGATTAGATGAACAACTTCACAGAACAGATTAGGTTCCTGAAATCCAAACTAACTGGCTTCCCATTTGTTTGCTTAAGTTAAACAAAGCCAGCTCCAAGGATACCTTACACTAGGGCACAAGGGTACTATAAGGTAAAACTCTTATTTTTAATGTCCACATGAATATAAAACAGGCTTGTACGCCACTGAAAAGAAGTTAGCGTGAATTTTTTCCCAGTATTTTGAATATTTATATACAATGTAAAAGACATGGTCATTTTATAGTTTGAATTCTACTTTTAGCGTAATAGCCATTTTTTTCCTGAGGGGGTTTATTTATCCATGTATTCTAAAACATATTTTCTTAATAAATATATGTTAGCAGTAAACTGAAAAGGGAAGTCTGTTAGCAAGAAGAAAATGAACAGAAGTTTTGGCAATATAGATTACTCACAGTAGCTGTTTCTCAGCTGCTGGAGAACTACTTGATTTCTGCATGTTTCAGTTTCTGAAAGTATTTTCTCTGTAATTCCCAGAGTAAAGAACTCTGAAGATATGGTTAAGTTTTGCAAAAGGTCACTACATCCAACGAATACCTGTTTGCTTTCACTAATAAAGAAAAAAAGACCCTGAACTGGAAGTGACCATAAATAGGCACAGCATACTCCTTACACAATCAAAATTCAAAGATTTCAGTGAGAGTTCTGCATGTTTAATGCAGGATAATACTGCTCTTTTACATGCAGGATCAAGGAGGAAATAAGCAGAGAACAGGCAAATCCCACAGGATGTCCACACAATTGTTCTGTACCCAAAAGATGGGAAACAATCTAATGTGAAGCAATTTCAGTGATACTGCTGCTGAGTAACTAATAGTTCAAAATATCCAGTTTCCTACTGGATGGCTCCAGTTGGAAGGGCAGCCAAGAAAACATTCTTACACATCAGATGAGCATGAGAGCTTTGTTTTGTGGATTTAGGAAAGGAAATACATGAAAAAACTTCCCAGAAAACTAGTGTATTTTAAATCTGTATTGCTTGTCAGGGCAAGGGGGTGGTGGCGTCCAGCCTCCTCAACAGATATCTTCAAATATTCACCAGCACAAGCACAAAAAAAAAAAAAAAAAAAAAAAANAAAAAAAAAAGTTGTGCAAGGCTCTGGGAGTTAACTGACCTCCACTTAATGTACCAACCACCTATTTTGTCTCAGGAATTCTCTCTCCATGGATCCGAGAGGCAGGATCCATATCAGAACATCCTGCTGATCCTACTTTTGAGTTTGGTTGTCTGCTGCCACTGGTAAACAATATGATCTGGACTCTAATCCAAGCAGGCTCAGTTTCTGCTTGCCAGTTACAGCTCTGCTACTGAGACAAGCCTCTATACACTTTCCACACCTCAGAGACTATAATTTCACTTGGAAAATATTATTACAAATAATCCTAATGAAATAGTTCAGCATTAAATCTCAGCCTTCTTAATAAAAAAAATTCTGAAATTAGTCATTGAAGTAAATTAAAAAAAAAGTTACGTGATTTGTTCATTATAATTACTTAATCTTTTTGTCAGTGACATAAGAGAGCAAGTAAATGTTTTTGATCAGTTAAAATGTTAATTTAAAGATTTTAGTTCCATCTTGAACTCTGTCATGTATTATTGCCTCATTTATTTTGTCAATATGTATACACAGTGATACTAGAAGCTCCATAAATTAGCTTTAAGCGATTCTTGGGGAAAAAATAATGCAACGGCTCCCAAATCACTTCAAATTCTAATATTCAAAACTTAGATCAAAAAGTGAAAAAGCAATATAGAGAAACATTATCGCAGGTAATCACTTGAACAAAATCTACTGAAGAAAAAAAACCTGAAGACAATGGCCATTTACAATATTACTGATTTAAAAAGTAGTTATCATGCTGGGCTTTGTATGTATATAATTCAGCTTTAGAATCTAAAACACTTCTGAGATTCTAAAGAAGCATCCATCACTCACAGCAGTTTTATAAAGCATGAAATCAGCAAAACACCAGTTTCTTTTTCCAATACACATTACTTTTTTTTTTTAACCCAAAAAGTGCATAATGGAAAGGAAAAAAAGCTTTAAAAATTATCTCAGAATGCAGTCATCTGATCAATAGCAACTCCAGAACACTATGTACTGCTTATAAAGTTTCTTTCATTAAAAGAGGAGGAAGAACAGGAGTGAAAATTTCAGTGCAGTGCTGTGATTGTAGCCAAACTGACCTATTACTAGATAAAACTCTAATATAACTTTATACTGCATTAGAAATAAAGAATTTGGCCTCATTAGATCAGGTCTAAGAAACTTTATGTTCTGCCCTTAGAAAGTGCCTAACACTATAATCTTTAAAGACTAATGAAGACTAATGTATATAAACTTGACAGTTTATATACATACAGATACATACAAAAAGAAATACAGACAACACTTTCCAAACCTTGAGCCTGCATCCTTCATCGCAAGATATTCTCTATTTGTATTTAATGTATTAGGTTGGAATCATGAACCTTATTGATTATTAGATATTAAATTATTTGGCCCAAAATTCACCATACTTCTATATTTTAATAAAATTTTAGGTTCATTAGATCAAAGACCTCTTGATATCAATTTAAATTTACTGTTTAAACCACAGATTCCACCACTGGATGCAGTCATATCAGATGACACTGTTAGGTAAAACCTAAAATACAGCTCAATCCAAATTTTCAACAATTCAGATGGCAGAACTTTTGTTGCCTCATTCAGAGAGAAAATGTAGGTACTAATGATTTTTTTTAAGACAAAGCGCCCTAAAGGATCTTCTAATTTGCCAGTTAAAGACTGCACATTCACATTTGATAATTTTGCCCAGATGTAGAAGATGGAAATTAAAACTGTTGTTTGCAAACTGGAAGCAGTCTCAGACAGGTTTATATACACAAACCACCATACCTATGTACTATACACATTTTGAATACTTGAAAATTCAACACAATCATGGCCCACAAACAGCTAAAGTCTAAATGTCTGATGAAACTGAGTAACTCAGTAAAAAAGTAAATGTTTTCTGAAGGATTTTCTAATTTCAAAGGCAATAGATTATCTTTTTTCCAGTGCCAGAAGTGCACCACAGAGGGAATGCAGCAGTTAATCTATGAGACATGGCAAAATATCCGGAAAAACAAGTTATGTCTAAGCTTTATTCTCATTCTACATTGGAATAACGGTTCAAATATCCTTTCTCTGCATCTGTAACAGTAAGAATATCTGCATAACCAGTAACTGGTGTACAAGCCAATAGCAGTACTTTAAGGCATCTTCCTAAACTGCACAAACAGCAAATTTCAAGGAACTCTAGCTGAATATTACCATACTGTCATAATTTGATGTACAAACACATTGCATTACCATCGTCTTTTAAATGATTTTCAGGCATAGTCCTATATACTTTTAGTATATACAAACAAGTAAAAGTATACAAGTATATACTTGCACTTACAAAGACATTGGAGCCCTCATCTGACAGTTTTGTTTAATCATGGGGTTAAAAAGAAAAATATCTGCTCAGAGCATGGATATATTTTTTTTCCTAATAAGTGGTTTCCTTAACATTTTCTGTGATTCTACTCAATGTTTTTTAATTGCCTGAGCATCTGGCCAAATTCAAAAGGAGAAAGATTGCTCCATATCCTAGATATTTTATGAAGGAGCTCAGTACTTTCAGATCTGCCAGGCTTCATCATTTACAGGGTTGATTCCTTACCCCAATGCTATTTAGATTGTATTTTTTATCTTCACAGTTGTTTTCCAAAGAAGACATGTAGCACTTTCATTGTACACCAAATTCAGACTATTTTTAAGATTAGTTTATCACTAAATGATGGCACATTTTTACACATAAAAGTGCAATTGGAAAAGTTATTGTGCTAATGCATTTCAGCTGCATTTAGCAGAGCTGGCTAAAGGAGTAGCCAGCATTTATTGCCAAACAAACTTGTCATAAATGCAATCCATTACATTGATAAGGGAAATACCATGCTCCTTTTGACACACCATTTTTTTCTGTCCTCTAGGAATTCTAGTTATGAGTTTCATTGTGCTGAGGACAGACCAGTCTTTTCCATACACTTACCCTCTGACAGCATGAATAAGTCTCAGTGATGGATAGGCGGTTCGCACTTTCAATTTATTCTTAAGGATTAATGCATTAACCCACTCCACATGCTTCTCTCCACCTTTGACCATGAAAGCTGGGATCCAAAGGACACTGTCATTCAGCATAGATAGTCTATGCACAAATTTTTCTCTGTCACTCTCATTCCGAAAGCCTCCAAATGCTCTTTGTACAACTGATGGGTTCATGGTAATAAAATCAGATTTAGTTCCCACATCGGCAGCAAACTCAACCACAGGAGCTAGATTGCACCTGAAGAGGAAGAAATTAATGGAAAAATGAAAATAAATATGAAATATTAACTCAGAAAAATGTGTGCATGAAGGGAAAGCTAAAAATGAATATCCAAGCCCAATTCAATTTAATGTGAGAAAAAATACCAATGATAATAGGTGTGATAACAGAGTATTTTACTCAAGTTGGACAATAAGGATCAGACATTTTTAAAAACATTACGTGTACCGAATCCTCTTTGGAACCATTTAGAAACCATATCATCATGCTCTAGAATGCATCAACATCTAAAGCAGTACTTGTGAATAATGTGCTTTCTTAAACCTACAACCTTCCATTATTCATTTAACATCACATTACCAACACCTCTCACACAAAGAAAGCCATGCTAGCAAAATATGGCATAATTTGTACAGTTTAGTCCACTGTCCTGGGGTGGTATAGGGCAGTTACTGGTTA
>VXBI01001011.1:7781-19297 GCA_013397375.1 Toxostoma redivivum
TTTTTTTTACTAAATAAATCCTTTTCTCCAAATATTCATCCCAGAAATACTTCATGGAAGAATTAGGTAATTGTTACTTCTTCAGGGAACTTTAAATGAAAACACTGAAGCAATTTTAATTAGCTTATTGCTGAAAATATATGGTTCTGTTGTCTATATTTTGCATAAGAATTGCCAAGGAAGTTTTGATGTACTGTGAAGAACAAGGTTGTTACAATGAATTTTTTTGGAATTCTGCTCTATTATCACAGTTGTTTAACTATGTTCCAACTAGAAAACATTGTAAATTTTAATAAGCATTAATTAAACTCCATTATGTTTCTTTCTTCTTGGTGTGATAACTTTTCCAACAGATAATATATATATAGATAAATGCAAAAATATTTATGCTGTATCTATATATAGACATGCAGATGTATGAGCAGACATAATTTAAATTCATGGAAGAGTGCATGAATACTGCAATTCATAATTATTACTGCCCAGATTAAAATATAATAAATTTTATTGAAAGGTACTGAATAGGTCGTTCTGTGCTGTAGTAACCTCACAGACACAGTCTTGTGCTCTGATGATAGCTTTGTACCATATAAGCAATACATATTAGTGACTGTACTGCTGATTACTATGTCTTTTTCTGATGATAAAGTTACCTAAAGATAGAAGTGGTTCCAGAAATCCAAATGGCACTTTAGGTTTAAGCTCTGAATGGACAATTTAGTTGCAAGTCTGAACCTATTTAAGTCTCGACTATTTTTTTTAAATACATGCAATGTATTAAGCAGAAAAGTCCAATTAAAAGAAGCACAATAATAGAAAACTCTTGCAGGATGATGAAAGCTGTTATAGAGGGCTGCTATTTAATGATTTTCCAGTGTTCTTCAATACAAAGCATGGGGAAACATTGAGCAGTAGACTGTCTCAACAAACACTCTTGAAAGATGCCTTTGCCCAGACAAGGCAGAGTTATTCACACACCCTTAGGGAAATAACTTGAAAATATATTCATCCTGGAGACTAGAAGCCTTTCACGAGCCTTGGAAAGCAAAAGCTTTCTTCTGAAACTCTTGGTATTGCTAGCAAAATCCTTGGAGGAGGGACTGTCTCAATTTTTGGCAATGCCAGAACCTAGTGTTTCTGTCGTGCTATGTAATGGTATGTTAAAGGACCAGCTTTTTTTCTTTGAGCCTGAAAACATTTCCTTAATAAATAACTCCCCAGAGAGGTGACACCGAAATCTAGTTTCTGCTGCCCAGAAATCTAGTAATTCAGAAATTTAGTTTCTGCTGCTCCCTCAACGCTGGGAGCACTTGATTGTGTCTGTGATGTGATCTGTAAAGAGGCTTATCTCCACTTTCCCCGGTGGAAAAGAATGCAGTTCTTTGCAGCTGCTTAACAAAAACTGTGATGTCAGACAGTCAACAGCATTTTTTACTCGGATTGCATCTAAGGGAGTAACAACATATTGAGTGGTAGGATTGTGCAGCTTCTGGGCCAGAGCTTCAGAAAGGCAAGAGCCAAAGAACTGGCCCAAAGCTTCCCAGGATATGGGCTAAGTGCTGCTCCCCTGCCAAGGTCTTGAGCCAACATCTTGTGATAAGCTGTTGCATAAACCTCCTGACTTCATCGAGATTCTGCTGGACACCCAGATGAAATACATGCTCATATATCTGTCTTGGGGTGACTTTATGATGCTTGTATCCCCAAATCATCTATTCTGTTGCTTTCGAATATTGAGTTCTATAGCTTTAAGACTGGTTCCAGGGGCGAAGAAAGAGAGAAAAAGTGCAGAGTTTGTTGTCAGAGACTGCACTGGCTCCCCTGCATCCTTCACAAAGACTGTATTGTCTGCAGTGGACAGCAGGAGAGAGCTCTCCTTTGCTTTTGGTTGATTTTTCTGACTGAGACAAAAAGGTTCCCTGGACTGTGGTTTTGTTTACTTTTCCCTTCTTAGAATTATTTGAACCTGCTCTGGACCAAAAACCCACAGGAGCACCAGGAGCTCTCACCTGTGTCCCACCAGGTCTGGCATGGGCTGTGACATTTTCCAGCGCTGGAGGGACTGAGAACAGACTGAGTGAGCCGGGCTGCAACCCACGGAAGGGACTCTGTTGAATCTGTCATCTCTTCAGAGTGGTAAGAGGTTTTGCTGTTTAATATTGTTCACTTTTGTGCTGGGGAGTGCTGTTAAATAAACAATGTTTTTTTCATCCTCTCTCTGAGGAAAATATTTTTTTTCCCGAACCAGTTGGAGGAGGGACCTCTTAAATCTGTTTCCTAAAGGAACTCCATTCAAAAGTTTCCTCCCAAATTTGCCCTAAACCAAGAGATATCTTAATGCAGAAGAGTCATGATTTCCTTGGGAGCTCCCATGTGGGAAATGCTGGAAAGCACGTATATGAGCTGACATTGCATGGTTTAAAATAGAACAACACAGACTCACTGTGTCCCATTTTACAGCAACTCTGCTGCTTGCAAACTGCAACAGGGGAATTTCTAAGGGCAATGAATGCCCTCCAGTGGTATAAAATAGAGTTGGATCAATTTATTTTCCATAATTGTTCCATAATTGGTTTACATGGTTCAAGTTCAGTCTAGAGATGTGTCCACTTCGAGAGTGTGCTATTAATAAGCATTCCTGTCTCTTATCTGGAAGTGCACAGCAGCCCACAACAGAGCTAAACATCAGTTGAAATCTTAGGCAATAGTTACTTAATATAAGGCGATGCACATTAGGATTCTCTTGCTAACAAACTTGTGTTGCTAAAGGTCACAATAGTTGAACTGTCCAGCTCCATGAACTGTCTGTTGGTACAGCTGTGTTTGCTGGAGGTGGTGGCAGAAAGAGGGGTTTAAGTGCTTCCACCAGGCAGAGATGCAGAGAATGAGAAATGTGGGGTCTGAATGAGTGCATCTCTTGCACAGAGAGATTTTATGCAAGTGGTGGTGCTGAAGGTTTCTGTGTTGTTTATGTTTGGGGTTTTGTTTTTTAAACCATGCTATCATAATGTGCCCAGGCATACTTGTGGGTCATAGAAAATAGGGTGTTTCTTTGCTAGTTTATAAAATGAAAGCATCCTTTATAGCATATCAAATGTCTTGCTGCATATTTCCATGTTTGTAATAAAGAGGTGGATGGAAATACTGGATGGGAATATGCTCAATCCACCCTACTTTCCAAATTCAGAACAAGTTTATAAACAAATAAGAAGCTTTTAAAACCATAAAGCTTGAATACCACTACAGAGCTGAAACCATGTGCCTGTTCGTTGAAGTGGCTTTCCCAGTCTGCACATCCCTCCTGGTGTCCCAGCACTGGGGTACTGCAAGATACATGCAGCAGGGCCAAACAGCTATGTTTGTGTCAAAAAGTCCACAATACTTTGATGTTGTCGTAGAACAAACCATCCATGGCTTCATTACATAAGATGGACTTGTAAACAGCTAGCTCCATTGTTCCTGTATCCCAGATCCAAATTGCACCCATGTGATCATGCTGTTAGTCACTGGGTTTTTTCTTATTTCATCTTTTAGCTTGTTTTGATAAACCTAGTGCCCAGCCTATTTTCAGTATGGGTCAGTAGCCTGAACATTGAAAACTAGCATCAAGAAAAGGGCCCTGCCCAGCATATTTCACTCTGAGCTGGCACACATTTTAAACATCTGGAAATCACATTACCATGAGCATCTTTAAACCAAAATTAAGGATTGCGTTCTTTTTTCCATTTAAAGCTCAGTCCTCACATATTCACCTCAGAAATTACTGATGCTGATGGATCTTCTGTCTCTGATTACTCTTGGCCATGGCTCCAAGTTTGACTACTCTCTGATGGAAAGATACTGGCTTTCACCACAGATTTTCCAGTTGCCTTTGATAACACTATGTTCTGTTGTGGTTTAACCCCAGCCAGCAGCCAAGCCCCAGGCAGCTACTTGCTTACTCCTTCAACGGCAGGATCAGGGAGAAAATGGGAAAGATAAGAAGCTAGAAAGTTTGTGGGTTGAGATAAAGACAGTTTAATAGGGAAAGCAAAAGCCATACACAGAGGAAAAGCTAAAAAGGGAATTAATTTACTGCTACCCATGGGCAGGCAGCAGTTCAGCCATCTCCAGGAGAGCAGGGCCCCATCACCATAAGGTTTGGGAAGACAAACATCATCACCCCAAATATCCCCTTTCCTCCTTCCTCCCTCTTCCCCCTACTTCATACACTGAGCATAATGTCACATGGTCTGGAATACTGACCCTTTGGTCAGTTTGGGTCACCTGTCCTGGCTGGGTCTCCATGCACTCCCAACATCCTTGCTGAAGGAAGAGGAAGCAGAGGTCTTGGGTCTGTGTAAGCCCTGCTCAGCAATAACAAAAATACCTCTATATTATCCACTCTGTGCTCCATACACAGCTCCATATCATTCACTGCAAAGAAAATTAACTTTATCCCAGGCAAAACCAGCACACCTTGTTACATGTAACATTTAAATTAAGCAGTCCAAATAAAAAAGATAGTACCCTGAGTTCTAAAGTAAGCACTAAAGTAAAGTTTGGGTGATACAGCAGTTTCCTTTTGGAAAAGAGATCAAACTGTGCTGCATGTACCGTGTTAATATTGGCACAAGTAAAAGAAGTAGTTTGTACTTTAAATCATCCTGGAGGCTTTCTCTGGAAATGCTGCTTTTCCAGAAAGAGTTTTCTGAGTTCATCATTATTTGGTGACAGCCCAGGGAAGAGAGAGGTCGGGAACTGGTGTATGAGTTTGTGCAAGAGGTTCGAGACTCCTAGTAACTGTGGCTGGTTTGATGTAGAAATTTATTACTTTGTACTTATTACTTATAGAATTTATTTAGCATTTCCCATGTCTCCTTTGGCATCTCTGTATAACCAAGTACACAGAGCTTTTCTTCTTAAGCATGCATTGCTCATGAGGACTTAACATATGCACTTAGCATATCTGTAGGATAATATACGTTAAGAGTGTTCCTTCCACCTGTATTAGTTCTCAAGTCCACTAAGAGGCCTGATTCCTTCCTGATTTTGTCAGGTCACTGATTTTACACTTCTTTAAGTACTTTGCTCAGTTCAGCAAGCAAACATAAAAAGACTTTTTTTTTATTATTTTATTCTAGGAAATGCAGTAATCAATTTGATAAATAAAAGAATTACCAAAGATATTAAGTAAAAGCATTTGTCACCCTCCTTTTGATTTAAACAACTTAGCAAAGTTGATAAAAGATAATAAGAGTTGTTTAGACATAAGCACAGAAGAAAAAGGGTTGGTTTTTTATTTAAGTAATCTATTATTACTTTTTTCTTTCCTTTTCTTGAGGGCTAGTATTATGAACATTTCTAACACACATAAATGTATATGAAGAGAAATAATATTATTAGAAATTCAAGGGAGGAAGAAATCCCTTAATTAGAGAAAAACATATTTTCCTGCTTTCTTCAGGCTGGTTTCCAAAGGCAGTTTTCACTTTGAACTTTTGCGTTCTGTTGAAGGGTGTTACATTAAAAGTTGTAAGCAAGGATGTTCTTCCCAGGATACTCTAAGAAAGCTGATTTCATGTTTAGAGGCTGCAGCTAAAAGTTAAGATTTCAGCTTTCAAACACAAGTTGGAACTGTTAATTCTTCACAACTCAAGTAATAGAAGTATCTAAGAATTAATTCCTGTTGACTTTCCTGCTGAAAACTAAGATTCTCAAACATTATAAGTCAACATTGCCTCATATGCTTGTGTGCACTTGTGAGTATTGACAGGGTGGCAGTTGGAAGACATGAGCTCCTGTTGACACAGTAGTACTCAGAGAAAAAGATATGTATCTGCTGGGATAGTCATGTTTAACCAGAGAAGTGGTGTTGGACATCATTACACACTTGAAATCAAGCACTGCAGTTAATTTATTCAAATAGAAGATTGGTGGCCTTTTGTGAAGTTATGCCATGCCATCAGTCCTGGGCTGGCCAGACTGGTTGAAGTAAAATTCGGGAAAAAACAGGAATCTTGGCTTTGTTTGGTCTCAGCAGTGCTAAGCTAAGGGCTTGTTCTCTAGCATCCACCTCCCAAGGAGAGTGATGTCCTCTCATAGATACATCCATTGTTGAGACAGTAACAGAAAGTATTGCAGGATTCCCTAAATATACTGTGTGTATATTCCCTGCAATGATGATAACTGGGATTAGTGAAGTCTAAGCAAGTTTTAGTGAGTTCTTATTTATATATCTAGCCAGCTTCAGGGTTGTGCTGGGACCCTGATGCCAAAGGGTATGTTGACCCAGAAAGGAATGGGAACAGATACAAATTCCTCTGCATCCAGCTCTCTGATGTATCAGCTATGTTGAGTTTTGAAGAAAGGATTTTTCATCCCTGGTTTAATATCTATGCTTAATACTGTGATGTTTTATGGTGCTTCTCCTGCCCTTTATTGAGCAGTGTTGTGATCCTTGCACAAGTCCTTGGGTCTGTTGTCAAGGGCATGCGAGGGATCTTGAGTGGTGAGAGGAAGGTACTTACTGTTTCAGACCTTCCTTAATTTTTTTTTACATTTATTTTTAATAGTCGTAAATATGCCCTAGAAAATAAAGGAATCCATGAGCTCATGCCCCTTCTGTATTCAACGACCTTATTTGCAACAGCACTTTTCCCCTTATAGGAGGAGAAGCTTGGAATGTGTTTATGAGCAAGGATGGCTGGGCACGACAGCATAAAATGTGAGCTCATCACACCTTTCCTTTCTCTCCTTAGACAAGAGCCTAAAAACACTGCCGAAATCATTCACTGGAAACAGAGAATACAGCTCCTTGGCCACATAAAAGCTGACTGGAGCTATGCCTCTGTCCAAAACACTTTCATATTTATATGCCATGTGGACTAAATGAAAATACTTGGAAGGAAAAAGGAGGCTTTCAAGGATTATTGATTCTTCACCTTATTCTGGATAAATAAACCTATGGGTAAATAGAATACAAATGTGCTTACTCAGTTGAAACATTTGATCTGACAAAGAGAGGTAGTTGCAGAGTCATACTCCTATTTGATGTCTAATCTCCAGGAGATCTTGGCTGCAGATCAGACCCCTTAGTCAACCCATAGCCCCAACAAAGGTAAAAAAGGTCAGAGAACATTGTGGCAACCCTTATTAACCCTTAGCTTGAGCTATTGTGATTTTTTCAAGTTGAGTCCATGACTTGAAAATCCCATTTCTAAACTATGTAAGCCAAAGCTTGTACACACCAGGTCACCAGCACCATCATCAGCTTGGGGCTTTGATGCTCCCAGGTGTGATGTGCAGGAACTGGAGCTCTGCACATCTTAAGGGCATTGAGAGCAGAGCAACATCCACTTCTAATGAGAGGCAGAAAGTGCCCAACATGGGTTTCTCCTCCCTGTTGGGGCAGCAGCAACAGGTGTGGATGGTGCTTTAAACATCTGCATGCGTGTCTTGTGCAGCTATATTGACAGGAGGACAACACAGGGCAAGTGGAATACCCTTACAGCTCCTCTGCTGTGACCTTTGCCATGTATGGGGAGAGAAATACTTTAAGTGGGCATTCATAGTGATGTTGATGCAAGGGCATAGCCAGGATAAACAGCCAAATGAGAACACAGGATCCTGGACGCATGCTCATTCTGGGAACAATTCTCATTCTCATGGAACATGCTGTTCCTGAATGCTCTCCTGACTCAAATATAAAGTAATGACAGGCTTTCTACTGTTGCTAGCACTATGTCTGATTCCCCTGGGGAGTGAGCAGCAACATGCCTTTCCCTTCAGAGCAGAGAGTAAATTGCTGAGAGAGCTGCAAGTGTAGGAGCTGCAGGACTTCAAAATTAAGCATTAATTTAGGAGCATGATGCCACCACTCATGAAGCCAACCTCCCTATAATTTGTGCTCAAGAATTATCTCAAGGTGATGTGTTATCACAACATCAGGAAGAATAAAGTTCTCTAACACTGTAATTTCAGAAAGCAGGCATTACTTTTATTTTGTCATTGGATGCGTGGGGGATCACTTCTCCTAACACACACACATATGCAAAGTTCCAAAGCTGTCATTTATCTGTACAAACCATACATATTCATGTTCATCTTCATCTGGTATTCTCTCCCATCTTTTCAGAAATCATTTATATATACAAAGCTATATACCTTGTATTTGGGCATGTATATAAAATTTGGGAAATGGTCTCAAGAGGATCTCTGGTGGTCGTTTGGGGAATAGCTGCCACCTCACTCTATCCTTTCAGGGTGACAAGTTGCCTGAGAACAACTCAAGGGCTGGCTCATGTCCTGCTGGCTTGTCTCCTTGATAAGGAAACTTTTTTGCATTTTGTGAAACTTTAAACAATAAGTGTCAGTTTCTCTTGTCACAACTGAGATACTGCAAACAGTATTATGAGTATTTATGTCAGGTGTACACTCCCAACCACTAGGAGACCAGGAAGATCACTTTACTGATAAAGGCTGTAATCCTACCAGTCATACTTATTCTCAACGGATCTTAGTGGATCTCTCACAAGATGTTGATCTCATTGTTTCCAGAAATCCTTTGAATTCCCATAAAAGCAACTTAACACCTGATACCTGAGGGCCCATTTTGCCCTGATTGCAGGCATGGTTCTGCACATTAGGTCTTGGCTTAGCTCATGTACAAAGGAGATGGCTTTGTGCTTCAGCTGATGTTCATATCACTGAGCTATGAGGTTGCAAAGGCTGAGTCCAGGAAAGGAAATTCAAACAACCAAGTGGAAATCTACACGGGTTAAATCCCAAATAATAGGAAAGGAATTCTTCACACAGCGGGTGTAGCCAAAAGCAGAATGTGAAATACATGGGGTTACCCTCTGTTTTATCATCTTATTCAAAAAGAATGAATCTGACTGAAAAAGAAAGTCCAAAGCAAATCTGGAGATGAGTGAGGTGCACCAGGGGAGAAAATGTTTTGCTCTCTTTCACTCATGGTTGTTTTCGCTTTGAGAACCTGTGGTACTGCCATCCCTGGAAGTGTTCAAGGCCATATTGGACACGGTTTGAAGCAACCTGATTTAGTGGAAGGGGGTTGGAACTAGATAATCTTCAAGGTCCCATCCAATGTAAACCAGTCTATGATTCTATGGTAGATACTCATTATGCAAAAAACAAATTATGTTTTTAAAATTAATAATGATGCATAAAATGACAATTAATAAAAACACATAAAACACATAATTAGAAATAAAAATATCTTGATTCCACCCAGGACAGAGTATTTATTTTTGCAGTAGCTAGGAGGGAGGTTATTCAACACCACCTCATGTCATTGCCAGGTGTGGGGAAAAGGGACTTTATTCTGGGGGGAATAGGTTCCTTCAGGTCAAGAAAATGTGGTGGAGAGAAAGGTCTGGTATTTGTTTATTGTTGGGGGCTTTCTGTGTAAATATTTTTTTCCTGTATAGTTTGTCAATAATCTTGTTGCTGTTAATGTTCATTTTCTTATCTTTGTTCTTTCCAACAAATTGTTCTTACCTCAACCCATGATCTTTGCCATCTGTGCCTCCATTTGGAGGGGAAAGGGGAAGCAATGCACAGTTTTAGCAGGAGTACTAAATTGGAGAATACTATTCCTAAACCATAACAGCCTTAATTGGTGTCCAATGTGAGTCATGAAGGGTTGAGGTAACAACAGATCTGCCCAGAGCAGGTTGAACAAGTTTAATCTAAGTATTTGCTGAATTAGGTCTGGTGCCACTGGTCACAATGCTGCTTGATCTGTTCATGTGGCTGTGGCACCTAACCCTGTATATCTTTCCATATGTGCACCATGTGCCCATCATGGTGCTCTTTTTCAAAGCAGGGAGAAGGATCAGGATTGCTTTTCTGTGCAATGGAATATCAGTTTATGGCATGGTGTCATCAAGGGCAATGAAGGTATTTTGGGATGTGGATGCAGTGCTGCTCTCCTACCCTTACCTCACAGAGGCACTACTTTGTGAGTCCATTAATAATCACATCCAGTCTGTGGAGGGAACAGGGGAGGATGATTTTCCCCAGCCTTTTACCCCCTTTTCCTCCTCCAGGCCTGTTACAACAGCTTTTGAGACTTTTGAATTCCCTTTGGATGTTAAGGAAAGCATATTCTTCTTCCTAAGACTGCCACATCTCCTCGTGGGATCTACACCATGTTTAGATTTCTAGGGATGTTATTCAGGACATGTAGACCTGAGTGGCATGAAATGTGGGAGAAAATGGGCCAGCTTTTGGAGAATTTCTCCAATGGTTTGGAAGTTCACCCTGGAACAACTACAGGTTTATGTTAAAAATATGTAAAGAAAAAAAAAATCTGTAGGAAGTTTTACAATGTGCTAAGCCCTGGCTACTGTTTATCAGATACTGCCTGATACTAGACAGTACCCTCAGGGAGAGGAGGAGGAAAGCAGAGCAACAAGCACTGTGGCCACTCAAACTGCAGCTGAACCAGAGGAAGAGCCTGTGCTGGTAGCAGTCACGCTGTCCTAGTTACAGGAGAAGTTTAGCACTATATGGGTGTAACCAAATGGTATTCTCTACTCCACTGTACTTAATTTCTGACGAATTGTTAATGATGAGTCATTTGCAGTAGCTGCTCAATGTACACCCAACACTTCTGGCTCCAAGCTGGGTGTTAAATAAGAGAGAAGGGGCAAACCCTGCAAGGCAGGGTAGTGTTTCTTTTTCTTCACCAATGACTCAGCCATGATAACTCCCTCCAATGAAGCACCAGCACAATTACACCCATCCTGAGGGGGTTATGTGTGCTAATGGGCCATAATGGACTCAATGCCACTAGTAGAATGGGCAGCTGCAATGGCTCACAGTATTACATCATTTTCATTGTGAAACTCCCACCACGGGGGAAGTACTGAGCACTCCCACCTGAACGTGAGTATATATGATGGGGGACTTGGGACCAGCAGCATCACTTTATGGATCCAGATGAGGACCAGAATTTCCACAGGACCACTGCTTTCAACTGCAACCATCATTTCAACAGGACTGCAACCACCTCTTGATAGGACTGTGACTACCACCCTAATCTACATGGTGCCAGGTTTGACTCTGACTTTGTGGGTTTAAGCCAGTTTTGCTGTGTCATTGCATGTATTTTAATCTTTCTATTAAATTGTAACTCCAACCTGAAATCTCTCTTAAGGTAATTACATGAAGTTCATTTCTTATACTGGTTTACTTTCAAACTAGCACACACATCTATACAGAAGAAGAAATCCAAGACCAAATGAGTTTGCGTAGCAAGGGATGAAGAGGAAGCATGTCTTAGTTTGAAAGACAGGTGTCTGCCAAGGAAGGTGGGAACCACCCTTGGAATGGAAAACGTGACCCCCTTCCCTTCAGGTTATTCTAACTTTGAAATTACAGGGCTTTCAGGCAAAGCTATGGGAAAAGAAATAAAGGCTCTTTACTAGTGTGTATATATATATATGTATAACAAGGCAGACAAACAGGGCAACAGAAAACAGCAAGAACAACCAGAGCACAAAGGCAGT
>VXBI01001012.1:0-12972 GCA_013397375.1 Toxostoma redivivum
GGGATCTCCCATCCCCACCTCTGGCTCCAAACCCTCTGTGGGGAAAAACTGTGGGAGCACCAAGGAACTGGAGGGATTTTCCAGCAGCCCCACTGCTCCACGGGGCTGAAACCCTTAGGGATGCCGCTTGTTGAGCAGGGAGGGGAGAGAACCACGGAATTCCCTAAACTCTGCTTTCCCAGAGGATGAAAATCTCCATTTTAACTTCTTAAATTCTTCATTTCAACTGAATTCAACATGGGAAGCGAGGGCAGTGCTCAGGTGTCGCCCTGGTGCAGGAATCCACCTCAGGATGGCTCTTCATGGAATTTCTCCTTCCCTTTCCAGCATTTCATGGAATTTCTCTTTCCCTTCTCTGCATTTCATGGAATTTCTCCTTCCCTTTCCAGCATTTCATGGGATGTCTCCTTCCTTCTCCAGCATTTCATTGAATTTCTCCTTCCTTCTTCAGCATTTCATGGAATTTCTCCTTCCCATTCCAGCATTTCATGGAATTTCTCCTTCCTTCTTCAGCATTTCATGAAATGTTTCCTTCCCTTTCCAGCGTTTTATGGATTTTCTCCTTCCCTTTCCAGAATTTAATGAAATTTCTCCTTCCCTTTCCAGGATTTCTTCCAGGGGGTCAAAGCCCTCCTGGCTCAGGGGGTGAAGGAGGAGGAGCTCAGCTTCCAGCTGGCCTACAGCAAGCAGGAACTCCGGAAAGTCATCGAGAAATATCCCGGCAAGGAAGTCAAAAGAGCCCTGGAGAGCCTCCACAGGACAATCCACAAACATCTGTCCCCAGAGGAAAATCTCCTGCCGGTACCTGGAGCGGGATGGGATTCGGGAATGCACCCCTGGGTGGCTGCAGGGCCAGGGGAAGCAGCTGAGGTTTGCTTTTCTGGGTGGTTTGGAAGGCCATGGAGCAGCAATCCTGGTTTTCCAGGTGCTGTGGAAGGCCATGGAGAAGGGTTTTGGTTTTCCAGCTGGTCTGACAGCCCATGGAGTAGGGGCTGTGGTTTTCCAGGTGCTGTGACAGCCCATGGAGCAAAGTTTTGGTTTTCCAGGTGGTCTGACAGCTCATGGAGCTGGGATTTATTTTTCCGAGTGGTGTGGAAGGCCATGGAGCAGCAATCCTGGTTTTCCAGGTGCTGTGGCAGCCCATGGAGTGGGCATTTATTTTTCCAGGTGCTGTGGCAGCCCATGGAGCAGGGATTTGGTTTTTCCAGGTGCTGTGGCAGCCCATGGAGTGGGGATTTGTTTCTCCAGGTGCTGTGGCAGCCCATGGAGCAGGGATTTGTTTCTCCAGGTGCTGTGGCAGCCCGTGGAGCAGGGATTTGGTTTTTCCAGGTGGTTTGGAATTCCATGGAGCAGGAATTCCTCCGGCAGTACCGAGAGTTTGAGGAGCTCATCCAACGCTGCTATGCAGGATCAGGGATTGCCCTGGACTTCACCATGGAGGACTTGCTGAGCTACTTCAACTCCATCACCACGTCCAACATGTAGGGAAATCCCCCTCTGGATGTTGGGAGCAGCTCAGGAATCCTTGCAGCCACACCACCGAGGAGCTGATCACAAAACCATTCCCAAGTTGGATATTCGAGTTTCCACAAAAAACTATTCCCAAGTTGGACATTTGAGATCCCACAAAATCATTCCCAGGATGGATATTTGGGATCCCACAAAACCATTCCCAAGTTGGACATTTGAGATCCCATAAAACCATTCCCAAGTTGGATATTTGGGATGCCACAAAACCATTCCTGAGTGGGATATTTGGGTTTCCATAAAACCATTCCCAAGCTGGATGTTTGGGATCCCACAAAACCATTCCCAAGTTGGAGATCCCACAAAATTATTCCCGAGTTGGATGTTTGGGATCCCACAAAAAACTGTTCCCAAGTTGGATATTTGAGATCTCACAAAATAATTCCCAAGCTGGATATTTGAGATCCCATAAAACCATTCCCAAGTTGGATATTTGGGGTCCCACAAAACCATTCCCAGGATGGATATTTGTGTTCCTACCCTGAACTTGATCCTAAAATCTCTCCAGCTTGTTGGTCCTAAATCTCCCTTGGGGAAGTGGAGTTGTCAGACCCAAACCACAACTTCCCAGCTCCATTTTGCCACCAGGAAGCCTCAGATTTCCACCAAAGTGGGGGCTGGTGCTGCAACTCCTCAGCAGAACATTCCCAATGGAAAAACATCTTCTCTCCAGGGACTTTCTCCTCTCCTGTGCTGGAATTTCAGTGAGCCTGTGCTCAGCCAGAGGGTTAAACCACGTGGAGACACTCCAGGGTGAGGTGATCCCACATCCAGGAATCCCAACAGGCACTGCTGCTCCACAGCCCAGCTCTGAAAATTGTCCAGCAGATGAAAGTCCAGAGCTGTAAATATTAATGGGTTTATTGCTTTTAGCTCAGATTTATTCACATCTCAACTGGAGTGGAGAAATGTGTGTTGGTTTTAGAGATCCAAACCGACCCCTCAGGGAATTTCCTGCTTTTAACTCATTTTCTTAGCAATCTTCCTTTACAAACTCACCAATATATTGCCATTTTTAAAATATTGTCTCTGTTTCTTGGGATGATCGTGGGGTTCCCATTGTCCATCACAACCTTCTTCCTAAACAACTGAAGAGTTTGAACTCCTTGATGTTTGCCCCACAGGACAAAGATTATTTTATTTATTTTGTGTGTTAGGAAATAATCTCAGAGGCAAGATTCCCTGTCCATTGCCAGGGAGGGTAAATAATTAGCAGGAGGTAATCCATTACCAGGGAGGCTGCTGTGGCTGCTTGGACAATCCCTCACCTCCAGGGATATCCTGGATTTTTCAGAGGGAGTTGAAACCAGCACAAAACCCCAACTTTCCCTTGTAAAGAGAAAAATCCAGACTGATTTTCCGGGATTTTCCAAGCAGTTGGCCTTTGGGTCAAGGTCCAGCTCTGCAATGTTTAGAGCTCACGTTTCCAATCTTATCATTCCCTGCCTTTGTCCCGTGACGTGGCTGCTCCCAGCAGGAAGTGGAGGGTCAGGGAAAACCACCCAGCGCTGCCTTCCCAGCTCCTCATCCCTCTGCAGGTAACAGGAATTTTGCAGCCCCGTTTCCTTTGAGGTTTTGGCTCAGGGGCTCACCTGGGAAGGGAGGGCAGGAGGTGGGAGCTGCAGGCTGGGACATGAAGGACACCAGGGGTGAAGGGATTTGCAGAGGGATTGAGCCACCTGGTTTTCCAGGAGCAGGGTTGTGGTTTTCCAGGTGCTGTGGTGGCCCATGGAGCAGCAATCCTGCATTTCCAGGTGCTGTGGCAGTCCATGGAGCAAGGGTTGTGGTTTTCCAGGTGCTGTGGAAAGCCACAAAGCAAGGGTTCTGGTTTTCCAAGTGGTGTGGAAGGCCATGGAGCAGGGTTTTCGTTTTCCAGGTGATGTGAAAAGCCATGGAGCAGCAATCCTGCATTTCCAGGTGGTGTGGAAAGCCACAGAGCAAGGGTTGTGGTTTTTCAGGTGCTCTGGTGGCCCATGGAGCAGGGGCTGTGGTTTTCCAGGTGGTGTGAAAAGCCATGGAGCGCAATCCTGCATTTCCAGATGCTGTGAAAGGCCATGGAACAGGGTTCTGGTTTTCCAGGTGCTGTGGAAAGCCACAGAGCAAGGGCTGTGGTTTTTCAGGTGCTCTGGTGGCCCATGGAGCAGCAATCCTGCATTTCCAGATGGTGTGAAAAGCCATGGAGCAGGGTTCTGGTTTTCCAGGTGGTGTGGAAAGCCACAGAGCAAGGGTTGTGGTTTTCCAGGTGGTGTGAAAAGCCATGGAGCAGGGTTTTGGTTTTCCAGGTGCTGTGGTGGCCCATGGAGAAGCAATCCTGCATTTCCAGGTTCTGTGGCAGTCCATGGAACAAGGGTTGTGGTTTTCCAGGTGCTGTGAAAAGCCATGGAGCAGGGACTGTGGTTTTCCAGGTGGTGTGGAAAGACATGGAGCAGCAATGCTGCATTTCCACGTTCTGTGGAAGGCCATGGAACAAGGGTTGTGGTTTTCCAGGTGGTGTGGAAAGACATGGAGCAGCAATGCTGCATTTCCACGTTCTGTGGAAGGCCATGGAACAAGGGTTGTGGTTTTCCAGGTGCTGTGGTGGCCCATGGAGCAGCAATCCTGCATTTCCAGGTGCTGTGGCAGTCCATGGAGCAAGGGTTGTGGTTTTCCAGGTGCTGTGGAAAGCCACAAAGCAAGGGTTCTGGTTTTCCAAGTGGTGTGGAAGGCCATGGAGCAGGGTTTTCGTTTTCCAGGTGATGTGAAAAGCCATGGAGCAGCAATCCTGCATTTCCAGGTGGTGTGGAAAGCCACAGAGCAAGGGTTGTGGTTTTTCAGGTGCTCTGGTGGCCCATGGAGCAGGGGCTGTGGTTTTCCAGGTGGTGTGAAAAGCCATGGAGCGCAATCCTGCATTTCCAGATGCTGTGAAAGGCCATGGAACAGGGTTCTGGTTTTCCAGGTGCTGTGGAAAGCCACAGAGCAAGGGCTGTGGTTTTTCAGGTGCTCTGGTGGCCCATGGAGCAGCAATCCTGCATTTCCAGATGGTGTGAAAAGCCATGGAGCAGGGTTCTGGTTTTCCAGGTGGTGTGGAAAGCCACAGAGCAAGGGTTGTGGTTTTCCAGGTGGTGTGAAAAGCCATGGAGCAGGGTTTTGGTTTTCCAGGTGCTGTGGTGGCCCATGGAGAAGCAATCCTGCATTTCCAGGTTCTGTGGCAGTCCATGGAACAAGGGTTGTGGTTTTCCAGGTGCTGTGAAAAGCCATGGAGCAGGGACTGTGGTTTTCCAGGTGGTGTGGAAAGACATGGAGCAGCAATGCTGCATTTCCACGTTCTGTGGAAGGCCATGGAACAAGGGTTGTGGTTTTCCAGGTGCTGTGGTGGCCCATGGAGCAGCAATCCTGCATTTCCAGGTGCTGTGGCAGCCCATGGAGCAGCAATCCTGCATTTCCAGGTGCTGTGGCAGCCCATGGAGCAGGGTTCTGCATTTCCAGGTGCTGTGGCAGCCCATGGAGCAGCAATCCTGCATTTCCAGGTGCTGTGGCAGCCCATGGAGCAGGGTTCTGCTTTTCCAGGTGCTGTGGAAGCTGCTCCAAGGCTGTTGAGCACCAAACACCAGCAAGGTGGGGCCGGGATTCCTCTGGCTCCCCCAGACTGGTGCAGTCCCTGGGCACATGGAATGGGATAACGGGATCCTGCTCCAAACAGGCTCCTCACATCCCACTGGAACTGCTCCTGGCTTTACACCAACCCTGCTCCCGTGCCCGTGGGGCTCTGGGATGTCTCCTCACCCACCACATCCCAATAAATCATGGGAATCTTGAGGCTGGAAAAGCCCTCTGAGATCCTTGAGTCCAACCATTCCCTCCCTGAGCAATGTCCCAGATGTTTCCTGCTGCTGTGCCAGCCCCCCGGTTTGTCTCCACCCACTGAATCAAAGGAATTTTCGTGGGAATCAAAGGAATTTTCGTGGGGATGGCGGGAATTTAAAAAAAAAGTTTCATGGGAATGGCGGGAATCAAAAAAAGTTTCATGAGAATGGCGGGAATTTCTTGGGAATGGTGGAAATCGAAGGAATTTTTGTGGGAATCAAAGGAATTTCGTGGGAATGGCAGGAATCAAAAAAAGTTTCATGAGAATGGCGGGAATTTCTTGGGAATGGTGGAAATCGAAGGAATTTCCACAGGAATCAAAGGAATTTCGTGGGAATGGTGGGAATAAAAAAAAAGTTTTGTGGGAATGGCGGGAATTTCTTGGGAATGGTGGAAATCGAAGGAATTTTTGTGGGAAACAAAGGAATTTTGTGGGAATGGCAGGAATCAAAAACGGTTTCCTGGGAAAGGTGGGAATTTCTTGGGAATGGTGGAAATCGAAGGAATTTTTGTGGGAATCAGAGGGATTTCTTGGGAATGGTGGGGATTTCTTGGGATTTGGTATCCTGGGAGGATCAAGGTGGGATTTGGTGGGGCTGGGGAGGGTCGGGGTCATCGGCTTGGCTCCACCTGGATGATCCACACCTGGAGGATCCCAGAGGATCACTCACATGGTCCCGTCCTTGGTGCACACGGGGTCTGTGTGAGGGCATCTCGGTGACATCAGCCCTCAGCGAGGCCACCTGGATTGTCCCTCACACCTGGCCCAGCCAGGGGCTCTGACAGCCTCAGGTGCCACCGGAGTCAGGATCTCGCAGGGAGGAGGATTTATTGCTTCTGTACTTGTGCCACCTGCAGGACAAAGGGAAACCTGGAGCATTTCCCATTTCCCTGCATTGCTGGATGCTCCTAACCTCCACATTCTCCATTTTCACGCCAGTTCCCCGCCCTGACAGCATGGCTTGGAAGGAGAAGGGCACGAGCCCACCCTCGTGTTTCATCCAGCACCTGGATCACCTCGTGCTGACTGTGAAGAGCATCGAGGACACCGTGGCCTTTTATTCCAAAGTCCTGGGCATGGAGGTGGTGACTTTCAAGGTAAGCCTCACCTGAGTGAGGACCCCACCAGGTGCCCCGGGGTTTCCAGGGCTGCTCAGGGGAGTGGGTGATGAAGGTTAAATCTCTTGTACCCAGCAGTGTGGGGGCTTTGCACCACCTAACAGTGGTTTGTCAATCAGTTTTGTCTTTTTTTCAGAGCTAGGATTAACAGAAACGTGGTTTTTCTCGTGTTTGGGCTTGGATGTTTATTATATTTTATCAGAAAGTGAAGAGAGTATGACAGCACCTCCAGCTCCTTGCTAGAAGTGAGGAAAAATGGCCACAGAGGCAACTGCTACGAGGTCTTTTAAGGCTAAACAGTCCAATAGAGAATTAACACCGATATTATTGATACTTTTGACCCAATAACTGGATTCCCATGACCCTTAGAGTGACACTGACCAGCCAGAAATTACTGCCTGAAATCTATAAAGAAGAAAGATGAACAAAGAAAGAGACAACACCCAAAATCCACCATGCTGTCCCATATCTATTACTGTACTATAAAAACCCCAAATTTAAAACCCATCACCCAGTGAAAGCACACACTTCTAATTCACTACACACTCGTGATTTCTCCTTCACCACTCATATTTAGAAGCCATCTCCAAGGCCTCAGCCAAAAGCAGTGTTTTCCAGGGGGTCTGTGCCTGAAAGCACAGAAAGCTCAAAACCTGCAGATTTCTGGGATCCAGCAATCTCCCTCACTTTTCCTTTTCCTCTGGGAGCAGGGCGATCGCAAAGCTTTACGTTTTGGCCAGCAGAAGTTCAACCTGCACCAGGCTGGGCAGGAGTTTGAGCCCAAGGCTCGGCGCCCGGTGCCCGGCTCTGCGGATTTCTGCCTGATCACAGCAGCACCCCTGGAGAAGCTGCTGGAGCACCTGGAGGTGAGGCAGGCCCAGAGTGTCCCCAGGGAGACACCGACCCAGAGCCTCTAAGTGACACTTTCCTGGAATTCCCCTGGAATGTCGTGGGGAATGTCAGGGTTGTGTCATCCCACATTTATCTGTCAAGGCTGGGGGAGGAGGGCACGATGGTGACATGACCCTGCTCTCCTGTGTCCCCCAGGCCTGTGGGGTGCCCCTTGAGGAAGGTCCCGTGGCCAGAACTGGTGCTGTGGGCCCAATAACCTCCGTCTACTTCCGAGACCCCGACGAGAACCTGGTTGAGGTTTCCAGGTACGGCGCAGGTGTGGCTGCAGACTCTGGGCAGAAACCCTGAGCACAGCCCAAGCTCTGCCTGTGAGTCCCAGCAGGAGATGGACCAGGTTTACACAAGCCAGGTTTAAAAGTCCAAGCTTTAATTGTGTAAGCCTGGGACAAGGCTCAAATCACAAAGTCAGGCTGCGAGGACATCAGGAGTTTTCCCAAGGCAGCCTGCTCTGCTCTGGGTGTGAATCCTGCTTTCATAATCTCCATCACAGAGACTTCATGGCCTTCTGGAAAGATCTGTCCTGCTGCTGCTGCACTGCAAATTTTGGGACATTTTCCCTAATTCCTGCTATCCCTTTTGCTGCAGTTGAAGTCCTCATTCCTATATTGGCCACGTGTCACTCCTCTCCTCTTCAAAGTCACTTTTCCACAGTTGGAAATTTCTGTCTCCCCTCCTCTCATCCTCCTTCTTCTTGTCTCAACCTGCCTGGTGCTGGTGGCTCTCCCACCAAGACAATGTTTAAATCCAGCTGTGACTGTCCAAACACACTCCTCACCCAGAATTTGGGGATTTGGCCTCGGTGTGACCCTCAAACACTCCTGAAACTGAAGCTCCAAGTTTCATCCTCAGCTCTGTATCAATAATTGTGGGGTTTCTGTCACTCGGGAATGGAAAAAGCAGGGATGAGGATCCAGTTCACCTGGATTTATGCAGGGATTGAGGATGGTTTGGCACAGAGTGATGGCACCTGGCTACTTGTGGGACTGTCCTAAATTTTCTTCTTCCTTTAGTGATTTAAAAAGCCATTTCAAAGTAATCTAGAAAGTATAAAACAATGAAGGATTCTCAAGCAGAGCAGTTCCAAGGCTGGCCACACTGAGGTAGCATCGATATCCTCACGGGAACAGCGCTGGAAAGGAGGGAGGACTCTCCTGACCTCTACAGTCCAAATCCTCTATAAAATTAAAACCATCTCTCAATCGTACTCGTTTTTTCCTTGCTGGAATTTCTTAGGGAATCCAAAATTCTTCATGGTGGGAAAAAAAAGGCAAAGTCACAAAATATTCAGTGCTTTGGCTGATCAGCGGGAACGAGCTGGTTTCCGTTGAGTTTGTAGGAGTTAAAGACAGGAATGCCATGGGACAAATCCACGGGCGTCTCCTCACCTTCACCTTGCGAATGGACATCCGGGAAGGGACCCCAGGGAGGGACCCCCGGGAGCGGAGTCCCCTCGGCCCCGGCCCCCGCGGAGCAGCCGGCGGATGTTCTCCAGGGTGCTGATGTCCCCGGCCGGGTCCGTGACCCTCGCAGGTCAAACCCCATGGGAGTGGGTTAAACCCCACGGGAGGGGATCAAACCCCATGGGAGAGGGTTAAACCCCATGGGAGAGGGTCAAATCCCATGGGAGAGGGTCAAACTCCATGGGACAGGGTCGGTGCCCACGGGAGATGGTTAAACATCATGGGACAGGGTCAAACTCCATGGGAGGGGGTCAGACCCCATGGGACAAGGTCAGACCCCACAGGAGAGGGTCAAACCCCTTGGGAGGGGGTCAAACCCCATGGGAAGGGGATCAAACCCCATGGGACAGGGTCAAACCCCATGGGACAGGGTCAAACCCCATGGGACAGGGTCAAACCCCATGGGACAGGGTCAAACCCCATGGGACAGGGTCAAACCCCATGGGACAGGGTCAAACCCCATGGGAAGGGGATCAAACCCCATGGGAGGGGGTCAAACCCCATGGGAGAGAGTCAAACCCAATGGGAGAGAGTCAAACCCCATGAGAAAGGGTCGGTGCCCATGGGAGATGGTCAAACCCCATGGGAGGGGGTCTAACCCCACGAGGGACAGGGTCAAACCCCATGGGAAGGGGATCAAACCCCATGGGAAGGGGATCAAACCCCATGGGACAGGGTCAAACCCCATGGGAAGGGGATCAAACCCCATGGGAGAGGGTCGGTGCCCACGGGAGATAGTTAAATATCATGGGAAGGGGTCAAACCCCATGGGAGGTGGTCAAACCCCATGGGAGAGAGTCAAACTCAATGGGAGAGAGTCAAACCCCATGAGAAAGGGTTGGTGCCCATGGGAGGGTGTCAAACCCCATGGGAGAGGGTCTAACCCCATGAGAAGGGGATCAAACCCCATGGGAGGGGGTCAAACCCCATGGGAAGGGGATCAAACCCCATGGGAGGGGGTCAAACCCCACAGGAGAGGATCAAACCCCATAGGAGGGCATAAAACTCTATGGGACAGGGTCAAACCCCAAGGGAGAGGGTCAAACCCCAAGGGAGAGGGGCAAACCCCACAGGAGGGGTCAAACCCCATAGGAGGGCATAAAACTCTATGGGACAGGGTCAAACCCCATGGGACAGGGTCAAACCCCAAGGGAGAGGGTCAAACCCCACAGGAGGGGTCAAACCCCACAGGAGAAGGTTTCACTCTCTCCCTTGGAGCCCATCTTGGCTCTGTTGTCCCCCCAAGTGCTTTGCTGCTGGCTGGCCTGGAGGACCCCAGCTCCCGTTCCCCGGAGGGTGAGACATGCAATGACACTTTCAGGGGTCTCACACCTGGCCCGAACCACAGGAAACTCATAAGTTGTCATGGAAATTCAGCAAATATTTGGAATGTGTTCCTGATGGAGGAATTTCTCTTGGAGTGGTGGTGTTGGAGTGCCAGAGGCTTTGCTGGCTGATGGGTGGTGTTGTTTTCTCTGGGAAAAACAACTTGTGGGGATCAATGTTTGTCCCTGGAGAAACCACAGGCCAGCATTCCAGCTGTTCCTGTCCCAAACTCTGCTGGGCTCCCCATCTATGGGAAAAGCCTCTGAATATTCCAATTAAAATTGAGTTACATAAAGCAGCATTAAATCTTTATGGAGAAAATGAATTTAATTCTGTTCTTTATTCAGCAAGATTCACTATGAATATTGGACAGGTGGGAAAACAGTTTTCTTCTGGATGGTTCGTTCCCTGCACAAACCACAACCAGCAAGAGAAAAGGATCTTCCTTCTTGTCTGTTCCCATCTCACCCCTCTTGAATCCTAATTCCCACAGAAAATTCCATATTTTTATCAGGATCATATTGGGAAGGAGCTCTGTGGATCAGCAATCCCGGTGTTCCATGTGGAGAAACGTTGAGTTCTCCATCTCACCGCTCAGGGAGAGGGCAGGGGAAGGAGCCTTCCAGGGAATGGCTGCTCAGGAGCACAGATTTCATCCCAGCAGGAAAGATGAGTTAGGAGCCGAGGCTCAATGAGCTTCTCCTCCTCTCACAGGAGGGGAACGGGAATTTCCCAACGGGAGTCACCTCCCAGAGAAGCCCATGGGCCACCTGGTGAGCCAGCTTGGAGCAGGAGCCTGGGAGAGCCCGGGGATGCCAGGAGGAATGGTGTGGGACAGCCTGGGATGGGCAGGGATCACCCTCAGGGTGTAGGACTGATGTTGGATTCCTCACCCACCAACCCCTCCCTTCAGAAAAGACATCCAGCTCTGAAGGGGCCTCAAAGCATCCTTTGCACATGGAGAAGTGGCAAACAGGGGGCTGGAAAAACATGAGGATTTTACTGGGAAGAAAAGAATCTCTCTCTGCTGAGAGTTCTGCAGGCTGGGCTGCTCCCAGCAAGGTTGGATTTTTCCTGTGGCCACTGGGACTGCCTGACCCTGATCCCAAAAGCGCCCAGAGGAGCACTGAGAAAAGCACAGGCTCTGCAGCTGAGCCTCTCCTCTTCCCAGACTCACAGAAAATCTTGGAATCCAGCTGTAGGAAATGCGTGGGCACCGTTCCTCCTGGAGAACTCGACGATACCCCAGGATTTTCAGAGATTTCCACGGGAATTTTTTTTTTTTTATACTTGTGGTGGCCTTCCAGCTCCTCAGCCAGCATCAACCAGGAGCTGGAGTTTGCTCCGTGTGCTGGTCCAGACACATCTCCTGCCTTATGGGTTGGAATGATCTATGGGAAGGGGTGGGAACCTCGCTGTCCTTGGGAATCGATAGGAAAGCACCAATGAAGAAAAGAATCGCAGCTTCACCAGGACCAGCCCCTCCCCAAGCCACGCTGTCCCCTCACAGGCTGCAGGCCAGCTGGGAGCTGTCTGACAGGTTCTCCAGGTTGTCCACTAGAGCGATGATGGCTTCTATTTTTTCTTCTGGAAGCACGTGGGAGGCGTTGGAGCGGAACTTCTTCAGGAGCGACTCTTTGCTCAGGGGCTTCCTCCAGTGGCCGTAGAAAGTGTCACATTTGCCCGTCAGCACGTCCCCGCTGTGCAGCAGCAGGGCCACCTCTCCGTACATCTTGTCAAAGTTGGCCACGTTGTCCTCAGGGTGCTCCACCACCACCTTGCCCAGCAGCTCGCGGAGCTCCTGGCGGTGGATGCTGCTCTCGGAGAAGGAGCCCAGCCCCACGTCGCCGTCCAGCAGGGCAGCGCAGGCGTTGAACTGGAAGGAGTGCCTGGCCTGGTGCTCGGAGCTGGGGAAAGGCCGGTTGATGTACTTGGACACCGGGATCTTCAGCACGATGCTGCGGATCAGCGACGGCGAGAAGGACCCGGCGTAGTTCACCAAGAGATTCCTCACGGACAAAGCAGCATCCACCACCCAGTGCATGCCCAGGTGGGCTGGGAACCTCTTGAAGGCGATATCCTGCTTTTCCAGGAGGAACTGGTGGTGCTGCCCGGGCGCCGGCAGCGGTTTGGGCTGGTAGACGCTGTAGAAGGCGCTGAAGCCGGAGCAGCCGGGAATATCATCCAGGATGAAGGGATTGGCTTCCATGCCCCGTGCCGCCAGCAGAGCGGCCTCCAGGCCCAGGCGGGCGGCGTTGCCCACGTGCAGGGGCTTGGCCTGGGTGGCGGCGTTGGCCATGGGAGCGCCGGCCAGCGAGGCGGCGATGCCCAGGGCGTGGCGGCACTGGGCGCAGCCGAGGGACAGCAGCTTGGCCGTGGCCGCGGCGCTGCCCAGGGTGCCCACCACCGAGGGAGGGTGGAACCTGCAGGGGGAGGGCAGGGGTGAGCAGGGTCTGGAGGGGGGGGAAAAGCAAAGCAATCTTGCCACGGGGGAGGTTAATGGAGAATCAGGGGTAGGGGTGACACCAAAGGATTCCTGCCATGGAAAAATTAATGGAAAATTAATGAAAAATTAATGAAAAATTAATGAAAAATAATTAATGAAAAAATCAGGGGTAAGGGTGACACCAAAGGATTCCTCCCATGGAAAAATTAATGGAGAATCAGGGGCATGGGTAACATCATGCACTCATCTCATGGAAAAATTAATCGAAAATCAGGGGACAGGTAACATCAAAGCATTCCTGCCATGGAAAAATTTAATGGAGAATTAATGAAAAATTAA
>VXBI01001012.1:24506-35297 GCA_013397375.1 Toxostoma redivivum
GCCGCCGTCTTCTACAGCGAGCCGGGGGTGCTGGGGCTGCTGGGCAACGTGGTCAGCGCCTTCCTGCTGTGCCTGCACAACTTCGCCGTGGCCACCACCGGCCTGGGGCCGCGGGCAGCGGAGCAGGTCCTGGCAGGTGGGTGTTGCTGCTCGGGGTGGGATGGGGGGGGGTGAACGCCCCCCGGGAGTTCTGAGGGTTGTTCCCCGTTGCTGGGGGGNCTGGCTTGATGTGTCCTGACCTTGCAGGAAACAGAGGCAGGGAGCACGCTGTGGTGTCTGACCACATCTGGACCACATCTGGGCTCATCTGGGCTCCAGTGCCCAGCTGTGAACTGGTCCCAGGGCAGGCACCCTGGGTTTGTGTGTGTGGGGTGAGTGTGAGCAGGGCTTCCAACCCCAAACCTTCCTTTTCCTCCTCCTTTTCCATACCTTGGGCTCTCACATCCTTCCCCTTTACACCTCCTTAGCCTGACAGCATCTTCTGGGGTTTGCCTTCCTCCCTTCTCCCAGTGGAAGAAGAGGAAAACACCCCTGTGGGTTGTGTCTCTCCATCCCTCCCCAATCCCAGCTCTTTGTCATGCAGAAAACACCAACAAAATGAGCTCTGGCAAATTAAAAACCACTTCTGGGAGCCAAGGAGACTCCTGGCCAGCCCAAATCCCAGCTCATCCTCTTCCTGGGACCCACTCCAAGCAGGGCCTCTGAGTCTGCCTTTGAGCCACTGCCTGGGCTGCTTCAGGGCAAAACATCTGGAGGAGCTTAATTTTGTGGCTCGTTTGCAAATATAACCATTTAAACCAAGCTGCTTCTTTATCTAGAAGTGTCATTTAGAACAATCAAAGAGGCAAAATCGTGGAATCCACAGGCTCAGCTCTGTGCCCTTGGGACCTCCTTAAAGGCAGTGCCCTGATGGGATAAGGGAATTTTCCTCCCTGGGAACTGAGATTTGGGGCATCTCCCTCTCTGAGCCCAAAATCCCAACCAAGTAATTGAATAATTCCTTGTTCCCCAAGCTTTGCTCGGAGGTTTTTAGCCTTTCCTTATTCGATGAGGGTTGAGGTTGCCAAACCAGTTTGGAGCTGTTGATTTATCCTTCATCCTTCTTCCTCTGGGGAAGTGACATCCTTTAGAATAAATGGAGAGAGGAAAACACGGGGCTTTGAGCAGAACAAGAGGCCACTGATGTTTGCAAAATGTAAATTTCTGCTGAGGGTTTGTGTGATCCTGGGATTTAGGTTCGTTTTTATTCCAGTATTATTTTTCTTTGGGTGGTGCCCCTTCCCTCCTCCTCACTTCCCCTAACAATAGTGGAGCTCTCCTCCCTTTCCAAAGGGCTCTTTGGAATGGCTGAGGACAGCATACATCACCTTCTCCCTTTCCAGCTTTTTTAGCTCACCAAATATTCTAAAAATACCCAAATAACAAGAACATCGCTGTTTTATTTTCATCTTTGTTTCCCAACAAAACCCTCCAGAGAGAAAACTTCAGCTCCTGGTACCCAGGAGTGCCGAGGAGTGGAAACGTGGGGGCTGCCTGCAAACAGACGAGTTCATGGGAGAAATATGAAGGGTTTGAAAATAGCTTATTTAGTCACTGGGGTTTCAAGAAAGCTGGAAAATTCCATCTGGAAGGGAGACTGTGTGTGTGTGTGCACCGTGCCTGCCCTGTTTGTCTGCAACAGTGGATAAGAAACGTCCTGGAACGGCTCAAAAATACCTTGTGGGTTTCGTCTGGGTGTTTGCTGGTTTGTCTTGGGCTATTCACGCCTCTCCATCTCCAGCAGCCTGGAGAAGAGGGGACAGCACCCATCACCACCACCTGCAGCGCTTTGGGGCACCTAAACATGTTTTTGCCAGGAATCCTGGTCGCCTAAACGGGCTGTGTGTGTTTTTTCTGGAGAGGGCAGCGGAAAGCAGGCACCTCAAGCGGCGCTTTGAATGGAGCCTTTGTCTGGGACGTGGAAACACCTGAGCCTGGCAGCAGCTCGGGGCAGGGGCACGGCTCTGCAGGTTGGCCAGGTGCCCCAGGGGGTCTGTGGGGNTTTTCCATTTAATATTCCATTTATTACAACGACCAGCTGTCTCTTATACACTCTACAAAGTTTTCACTTTATCCACTGGCTACAATAGGTCAACATAATGTTCACTGGTGTAAAGCCATCTACGCCTCTGTTTTCCACAAAACTTCCCTAAAAATACTTTTCCCAACTCAGGTTTCTTCTTCCTTATCTTCTCCTCCTTCTTCTCTTCTTGGTCAGAGGATTCTTCTCAAAACAAACCTCATTCATTAACCCTCTGTAACCCACAGACCAGCTGTGGGTCCTGCGACAGCCCCCGTGGGGCAGTGGGCACCGCTGGGGAAATGTGGGCTGTGTGTGCTCCAGGGGATGGCTGCTCCTCCTTCCCCAGCCCCTGGGATTCCGTGTGCCACTCCCTGCTGGATCCAAACTGTCCTCGGGGCCTGCTCACTGAGGGGCTCAGGGGTCACACACCGAAATTTCCCACAAAGGTGGGCAGGGGGGCAGGCAGAGGCCATGGGACTTGCTGCAGCTCCAGCCTTCTCATGCTTGGCTTCACCCCTGACCCCTTCCTGCACCCCTCAGGTGTCCACCTCATCCTGATCGGTGGCTTTGTCCAGCTCCTGGCCGGATTTCTCGCCTTCCGCAAGTACGACCACCTGGGAGGCTCGGCCTTCCTCACCTTCTCTGCACTCTGGAGCAGCTACGGAGCCACCAAGGTCCTGTCAGCCGTGTTCCCCTCCTCTGAGAACACCACGCTTCCCTCTGGGAACGCCAGCCAGCTCCTGGCCAGCAGCACCGCCCCGCTCTCGGCCAGCCAGAGCGCCGTGGCCGGGCTGGTGGCCTACATCGCCATCTCCTTCATCCTGTCCTTCTGCTCGGCCACCCTCAGCTACATCATGCCCTTCATCTTCGGGGCCATCGCCCTGGCCCTGGGCTTCGAGGCCGTGGCGCTCTTTGGGGACTGGGCGCTGCTGGTGGCCGGGGTGCTGGAGCTGGGCATCGTCCTGTGCGGGCTCTACGGCGCCGCGGCTCTGCTCCTCAAGGGCATCACCCAGAGGTACGTCCTGCCCGGCTTCGGGCACCCCCTCTTCAACATCCTGCTGCTGGGCTCGGCACAGAAAAGCTCCTCCAAGGCCCTCGGGGAGGAAAAGAAGAAGAACACCAAGTACGCGGAGCCGATGGCGCTGGGGAACGTCTGCGACACCGTGGCACCTTTTATCTTCGCCTTTTACTTCTTTGGCTACGTGGAGACCTTGTGTGTGGGAGCAGCGTGGATATCCATCACCTCCAGCTGCCAGCTGCTCTCCAGCTTCTACAGCTACCTGCGAGGGGATGGCTACCACACCACCAAGTTTGGCGTGCACGGCCTGCTCTGGCTGGTGATGTCCTGGGAGGAGTTTGTGCTCAGCACCATCCTGGCACCGCCCACGGCTCAGGGCAGCAGGATGGCCATGTTTGGGGCCTGGTTCTTCCTGGCCACAGCCTGCCTGCTCTTTGTGATGTCCACCCACAAAGACACCCTGGAGATGCTGCAGAATGCCGCCTTCATCCTCCTCACCTCGGCCTTCATCCACCAGATCCCTCTGCGCGGCGCCCGGCCCTTCCTGGGGGCCGCCTGCAGCCTGTGCGTCGCGCTCTCCCTCTACGCCACCTTCGCCAGCCTCATCAACTCCATCGGGGAGAAGGCTCTGATTCCCGTGGGAGCCCAGGCCGTGTCCAGCTCGGCTCTCCAAGCCATGCTGGGGGCTGTCCACACCTGGCTCTCCAGCTCCAAGGACATCCCCAGCGGCACCGGCGCCGCCGTGCCGGACGCTTTGTTCTACATCTGCAATGGCCTGGCTGCCACGGCGGCTGTGCAGGGCAGCGGGGCTGAGCCGGGCTGGCAGCTGCTCTCCATCCCCTCCGTGCTCATCCCGGGAGCCCTGGGGCAGCTCTTCGTGTGCCGGATCCAGGTGCGGGGAGGGAAGAGGTTTGGATCCGTGCTCCCCTTCTGCTACGCTGCCTTCTGGGCAGCCTGGACCTGGCTGCGCCTGGCAGGTAAAGCACGGGGTGGTTCCTGGTTCGAGGGGTGTTCCCAGGGAGTTTCAGCTTGCTTTCTCCAGTGGAATTCCCTCTTTCAGGAGAGTCAATGGCATCAGGTTTGCTGATATTCCTCCTTGGAAAAAAATAACTCACAAATTGCCCCAGTTCACACTCTGTCGCTGCAGGCATTTGGTGCTCTCAGCTCCAGGAGTCCAAGTTGTGCCTTCAACTCCAATAAAAGCCAAGATTTCCCTGCAAAAACATTGTGAGACAGGGCTGGCTCTGGGCTGTTGTCTCAGAATAACAACTCAGGAGATGCTTTTAGGCAGTGGCAGACTCCAGGTTCTGGATTTCTCCTTCGGGAGCCTGGAGAAGTCTATCCCAGCTGGTCACAGCCACGAAAGGAGCTCTCGGAAGCTGAGCCTGCATTTAAAAGCTGCATTTTGCTCCAGGTGGGCAGAGTGTTCACACAGCCTGGGTGCCAGGCGCTCTTAAAACGAGCACCTGTGGGGAAAGTTAAAGCTGTGGCTTCAGACGTGTGGCAGCTCCAGCCAGGCCCTGAGCATTCCAAGCTGGAGGCAAAATCCAGAGCTTATTTTGGATAACCCTCACCAGTCCCACAGTAAATACCTCACTCTGCGTGGCTGCAGCAGCCAGTGTTGGTGAGGGAGGGTTTTTGGGAGGCCACCATCCATCAGCTGGAGCTGTGGGAATCCCAGCTGAGGCTCTGCCACTCTCCTGCCACGCTGCTCTCCGTGGTTTGCTCATCACCAGATGTGCTGCTCCTGTTTCAGGCCACTTGCTGGGCATCGGGGCGGGGAGCACCGAGGGATTCACCGCTGGCTGCGTCGCCTTTTTGGTGCTCAACGCTTTTTTAATCATTTTGGGTAAGTCTCAGAGCCACGTGGGGTGTTTATGGAGGGGCATCTGGGGTCAGATCATGAATCCTCCTGTGGTGGAGATGCACCAGTGAGGGAGGCTCTGCTGCTCTGATGAAGCAAGAGCAGAGATGTTTTGCCCACAGCCAGTAACAGAAGCTGAGCTGGGCTTAGGAGAAGCAGCCCCGAGGGAATGGAAGAACATTTCAAAGAAAATAAAAGGATCAAATCAGGTGAAAGTGTTCTTTCACTGGCACCAAGCCACAGCCACACTCCAGCCCAGCTGGTGTAAATCAGAACCCGCTTGGCTGCCGGGGAAGTGTTTTCCATGTGAGCGCAGTGTCCTGGCAGATGGAGGGTTTGGCAGCGTGTCCATGGCTGAACAGACCCTGGCTGTGCCTCTCTGCTCCTCCATGGGCAGGGAAATCAGAGCTGGGGCTGCTCAGCTCACTCAAACCAGCCTGGGGTGGTTTAGGAACTCTTCTGCTGCTTCATGGATGTTTTATGGGCCGTGCTTGATGTGGGTCTCTCTTGTTTATGTTTCTTTCCACAGCTTCCTCTTTTAACGTGGTGCTGCTCTGCCTGACCCTGGCCATGGAGCTCTTGACCGTTTGTTTTCTGCTCTTTACACTGGACAACCTCCCTTTGCCATTTGAAAGTGAGTTTTAGGGGAACCTGGACATTAAACCTTCACCCACAGAGTGCAGGGAGTGGGTCCTGGGTTGGGAAAATCCTCTTTCCCTGGAGGTCTGGATTGTGTGCAAGCACGACTGGAGAAGGAAATCTTTCCTCCTGTCACCCCCAGGGTCTTGAGCTTCCAAATAAACCCCATCCTGCTGGATCAGAACATCTCTAGAGGTTCTGTCCAGCTCCACGTCCCAGTGGATGCTCCCTGGGGTGTGGGATGAGCTGAACCTGCCACCACTGCCAACGGCTGGAGTTCTGCTGAAGCTCTGGCTCTGCTGAGAGTGACAACTTCAGTTTTAATTCCCTGGAGTGCTGCAGCAGGGGGATTAGCAGCAGCTTTTCCACCAGGGCTTTGTCACCACAGCACCATGAAATCCAAACCGCCGAGTCCAGCCCCTGACAAACCCCGTCCCCAAGTGCCACATCCACATTGTTAAATCCCTGCAGGGACAGGGATTCAATCACCCTTTCCTGCTTCTGAATCTTCTTGGGATTTTTTTTTTTCCAGCTGTGGTGTTGAGCATCCTCAGCATCATCTGCTTCTACGGAGCCGCAGCCTCGCTCACCAACTGCATGTTCGGGAGGGACCTCCTGCTGATGGGACCTGCTCTGCTCACAGTGAGAGATCTTGGCCTTCTGCTGGAGCTTCCTTGCTCAGAGGGGAAATTCTGGGGCTCTCAGAGCAGATTCCTTTGGGGTTTTCCTTTTGCTGAACCCCTAAGTGCTGTTTGAAGTCCTGGTCACAGTTGGGAGGGAGCTGTGAGCTGGAAATTATTCCAGGAATAATGCTGGAGAAAGGGCAGGGGTGGTCACAAGGATCCCATCTTGCTGCTGGGGAATCAAGTCCAAGAATTCCTCACAGACTGGATTTTTAAAGCCATAACCTTGGGAGCAGGGAGTTTGAGAAGTTTCCCAGGCTGCACAGCAAGAATTCCCTGTCTTTTCTTAACTTCAAACCCCTTCTGCCATCTGTCTGTCCAGGGCAATTCCCCCAGCCCAGGGTGATGGATCTGACAGCTCCAATTCCTGCTGCAGAGAAACATTTCCATGAAATCAGCGTTTCATGGGAATGCACTTGGAACTCCATCCTGGTCTGCGTTTTGGAATCCTGAACATTTTCCTTAGGTCACTTTGGAGAGCATCCATTTCTCTGGGAAGCTGTGCTGGGTGGGATTCATCTCTCATTTTAGGATTTAGTTGAAATTTTAGGATTCTTTGGTTGAAATGCCCACCCTGAGCTGCTCTCTTTGACTTTAACAATCGGAATTTCTCTCCTGTGCTGTGGGAGGAGCATCCCTGGGGATGCCGCTGAGGGATCACAGCACGGTGGATCCCGGATTTAGGTGCATTCAATCCTGCCCTGTGCTCCATATTTTTGCTGATTTGCTGCCTCCTGGCTCCTGGCAGGTCCAGAGCTCCCAGAAGGAGCGGGAGGAGCCCCTGCCCTGCGTGTGCCCCAGGTCCCACCTCACCAGTGGCCTGCGGACCATCGCGGAGCTGCTGAAGGCGGGCGCCGTGTGCGGGGTGCCCACGGACACCGTGTACGCCCTGGCCGCCTCCTGCAAACACCCCCAGGCCATCGAGAAGGTCTACAGGATCAAGGTGGGGGTTCTGGGCTGGCTCTGTGCCCTGTCCAGGCAGGGACAGAGAGGGGAGCCCGGGTTTGAGGCTGTCCCAAGAGTCAGGGGTGACAACGGGCAGAGCTGGTGAGCATCAGTGTGAGATGAAATGAGGGATGGGGAACTCCAGTCTGGCTCCTTCAAATGCTGCTTGTTATATCCAAATGATCCAGCAATTTATTTATTATCTAAAATGTTGTTTGTTGTATCCAGAGCATACAGTAATTTATTTATTATCTAAAATACTGCTTGTTGTATCCAGAGGATTCAACAATTTATTTATTATTTAAATGCTGCTTATTTTATCCAGAGGATTCAGCAATTCACGGGTTGTGGGTGACAACAGCCCAGCCCACAGGTTTTTTTAACATCAGCTGTGGGTTCCTCTGAAGTTACTCTAGTTCTGGTAACAATGCATTATAAATTTTTATTTTAATATTTTAATACATGACAACCAATCACTACTTTTACTATTACCTATAGCCAATCATAACTACTAACATTCTATGTTAATGCTACTATTTTTTTAATCACAAAAAGTTAGTATACTGCAGTTTAAGCTAGAAGTTGTTTTTCAGTTTTCTTGCCGAGAAAAATTCTGAGATCTTTTCTCTACTTGCAACATCGACAAGCCAAAACTTGCAAATAGGGTGAGGAGTACAAGGCTACCAATATTAAGTGATAAATCCAAAAACTTAAACCAACAAAAACTAATCTCAAAGTCTAAAATATGCTCAAAAAACTAAGATGCATGCTCCAAAGACAAAGTTAAAAAGTTTAAAAGCCTTTGTCAGAAACCCCCAACAGCCCCTAAATTAAAAATAGCACAAACACAAAAGAACTTTTAGTTCATTTTAATACAAAGCAAAAGTAAACAACATAAGCAAAGCTAAAACAGAAATATGTATTAAGCTTATTGTATAATCCTAAACTTTTAAAGAAATTAAATAACACAATAAAGTTTCAAAGTGCATGCTTTGAAAAAAGCTATCCCCCATGCACCTCAACACTAAATAAATGCATGCCTGCTTTAAAAACTCTCATTCCTCACAAATGATAAAACCTTATAAAGTAATTTCCACAAATCAAAAGCACAACCTGTGCTCTCCCTCCGTGCCTCACAAAGTGCTGAATCAGAACCCCAGAACTGCCCCAGACTTTCGGAGCCCTCCAGAGCTGGAGCCAAGCCCGGAGTTGGCACCTCCAGCCCAGCTCTTTTTGCAGCCTGGCCCTGTCTGCTGCCCATGAGACAATTTCCTGCAGAAAGAACCATAACAGCCGGGCTCAGCGGCACAAAGGACGCCTCTGCCCCGGTGCCAGCGCCGACCTTGCCCGCGATGAGGGAATGGGAGCAGAATGTAAATACGTGCCCAGCTCCTGAGTCACCGCGCCCCGCTGAAGCTGATGTCAGTGCAGCACTGAAGTGACACCGATTTTTTCAGCTGGGTTTGTTTCCCCTCTGTCCCCTCTGGGGGTTTTGGGGTGTCTGTGGGGTCCCCAGGCTGTTCTCTGTCACATGGAGCTTTGCAAGTCTTGCCCAGATGGAATTTTGCTTGCAAAGCGTCGTTAAGCCAGCAGAGTGAGGAGATGGGAATGTGAGGAGTGGCACAATTCCACAGCTTTGTTCCATATCCAGCCATTGGGGTTTTCAAGGGGGTTTTTATATCTTTTACAATTTGCACCAATTACCAAGGGGATTCTAAACGCTAACCAATCCATGAAGGATTTCACCAGCCTATTAATGCTAAAAGAAAATGAGCCACTAATATAACAGAAAGATAAGGGATTCTAAATGTTGACCAATCCATGAAAGATTTTACATTTAAAACTAGCTTGTTAATGCTAAAAGAAAATTAACCACTAATATTACAGAATATAAGGGATTCTAAATGGTGACCAATCCACGAAGAATTTCACATTTAAAACTAGCCTGTTAATGCTAAAAGAAAATTAACCACTAATAATACAGAAAGATAAGGGATTCTAAATGCTGACCAATCCATGAAGGATTTCACATTTAAAACTAGCCTGTTAATGCTAAAATAAAATGAGCCACTAATATTATAATTAGATAACACAGAGGGTCTGCTAAGGGGTTTGCATTCCTTTTGGAATTTGTCACTAAGCAAGCAGTTTCTTATTTTTAAGGTAAAGTTTCCAAGGAGCCCTTGTAGGGGCTCAGAGAGGTTTTCTGCTCCCTCCACACCCCTCCACTGGTTTTACACCGAATTTATCTCACCAGGCTCCTTTCAAAGCACTGCAGAGGGGATAAAGGAGATGTTTTGCTGGGGTTGAGCTCTCTGTCCTCTATCCCATCACAAATTCGTGTTTGACCTTGGTTTATGCTGTTGGGAAGGATGAAAATGTAACAGAAAAGTTTTACAGATATACAGAGAAGGTTAATTAGAAAGGTGAGTTAGAAGGAGTTTTATGACTAAAGTCTAAAGACTAAGCAGCCTTCAAACAAAAAGACAAGTCTTTAAATAAGACACGTTTTCTACCCAGCAAAAAAGCATAGGTGGACAGAAAAAAATGTATTTTATCAAAGCTAGAAAAAATTTCCATAGCAGAACAAATCCCAAAGTTTAACACGTAACTACTAACTCAGATCTAGTCACTAACATCTTATGGTAATTTTAGCAGTTTGGATAGGTTATAGGTAAATGTAAAAGGTTTTGTGTATGAAGTTGATAGTTGTTATGTAATAAACTGAAAAAGAGATATAATGCTTTGTAAAATGAATAGAAATGGATTTCAGGACACAGGGCTTGCCAAAGCCAGCAGCTCTGGGCTCACCCACCACCAAAAACTGCAGGAACCTCATCTGTGCAATAAACAGAATTTTAAGAACCCTCTGAAGCCTCCATCTCTCCATCAGACTCTTACATTAGACCAGCAGAAATCTGGAAAAATCAAACCCCTGGTGTCTAAGATCCCAAAAATGCAGATCCTGAGCAGAGCACGATTATCCCTGTGATGGATGGGATTAAAGAAGAGGGAATTGGATGAATCCCAGAAGTTCCCAAGGGGAAGTTGCTGCTCTGTCTCCTCTTTAATTTGCACAGATCTGAGGCACTGTAGTGGTTTTGATTTGTTAATTGGGATTTTTTTGGTTAATGTACTGGTTTATGTAGTGGGTTTTGCATTGGTTAAGTTGTTAGTGTGTTTATTAGAATTATTTATTTTTTGTTGTGAGATAGAATTAGGAGGAAGGTAAAATAGGTTTAAATTTTAAAGGGTATAAAGAAAACTTTTATTATCAAGAAAATTAATAAGAATCAGAATAAAATTTTAAGACCACCTTTTTCCTTCTTTTACAACTTTTTAAAAATATATTAATTACATATAGGAACAATTTAGTCAGTTTACTAGTTTTAAAATTAAAAAAAATCTTTACAAACCACTACAGGCATCCATCACAGCTCAGCATTTGTGCAGACACAGCACCTTCCCTGCCTGGAACTCCCTGGAAATGCACAAACCAGGATCCCAGCAGGCCTCAAGCTTCTCCAGGCAAACTTTCCCTCTTCATCTCATTCTTCATCATTTTCCTTTTTTTTTTTTT